>CM065590.1:257545688-257884297 GCA_033119425.1 Bufotes viridis
GTTAATGCAAGAGGAGGTTTGGATCGCTGTAGTACTCAACATTAGTACTCAGTATCAGCACTCGGTTACCCCGATCTGTATCTTTTCGTGCTCTGCCACTTTATGGCTGGGTTGCAGAGGTTCCTAAATGCTTCCACTTAGCAATAATATCACTCGGAGTTTGTGGCAGCAGGGGCTAGATCTTATACAACTGTGGTATTGGGACTGAATGGAATTCAATGATTAAGAGATGTGTCCAAATACTTCTCTCCATAGTGTGTATTTAGAATTAGTTTAAATAGAAAATATAACTTTTTACAGTTGAAACCAGAAGTTTACATACACTATATAAAAAGACACATATACATGTTTTTCTCAATAATCTGACATG
The DNA here is from genome assembly GCA_033119425.1 of Bufotes viridis. Taxonomy (NCBI): domain Eukaryota; kingdom Metazoa; phylum Chordata; class Amphibia; order Anura; family Bufonidae; genus Bufotes; species Bufotes viridis. Next base: position 257,546,059 of record CM065590.1, read on the forward strand.
AAATCAGAATAAACCTTTCCTGTTTTTGGTCAATTAGGATTACCATAATTATTATTATTTCCCAAATGCCAGAATAATGAGAGAGAGAATGTTTTAAGGCATTTTTATTACTTTCTGAAATGTCAAAGGTTTACATACACTAAGATTACTCTGCTTTTAACCCTTTCAAACCCAGGCCACTTTTCACCTTCCTTCCCAGACCATTTTTTGCAAATCCAACACTTTATTTGGTAATAACTTTGGAACACTTTTATTTATCCAAGCCATTCTGAGATTGTTTTCTCGTGCCACATTGTACTTCATGATAGTCATAAATTTGAGTCAATATATTTCACCTTTATTTAGGAAAAAATCCCAAATTTACTCTGCTTTTAAAACAGAAAGTGATACCTCATAAAATATTTATTACTTAACATTCCCCATATGTCTACTTTATGTTGGCATCAATTTTTAAATGTCATTTTATTTTTTAGGACTTTAGAAGGCTTAGAATTTTAGAAACAATTCTTAAAATTTTTAAGAAAATTTCCAAAACCCGCTTTTTAAGGACCAGTTCAGGTCTGAAGTCACTTTGTGGGGCTTACATAGTGGAAACCCTCCATAAATGACCCCATTGTAGAAATTACACCCCTCAAGTTACTCTAAACCATTTTTTTTTTTACAAATTTTGTTAACCCTTTAGGTGTTCCACAAGAATTAAAGGAAAATGGAGATGAAATGTCAAAATTTCACTTTTTTGGCAGATTTTCAATTTTAACCACTTCAGCCCCCCTAGCTTAAACACCCTTAATGACCAGGCCACTTTTTACAATTCTGCACTACACTACTTTCACCGTTTATTGCTCCGTCATACAACTTACCACCCAAATGAATTTTACCTCCTTTTCTTCTCACTAATACAGCTTTCATTTGGTGCTATTTCATTCTTGCTGACATTTTTACTTTTTTTTTATATTAATCCAAAATGACCGAAATTTTTGCCAAAAAATGACATTTTTCACTTTCTGTTGTAAATTTTTTTTAAAAAAAATACATTTCTATATAAATTTTTCTCTAAATTTATTGTTCTACATGTCTTTGATAAAAAAAAAATGCAATAAGTGTATATTTATTGGTTTGGGTAAAAGTTATAGCGTTTACAAACTATGGTGCAAAAAAGTGAATTTCGGCATTTTGAAGCAGCTCTGACTTTCTGAGCGCCTGTCATGTTTCTTCAGGTGCTAGAATGCCAGGATAGTATAAATACCCCCAAATGACACCATTTTAGAAAGAAGACACCCCAAAGTATTCGCGGAGGGGCATGGTGAGTTCATGTATCATTTCATTTTTTTTCAAAATTTAGCAGAAAATTGCACTCTGAGGAAAAAAATAAAATAATAAAGTTTCCATTTCTGCTAACTTCTGGCAAAAAAAAATAAAAAATCTCCCACGGACTTACTATGCCCCTCAGTGAATACCTTGGGGTGTCTACTTTCCGAAATGGGGTCATTTGTGGGGTGTGTTTACTGTTCTGGCATTTTGGGCGGGGCTAAATTGTTAGCAGCCCTGTAAAGCCTAAAGGTACTCTTTGGACTTTCGGCCCCTTTACGCACCTAGGCTGCAAAAAAGTGGCACACGCAGTATCGCCGTACTCAGAAGAAGTAGGGCAATGTGTTTTGGGGTGTATTTTTACATATATCCATGCTGGGTGAGAGAAATATCTCTGTAAACTGACAACTTTGTATAAAAAAAATTAAAAAGTTGTCATTTACAGAGATATTTCTCACACCCAGCATGGTTATATGTAAAAATACACCCCAAAACACATTGCACTACTTCTCCTGAGTACGGCGATACCACATGAGTGACACTTTTTTGCAGCCAAGATGCGCAAAGGGGCCCTAATTCCAATGATTACCTTTTAGGAGGGCATTTTTACGCATTTGGATTCCAGACTTCTTCTCACGCTTTAGGACCCCTAAAATGCTAGGGCAGTATATATACGCCACATGTGGCCCCATTTTGGAAAGAAGACACCCCAAGGTATTCCGTGAGGGGCATGGCGAGTCCATAGAAGATTTTTTTTTTGGCACAAGTTAGCGGAAATTGATTTTTTATTGTTTTTTCTCACAAAGTCTCCCTTTCCGCTAACTTTTGACAAAAAGTTCAATTTTTCATGGACTGAATATGCCCCTCAACGAATACCTTGGGGTGTCTTCTTTCCAAAATGGGGTCATTTGTGGGATGTTTGTACTGTTCTGGCATTTTGGATGGGGCTAAATTGTGAGCAGACATGTAAAACCTAAAGGTACTCGTTGGAAAAAAGTGTCACATATGTGGTATCCCGTACTCAGGAGAAGTAGGGCAATGTGTTTTGGGTTGTATTTTTACATATACCCATGTTGGGTGAGAGAAATATCTCTGTAAATTGACAACTTTGTATAAAAAAATTTAAAAAGTTGTCGTTTACAGCGATATTTCTCACACAAAGTATGGGTATATATAAAAATACACCCCAAAACTTTTTTTTTTTTTTTGCACAAGTTAGCGTAAATTGATATATATATATATTTTTTTTACAAAGTCTCATATTCCACTAACTAATAAAATTTTACATGAATTCACCATACCCCTCACGGAATACCTTGGGGTGTCTACTTTCTAAAATGGGGTCACATATGGGGTATTTATACTGCTCTGGCATTTGAGGGTCTCCGCAATCATTACCTGTATGGCCAGCATTAGGAGTTTCTGCAATTCTCCTTATATTGGGCAAACGGGTAATGAGATTTTTTTTTTCCGTTCAGCCTCTGGGCTGAAAGAAAAAATGAACGGCACAGATTTCTTCATTCGCATCAATCAATGTGGATGAAAAAATCTCTGCCAAAAAATGTGCAAAAAAAAAAAAAAGTAAGGCCCCATTCACACGTCCGCAAAAATATCCGCATCTATTCCGCAATTCTGCGGAATAGATGCGGACCCATTCACTGTGAATGTGGCCGGCGGTGATGCGGAGAGCACACTATGTGCTCGCCGCATCAGCATTTGCGGAGCTGCGGCCGCGAACTTCCGGGTTTCAGCCCCCAAACATCCGGACGCAGCTCCGCAAAAAATAGAGCATGTCCTATTCTTGTCCGCACGCGTGCGCGTTCACAGGAAATCTCGCGTCTCGCGAGATGATGCGCGGATGCATCCAGGAGGAGTAAACCAGCCGCCGCCTGGACGCATCCGTGCGTACAGCGGTCCGGAGCTGGTTAATCCATATTTTTCTTTAACACATCGAGGGTTAACAGCCAAACAAAACTCAATATTTATTACCCTAATTCTGCGGTTTACAGAAACACCCCATATATGGTCGTAAACTGAAGTAAGGGCACACGGCAGGGCGCAGAAGAAAAGGATTGCCATATGGTTTTTGGAAGGCAGATTTTGCTGGACTGGTTTTTAGATGCCATGTCCCATTTGAAGCCTGATACAGTAGGAACTTCCCAAAAGTGACCCCATTTTGAAAACTAGGGAATAAGGTGCCAGTTTTATTGGTACTATTTTGGGGTACATAAGATTTTTAATTGCTCTATATTACGTTGATTTAAAAATTTTTTACAACATTCATCTATGTTTTTGTGTCTTTATTTTCTAAACGCCTTATTTTTTTTTATTTTTCTGCTGATCCTCATGTGCTGGGTCTCGTGTTTTGCAGGAAGAGTTGATTTTTTTATTGGTACCATTTTTGAGTACATTTGATTTTTTGATCATTCATTTATGGGACACCGTAACCAAAAAATTGGAAATTTTGGCACTGTTTTTATGTATTTTTTACACCGTTTTACTTTTTTTTATTTATTTAAGTTTTACACAATAATAGCATTTTTGAAACAAAAATGATGTTTTAGTGTCTCTTTTTACTAGAAACTTTATTTTTTATTAAAAACACTTTTTTTACATTTTTTTTTACTTTATTTCTGACTTTAACTTTTGGGGGCCTGATCCCCTCTGCAATGCATTATAATACATCTGTATGTCATTGTCATGCATTGAGAGGCTAGATCTCCTGGGCACCTGTAGAAGGCAGGTCCCGATGCTGTGCAAAGCATTGGGCAGCCTCTGCATGGCTGCGGGGACTTGATGAGCTCCCTCACCCGCAGCAAACCCCATCTATGTCGCGGTCAACGCTGACCACAGCATAGAAGGGGTTAATGTTCCAGCATCTGTGTTTTCACCGATGCCGGCGCATACTGCAGGGGTGCGGTAACGGGAACAGCCGGTCCCCTGCAGCTGATCGGGTGGGTGCAGCTCCTGCACCCGCTCGATCAGTGCGCCGTATTACTACGGCACTGGGCGGCAAGTCATGTCCCGCTGCGCCATACTATTATGGCGCTGGTCGGGAAGGGGTTATACAACTCTAGACTGCCCATATGATGATCTCATGTGTTTGGAAGCTTCTGTTTGTTGGCAACATCTGAGGTAATTAGAGACACACCTGTCGATGTATTTAAATGCACACCTGGAACACACTACTTCTTTGTGTAGCATCATGGGAAAGTCTAAAGAAATCAGACAAGATATTAGAAAGAGAATTGTTGACTTGCACAATCTGGATCAACCTTGGGTGCAATTTCAAGATACCTGAAGGTGCATCGTTCATCTGTACAAACAATTATACGCAAGTACATGTCCAGCCATCATACCACTCAGGAAGTGAATGTGCTTTGGTCCGACATGTGCATATCAACCCAAGAACAAAAGCAAAAGACTTTGTGAAGATGATGGTGGAAGCTGGTAAGATTGTATCAATATCCACAGTGAAACGAGTAGTGTATCAACATGGGCTGAAAGACCACTCTGCCAGGAAGAAGCCATTACTCCAAAAGAAACATAAAAAAGCCAGATTAATGTTTGCAAATGCACACAGGAATAAAGATCTACATTTTTAGAGACATGTTCTGTGGTCGGACAAAACTAAAATTTAACTTTTTCGCCATAATGACCATCGTTACGTTTGGAAGAAAAAGGGAGAAGCTTGGAAGTCTAAGAACACCATCCCAACTGTGAAACACAGGGGTGGCAGCATCGTGTTGTGGGGTTGTTTTGCTGCAGGAGGGACTGGTGCACTTCACAAAATAGTGGCATCATGAGGAAAGAAGATTATGTGGAAATACTGAAGCAACATCTCAAGATATCAGCCAGGAAGTTAAAGCTTGGGCGGAAATGGGTCTTCCAAACGCACAATGACCCGAAGCATACTGCCAAACTGGTTACAAAGTAGCTTAAGGATAACAAAGTCAACGTTTTGGAGTGGCCATCACAAAGCCCTGATCTCAATCCTATTGAAAATTTATGGGCAAAGCTGAAAAGGCAGGTGTGAGCAAGGCGACCAACAAACATCGCTCAGTTACACCAGATGAGTGGGCCCAAATTCCTACCAACTATTGTGAGAAGCTTGTGGAAGGATATCCATAAGGTTTGACCCAAGTCATACAGTATAAGGGCAATGGTACCAAATATTAATGAAATATATGTAAACTTTTGAGTTTGCAGAAAGTAATAAAAATGCCTTAAAACATTCTCTCTCTTATTATTCTGGCATTTGGCAAATAATAATTATAGTAATCCTAATTGACCAAAAACAGGAAAGGTTTGTTCTGATTTCATGTCAGATATTGAGAAAAACATGCATGTGTGTCTTTTTATATAGTGTATGTAAACTTCTGGTTTCAAGTGTGTGTCGTGTTGAACATACTACCAGACCCTGGACTTAGTTACTAATTGACCAGTTTTTGGACAGTTGACATTTTAATACTGGACATGCTAGACTTGTGGCCGATGATATTAGACAGAAAATAATAACAGTGTTTCAGAAGAGAACTAGAAAAAAAATGGTGCATATAATAGATAAAGCATTCATCCTTTAGATGATGCATAATACATATTTTAGTTAGTTTACTTTAAATATACTCCAGGAAACTGAGCACTTAAAAGTATAAGGGATTATGTGTTCCCATTAGTACCTAGCTCTTCTGGGTGCTAAATATAACACAATAAAGAAAGAGTTCAGAAAACTATGACACTGCTAAATGACACGGTTGGTGCACTTCATCTGTTCCTTACAGCGGCAGCTGGCTTATCTGTTTGGTAATTGATAGAAAGAGAAACTTAGAGGGCAATCATCTCATGTTATTATCCGCTTCTGTCACTTGGTTCACTCAAAGGTAAAGTAATTCACATCCTGAAAGGTAATGATAACAGTGAATTAAGCAAACAATGTACAAAACTCTACACGTTGGAAGAAATTATCTGTTCCAGTAAGATTGTTATATGAAAATAATATACAGGTTTCACATCATAAAGAAAGATAAATTATTATTTGTATATCATATAAATGTTCTGTTAATTGAACTTTACTACTAAGGGTGGGTTCACACTAGCATTAGGGATTCCATTATGGCTTTCCGTTATAACATGGTTATAATGGAAAATAACAGAATCCATAAGACGGAAGGACGGATCCGTTCTTCTGCCTGTAGACTTGTATTATGACGAAATGCAAAATGGAAGGAATTTGGGCCCCTTTGCGCACCCAGGCTGTAAAAAAAGTGTCACTCATGTGGTATCTCCATACTCAGGAGAAGTAGGGCAATGTGTTTTGGGGTGTATTTTTACATATACCCATGCTGGGTGAGAGAAATATCTCTGTAAATTGACAACTTTGTATAAATTTTTTTAAAAAGTTGTCGTTTACAGAGATATTTCTCACACACAGCATGGGAATATATAAAAATACACCCCAAAGCACATTGCCCTACTTCTCCTGAGTTCGGCGATACCACATGTGTGACACCTTTTTGCAGCCAAGATGCGCAAAGGGGCCCAAATTCCAATGAGTACCTTTAGGATTTCACAGGGCATTTTTACGCATTTGGATTCTCACGCTTTAGGACCCCTAAAATGCCAGGGCAGTATAAATACCCCACATGTGACCCTATTTTGGAAAGAAGACACCCCAAGGTATTCCGTGAGGGGCATGGCAAGTTCACAGAAAAAAAAAATTTTGGGCACAAGGAAATTGATATATATATTTATTTTTTTTACAAAGTCTCATATTCCACTAACTTGTGACAAAAAATAAAATTTTGCATGAACTCACCATACCCCTCACGGAATACCTTGGGGTGTCTTCTTTCTAAAATGGGGTCACATGTGAGGTGTTTGTACTGCTCTGGCATTTGAGGGTCTCCGCAATCATTACACGTATGGCCAGCATTAGGAGTTTCTGCGATTCTCCTTACATTGAGCATACGGGGAATGAGATTTTTTTTTGTCCGTTCAGCCTCTGGGCTGAAAAAAAAAAATGAACGGCACAGATTTCTTCATTCGCATCGATCAATGTGGATGAAAAAATCTCTGCCAAAATCAGTGACTGCGGTGCGGTGGGCGCTAACTACCCAACAAGTAGCTAACTAACTGGCGGTGATAAGGGACCCTTATGCCCCATTCACACGTCCGCAATTCTGTTTGCGGAACGGAATTGCGGACCCATTCATTTCTATGGGGACAGACTTTGTCCCGCTCAGATCCGGAATTGCGGATCCGCACTTCCGGGTCTGCACTTCCGTTCCGCAAAAATATAGAACATGTCCTATTCTTGTCCGCAATTGCGGACAAGAAAAGGCATTTTCTATATAGTTCTGGCAATGTGTGGATCTGCAAAATGCGGAAAGCACATTGCCGTCGTCCGTGTTTTGCGGATCCACAGATCCGTGGATCCGCAAAACACATATGGACATGTGATTGGAGCCTTACAGGGGGGTGATAAGTGACAGGGGGGTTATCAGGGAGTCTATATGGGGTGATCAGGGGTTAACAGGGGGTTAATAAGTGACAGGGGGGGGGGGATGTAGTGTGGTGCTTGGTGCTACTTTACATAGCCACCTGGTCCTCTGGTGGTCGATCCCAGCAAATGGGACCACCAGAGGACCAGGTAGCAGGTATATCAGACGCTGTTAACAAAACAGCGTCTGATATACCTCTTTGAAGCTTTGTATTTTGCCTCTACAGCCTGCCAGCGATTGATCATCGCTGGCAGGCTGCAGTACAACTGCCGAGGCGCGATCTGCTGTGAACACGCGCGTTCACGGCAAATCTTGCCTCTCGCGAGATGACGCGTCGCCGCGTGAAGGAGGAACAAGCCTGCCGCCTGGACGCAGCCCTGCGTTAGGCAGTCGGCAGGCGGTTAAACTCCTTCACTGTATTTGCAGCTACCACTTAAGCAGGAAGGCTATTCTTTTAAACCTTTGCCCCTCTAATTTAAAACTATGTCCTCTTGTAGCAGTTTTTCTTCTTTTAAATATTCTCTCCTCTTTTACCGTGATGATTCCCTTTATGTATTTAAAAGTTTCTATCATATCCCCTCTGTCTCTTCTTACTTCCAAGCTGTACATGTTAAGGTCCTTTAACCTTTCCTGGTAAGTTTTGTCCTGCAATCCATGTACTAGTTTAGTAACTCTTCTCTGAACTCTCTCCAAAGTTTCAATATCCTTCTGCAGATATGGTCTCCAGTACTGCACACAATACTCCAAATGTGGTCTCCCTAGTGCTCTGTAGAGCGGCATGAGCACCTCCCTCTTTCTACTGTTAATGCCTCTCCCTATGAGGGTCACATATCTGGCATAACCACTCTGAGGGGCACATAATCTGGCATAGCTACTGTGAGAGGCACATAATCTGGCATAACGACTGTGAGAGGGCACATATCTGGGCATAACTACTGTGAGGAGGCACAAAAGTGGGCATAACTATTGTGACAGGAACAAAGGTGGGCATAACTGCTGTGAGGGGCCACAAGGAGAACTATTTTGACAGGGACAGGAGGCACTTAGGGGAAATGTCCTAGATTACCCTGATATACATTGGCACGGCTCAGTATTACAGGCCAGAACAGCGCCCCCTGCTGGTCATTTCACAGGGGCAGTCATCATCCCTTCCTTATGTAATTATTCTTTTTTTCTCTATCACCACAGGGACCTTATTGAGGATCCAGTGGACATCACGCCGACGCCAGCGACACCTTGGATGAGGTAGGACCAGATTTAGGTGAACCAAGATTTGGGTGAGTGTAGCCATGCATTGGGTTTAGGGCTCTTTCACACGAGCGGATGCTGTGCGTGCAATCCGGTGCGTGAAAGAGATCCAAACCCCGTTCCGGACAACAGAGACACGGAGCAGGTACATGATTGATAATGCTGCTTACCTCTCTGTGATCTTTTTACTACAAAATCACGGTGAGAACTTTATCTCACTGTGATTTTGTAGTAAAAAGATCACAGAGAGGCATGGAGCATTATCAATCATGTTACTACTCCGTGTCTCCGCTCTCCGGAACGGGGCTTGGCAATCTTTCACACAGCGGATTATACACACGGCATCCGCTCGTGTAACAGAGCCCTTAGTGTAAAGAAAATCTGCGGCCTCTTTGTAAAAGTGGGGGGGGAGGGGCCCGATCCAAAGTTTGCACTGGGGCCCGTAGCACTCTAGTTACGCCACTGGATCCAACACATGTCAACATACTCTAAGATATTCTGGATGTGAGCTCTGTGTATTAAGAATGTTGCTGCCTTTACTCACTTTCAAACAGCGGGTCCGCAATATGCGTGCACCAGCCGTGTGCACACTGTATCACGTATTCAGACCCATTCACTTGAATGGGTCCGTAATCCGGAAGGAGCGTTGCGGTACAGAGGCACGGAACCCCACGGAAGCACTACGGAGTGCTTCAGTGGTGTTTCTCTCCATGCCTCTGCACTGCAAAAAATAGAACAAGTTGAATGGGACTGCAACTGTCTGCGGCAGCCGCACGGATGATGCCCGTGCATTGGGGACCATTTGATTGCAAATAGGAGATTTGATTGCAGTGAAGATACTGCGCAAAATGTGGATCTTCAAGCAAGATGGCCGTGGTGACCTCTTCGCGATCAAACGGATGAGGTAAGTCTGACTTTTTTCTTTTTACTGCCATTTCAGAGAAAATGGATTTGTTACCACGAAGCACAAGGAAATTCTTTCTGGTATTCGGATTTAAGTCCACTTTGTCAACTTTGATTCGCTTAACACTGCCGACGGAGTCTTCACGATGAAATGGCTGAGATAAGTACAATTTTTTTTTTTATGAGCAACAACTAAAATGCTTTAATATTGATCTCAGATGCTGTGGACAATGATGCATGGGGCATCTGAGGCGTTCAATGACGGGGGGCGCAATTGCCATTCCCCCACCCACTACTTACAAAAAAATGACTCGCCACGGAGAAAGTTTTTTGTTAAAAATCGGTGAAGCAGACAAATCGAATTTTTAAGAACTTCGCTCATCTCTAATTGCAGCCTATGGAAGATTCAGACAGGGCTCCATAGGAACTATCGCTTTGTAGTCCAGGAACCTTCAGAGGGACTGAGGCTACCACAGGCAATGAATGGGTCCCTGATCGCTGCACAAGGAAGCTGTTTGGGTTAGCTGTCTGCTGTTTAAGCCAGAAGAAACTTGGCGGCAATAGAGACCCGTTGTACTCTGGAGCGGGCACCATCTTCAAAGACCCGACATCTGCTGTACATGTACCACGGAGCTTGAGAAGTAGTTAATAGATTAGCTAGACAATTGCTTAATTTTGCATTTATGAAGCAAATGATAAAATACAATTCAGCACAAAAGTTGTTTATAGTCTTTAAAGGGAATCTATCACTAGTTTTATGTTGACCTATGTGAGACCCTGAGTAAAATACTGGGTTTAAGTGGTGACCAGTGGTAAGACTGGTTGATGTGCAGTCAATCTGTTCTGCACAGCAATCTTTAGCTTTCTAGCCTTTACCAGTAAATGGGGCAGTTTAACCTTTTCAATTAGAAGAAAATACCAAGAGGTTCTCGGAACTGGAATGCTGAATCTGCTAAAAGTAGGATCTGTCTATAGTATTCTTGCTAGTAGCTGGGACTGTATAGGGCGAGAGTCAACAACACAAGGTTAAAATAGTCAAAACATTTTACAAGCTGTCAACTCTAAAAAAATGAATGAGATATATTATGTTTCCAAGATAGCAACATACAGCAGCAGCCATATGCTTTATCAGCGACAGACAGCAAATATATGCTTCCAGATGAATGGAATTTGTAAATGTATATGAACTACTATAAAATGTGGAGGAAAACACAAGGAAGTAAACGCGCACAAATGTTTACAGTATATTTACTTCCATTAGTATGTATAGAATGTAAAAACTGGGCACTCTCAGATAGTTAGAAGCAAATCGGCTATTTATTAAAATCGATCAATTAATAGCTAGTATAGCATAACAAAAATGACCTCATTAAAATAAGTACAACAAAAATGACCTCATTAAAATAAGTACTGTGGGGAGTCGCTCTGGTAGACAGCGGTGCGGGTGCAGTTTAGAGGCAAAACAAGGAGTCCAGATTGTGCATCAAACAGTGTTTTATTCACACTTGCACACCAGAAATGAAAACAGTCTCTTGGTGACAGTTCACACACAACAGAAATCATGTGGCAAAACCAAAAACAGGCCAACACAGGGTCCAGTCACCTTGGGTGGTTTAAGTGCGGGTTCACACCTAGCAGTCGGTTCAGCCGCAGGCGATTCCTCCTTCAGGTTGCAGGGAAACACCACCTTGCTGAGCTCCGTCCTCCAGCACAGAGAACTCCTCAGCCCTGTTAGCAGGCTCCAGGATAATCACAGCCTCAGACACAGCTGATGGCTGTGTTTTATACCCAGCCCAAAACTCGGACTGGACCGTGGGGAGCAGCCACCCACCCTACTCTTTAGCTGCTCCCAGTAAGAGCCGGCCCGGATCGGCTTTGCAGCCATGCTATTTAAAAGAGTCAAACAGCACTAGCTGCTGCAGACAAAAACCCGGCTCTCACCTCACCGAGGCCAGCAACCTCGGTGACACGTACCTGCCATCGCATATGACACCTTGCACCTTACCACATACCCCCCTTTGTTCAACCCTGAGGGGTGAACACACGTGAGGCAGTGGACGCGGGACAGGGCATCTGCGCTGCCCTGCAAGCGGCCTGCCCTGTGTTCCACGGAAAACTTGAAATTTTGAAGAGATAGGAACCACCTGGTGACCCGAGCATTCCTCTCCTTGGCCTGACTCATCCATTTGAGGGGGAATGGTCGGTCACCAGACGGAACCTCCTCCCTAACAGGTAGTAGCGGAGAGATTCGAGTGCCCACTTGATAGCCAGGCACTCCCTCTCCACTATACTATATCTGGACTCGGCGGGACTGAGCTTACGGCTCAGGAAGACAACGGGATGTTCTTCCCCGTTGACCTCCTGCGACAGTACCGCACCGAGGCCTACCTCCGAGGCGCCGGTCTGTACGACAAACTCCTTGTTGAAGTCGGGTGTCACCAAAACCGGGACCCACACAGGGCCGACTTCAACGCGGAGAAAGCCTCCTCCGCCTTCTCACTCCAGCTAACCCTCCCAGACTTTCGCCCCTTCAACAGGTCTGTCAATGGCGCTGCTATTGTGGCAAAGTGGGGCACAAACCTCATGTAGTAACCTACAATCCCCAGGAACGACTTTACCTGCCTGGTGGTGACCGGTCGAGGCCAGTTACTGAATGGCCTCTACCTTAGTTACCTGAGGTTTGATGACTCCCGCCCAATTACATATCCCAGATATTTTGTCTCCTCTAACCCTATGGAGCACTTCTTTGGGTTAGCGGTCAGTCCGGCTTTCCTCAGGGCATCCACTACCGCCTGCACCTTGGGTAAATGGCTTTCCCAGTCGGTGCTGTGGATGACTACATCATCTAAGTAGGCCGAGGCGCACCGACGATGTGGTCGCAGCACTATGTCCATTAACCTTTGGAAAGTGGCGGGGCGCCATGCAGGCCAAAGGGTAACACCTTGTAGTGATACAGGCCCTGCGGGTAACAAATGCGGTTTTTCCTTAGCCGACTCCGTTAAGGGTACCTGCCAGTACCCTTTAGTGAGGTCCAGCACAGAAAAATAACGGGCTTGTCCTAAACTTTCAACCAGCTCGTCTACTCGGGGCATGGGATACGCGTCAAACTTGGACACTTCATTTAATTTGCGAAAGTCGTTGCAGAACCGCAACGTCCCATCCGGCTTGGGTATCAGGACTATGGGACTGGCCCACTCACTTTTCGACTCCTCAATGACATCGAGCTTCAACATTAACTGCACTTCCTCCGCGATGGCCCGTCGCCGAGCCTCGGGTACCCGGTATGGTTTTAACCGGATCTTGGCCTGAGGCTCAGTGACGATGTCATGTTGGATGAGAGGCGTGCGGCCAGGGAGGTCCGAGAACACATCCGTGTTCCGACTGATGAACTCCTGACTTCCTGAACTTGTTTGGAAGACAGGCTGTCTGCAATTTTTACCGTGGTTACTGCTTCACAGGCCTCGAACTGTGGGGCTGGACCCTTTCACCTAGAAGCCCTGGCCGGGGGCTGTGGTCGCCGGCTGTGTCCCTATCTTTCCACGGCTTAAGTAAATTCACGTGGTACACCTGCTCTGGCTTGCGCCGCCCTGGCTGGTGTACTTTGTAATTTACTTCCCTACCTTCTCGATCACCTCATAGGGGCCCTGCCACCTAGCTAGGAACTTGCTGTCAAGGGTGGGTACCAGAACCAAAACCCGATCTCCCGGATGGAAGCCCCGTACTCCGAGCCTGACGATTATACACCCTACTCTGGGCTTGTTGCGCTGCCTCCATATGCTCCCGACCAGCGGCAACACCCTTTCTATCCGTTCCTGCATCTGGGTGACATACTCAATGACACTTTTGTGGGGGACAGGCTGTTGTTCCCATGCTTCCTTGGCGATATCCAACAGGCCCCGAGGGTGTCTGCTATAAAGCAGTTCGAAGGGCGAGAACCCAGTAGAGGCCTGGGGTACCTCTCGCACTGCGAACATGAGATAGGGCAGAAGCAGGTCCCAGTCCTTCCCATCTCTAGACACCACCCTTTTTAACATATTTTTTAGAGTTTGGTTAAACCTCTCAACAAGACCGTCTGTTTGCGGATGGTAAACGGACGTCCGTAACTGCTTTATACGCAACAATTTACACAGTTCCTTCATTACTTTGGACATAAAAGGGTCCCTTGGTCTGTCAGAACCTCTTTGGCAGGCCCACACGGGAAAACATCTCCATTAACTCTTTGGCAATGAGCCTAGCTGAGGTATGTCGCAGAGGCACCGCCTCCGGATACCGAGTGGCATAGTCGAGAACTACCAGAATGTGTTGGTGGCCCCTGGCAGACTTTGGTACAGGCCCACTAAATCCATAGCGATTCGCTCAAACGGTACTTCAATAATTGGCAGAGGTACCAGAGGACCACGGAAATGAGGCTGGGGGCTAGTTATCTGACAGGTTGGACAGGACTTACAATAATTTTCTACCTCCTTGAACACACTGGGCCAATAAAACCGCTGCAGTATGCGGTCCTGGGTTTTCTGCCACCCCAGGTGTCCCCCAAGAACATGTTGGTGGGCAAGCTCCATGACAAGCTTGCGATACGCTGTGGGCACCACCAACTGTTCAACAGGTTCACCTCGGACTTGGTTCACCCGATACAACATATCCTGTAGAACAATAAATCGTGGGAACATTAATTCAGCCCCTGGTTTCTGGGGTTTACCATCAATTTCCAGCACATTCTCCCAGGCCCTGGTTAGGGTTTGGTCCCGGTGTTAGCGGTCCCAAAATTTTCCCCGAGACATTGAGGTCTGCCAACTCAGGTCCCGGTGGCAAGTCCTCCGTGTCTCCCACCATTACACTCAGTGGGGTTGTCTCCCTCTACCGCTGGAGCAGTGGTCACCTCTACCGCCGGCCCTTCAGACTCGGGCTCCCAGGGTTCTGGCCTTCCAGCGGTATCAGGCCACTCTACTAGGGTCACCCTGTCTCGGGTCCTCAGATACCTTTATTGCCGGCCACAGCGCTCGAAAACCGGGAAGTCCCTCCCAAGTATTAGTTCATGTGGGAGTTTAGTAGCGACAGCCACCTCGTGGGTCCACCTACCAGCCGCTGTGGACAAAGTCACTAGTGCAGTGGGGTAGTCTTTCAGGTCTCCGTGGGATGCATAGGGACCCGACTTTACGGCCAGTATACTCCACAGGCCGCATAAGGGCAGCCCTTACCAGGAGACTAAACTCCCGGAGTCCAGCAGAGCCACCGCCAGCGAATCTCCCACCTCTACCTGACACAGGTGGTTATGGTCTTGCACCTCACGGGTGCCAGTTGCGCACAGCTTCCGTGCATACAAGGAGTGGCGACCCTCGTAGTTCACCTCCATCGGCTCATCCCGATGCGGACAGTCGGCCCTGATGTGGCCTGGCTCCTGACACCTCCAGCATACCACGGGAGGCGGACTCGCAGGGGGTATGCTCCGTGCAGGCCGCTCTGTCGCCGGACGTCGGAACTGGGGCAGAGGCCTCCGGGTTTGACTGACCCTTCCCAGCAAGACTCCTGCAGGTTTCTGGTGGCCTCGCACCGCTCCACCAGGTCGACCATCTCCAGGGCATTGGTGGGCGATACCTGGCCGATCCAGTGCTGGAGAGGGTGAGGCGCAGGCCCTCCAGAAGACATCGGCTAACAGACGGTCGAGCATAGCAGTGGAGTCAGTATGTCTGGCTGCAGCCATTTTTGCAAACCGTTAGTAGCAAGTCATAGTATTGTGGCCTGGGCGGGTTCAGCCGGGTTAAACTCCCACTGATGCACCGCTGGGCCCGACCAAAACATTCACCCTCAGTCTTGCCAGGATCTCACCTTCACAGTCGGGTAGTCAGCTGCTTGGTCACCTGGGAGGTCAAAAATACTTGCTGGGGTCCAGACGCCAGGAACGGAGCGACGACCTCTGCCCACTGGTCAGGGGTAACTTTTCCCTCACGGCCACCTTTTCAAAGACCGCCAGATAGGTCTCAACGCCGTCCGAGGGGGTCATTTTTGGGATCGCTCGCATCGGACCGCTTCCGGGCATCATGGACATGGTGGGACGCTCCTGCAGCTTGTAAAGCCATCACCTGCTGAAGTAGTAGCTGGTTGGTCTCCTGCTGCTGCTTGTTGGCCTCCGCTGCTGCAAGTTAGCCCTACAAGGGCTTTTACAACCGCCTCCATTTTGTCAGGGATCACAGGCTGTAACTTTGCCGGCCTAATATAGGACATCCACTTTTGCTCAGCAAAACAAAGTTCGGCGCTCACGCCAGCCTCACTGCGCATGCCCGCATCCGACACCAAATGTGGGAGTCGCTCTGGTAGACAGCGGTGCGGGTGCAGTTTAGAGGCAAAACAAGGAGTCCAGATTGTGCATCAAACAGTGTTTTATTCACACTTGCACACCAGAAATGAAAACAGTCTCTTGGTGACAGTTCACACACAACAGAAATCATGTGGCAAACCAAAAACAGGCCAACACAGGGTCCAGTCACCTGGGTGGTTTAAGTGCGGGTTCACACCTAGCAGTCGGTTCAGCCGCAGGCGATTCCTCCTTCAGGTTGCAGGGAAACACCACCTTGCTGAGCTCCGTCCTCCAGCACAGAGAACTCCTCAGCCCTGTTAGCAGGCTCCAGGATAATCACAGCCTCAGACACAGCTGATGGCTGTGTTTTATACCCAGCCCAAAACTCGGACTGGACCGTGGGGAGCAGCCACCCACCCTACTCTTTAGCTGCTCCCAGTAAGAGCCGGCCCGGATCGGCTTTGCAGCCATGCTATTTAAAAGAATCAAACAGCACTAGCTGCTGCAGACAAAAACCCGGCTCTCACCTCACCGAGGCCAGCAACCTCGGTGACACGTACCTGCCATCGCATATGACACCTTGCACCTTACCACAGTACCCATATATTCCATTCATTGAATACATATAGTGACCCTAAAACTCTGCGTTGATCGTATTAGCAGGTAAATAGCAGCAGATGACTTGTGATAGCAGCAGATGACTGAAGAGTGGTAGCAATGAACAATAAAAAATAGCAGCAAATAGTAATTAGTAGTCCTCAAATGGTATCAATATAGGTCCCTTAATTCCACCTCAAAATACTTGGTTAAAATTAGTCCCCTAAATTCTTTGTATACATCATTCTGTCCTTAATTGACTTCTCTGTATGTGAGAGCGGCGTCCCGCTCTATAATACAGCAGCGGCGTCCCGCTGTAAATGATGGTTGAGCTCACAGTCAAGTGAAGTAGCGCTTACATGTAAATTGTGACGATCTTACCGGGGTTCACCAGGACTTCAGCCCCGCTCCTGACACTGCCCAACTTCACCAGTGTCTCAAGCTGCTCCCGTCTATAACTCCTCCGCTGGATACTGGTGTTGCACGTGGGCTCCAGGTCTCCCTTCGGTCCCGTGCAGCGCTTATATGTTTCTCCTTGCGTGGAAGACGGTACCTCGTTTGGCGGTCCTTGCTCCCGGTAGAGGTCTGTTGGATCCAAAACAAGTAGGGGGGTATAGTTTGACCAAACGCGTTTCGGGGTATGTCAGTGACCCCTTCCTCAGTGGTGGGGAACCACTGAGACGGTAACAGACCTCTACCGGGAGCAAGGACCGCCAAACGAGCGACACAATACATTGTGTTACTCGATGTATAGAATGTAACCTAGAAAAAGCTAGGGCTTATTTCACAGAAGCAAGTTTCTCTTTCCAGATGCGTTCCATTTTGCAAACAGACAACATCCAGACTAAACATTGAGCCATTCAAATCAATGGGTACAGGTACATAAAACACTGTTTTTCAATGACCATCTGTCTGTTCAGAAAAAATCGCCACATGTTCTGTCTTCATCCGTTTTTCATGCAGGACTGGGTCAAGTCAAGTCAATGAGCCGGTAATAAAAACTGATAGCACACTCATGGCATCCAGACAAAGTCCTTTTTTTTTACTGATGGTTGCTAGGAAATGTTGTGTGTTATTCTTCAGTTTTTCTTCATGTGTGGGAAAAAATGCATGTAAACGCAATGCAATCCTTCCGGAAAAAACTAAAGCAACGCAGTCACAGAAGAAACTGCACACTCTCTGGAGCAGAGCATAAGCCATTGCCAATGGGTGCCTGATAGTTTACAGAGCAGACAGCCGAGGCTAAAGTCAATTGTGACAATACAAATGAAAGCTAGTATAGGCAACTGGAACCTAAATAAGGGCCCAGTCTGATGCTCCCTGAAAATGTAAGCACCAGCTCAGGGGCACTGCCATGGGCAGTTCTTGCGCACCATCCTATGCAAACCTGCTCCTGGGCTGGTGGGAGGAGAATGTGGTCTTCGGTGAAGGGATGGAAAAGTTCGCCCATTTGGTCACACTTTGGACCCGCTTCATTGACGACATGTTCGTCATCTGGAGCGGGTCCGAAGAACAATTCAATGAGTTTGTGAGTACTCTTAATGCCAATGATCTTAACCTGCGTTTCACGTCTGTGATTACGAGGGATCACTTACCTTTCCTAGACATCGTACTTAAGAGGGGAGAGGATGGCAGTCTCCAGAGTACAATTTACCGTAAACCCACGGCGACTAATTCACTACTGAGGTGGGAGAGCTGCCACCCGACCCCCCTGAAACGCGGCATACCCGTAGGTCAATACCTACGCCTTAGACGCAACTGCTCGAACGATGGGGAGTTTAAGAAACAGGCGGACCTTTTACGCAGGAGATTTCAAGAGAGGGGTTACCCAGATAGGACCCTACGTAGAGCGTATCAACGTGCCAAGGACACCACCCGTGTGGCTCTTCTACATCCGGTCAATAAGCCAACGAGACCCGACGAGAGGATCACACGGGTCATTGGGACCTTTGACACTGCAGCCCGAGAGGTCCGCTCTGTGATCCAAAACACTGGGAAATCCTTCTAATGGACCCAGATCTTAAGGACACCCTCAGTCCCACTCCACCCATAACGTTCAGGAGGGGCACTAACATCCGTGATCACCTTGTTCACAGTCACTTTGCGCCCTACCAACCACAACGTGGCTGACAAACCCGATAAAGGGTTGCTTCGATGCGGCAACTGTAGCTTTTGGCGGCTTCATATCCCAGGGTAGATCTTTTAGGGGGCTCCCAATGGGTTTACACATCACATACGCGACTTTATGAACTGTCGCACAGTTGGTTTGATTTACTTACTCACATGTGAGTGTGGCGTCAGGTATGTGGGTAAGACCCGCAGAGAATTCCGTAAACGCATGGGGAACACCTCAGCGACATACGGAACAACAAGGATACTCCGGTAGCCAGACATGTTCACACGACTCCATGGGGGCCAGCAGTATCTGCGGTCAACTTCATGGGCATAGAAAGAGTAGAGAGACCCAAACGGGAGGCGATTGGGAGAAATTGATTCTCCAGAGGAGTGCTGGTGGATCTTCAAATTAGACACCTGCACTCCCAAAGGACTCAACGAGCAACTACATTTCGGTTGCTTTGTATGACAGACACCTGCGGATGTTCTCCCTCCCAGTACTGGACAACATCTGTATATATATTATATTTACTTTCTATGTTCTTCTCATTATACACGCTGGTTGTCTTGCCACCCTGTGTAATGAGAAACCACAAATTGGCTTCCTTGAGTGATTGACACCCGTGGATGCTTTCTTTCCCAGAACCTTCAGAACCTGCCTCTATTACCCTATACATTTTGTGTGTCCTGTGTTTTATACCTGTCTAGCCTGTGGTGTGTTCACTGCCATAAGCCCCTGTCCTGGGAGAATAGCAGAGTATGGGTATACCACCCACCTGCCTCCCCACATATTATTTATTCACTGCTGGTGTATCAATAGCAGTATGCTATCATAGCACTGTGGTCTCTGGTGGGCCAACATTATCGAGTGGCACGCAATCACGTACGCCCTCATTGCTTGGTTACCGGCATACACAGTGCCCGGCCCCGTATGATAGCGACGCAGTATAGTGCGCAGGCGCGCGGCTCTGAGATGGCGTCATCACGCTGAATGACGTCATCCCGGCCGCGACGGACGCCCGCGTCCACATGCTTTAAAAGACGCAGACCAATACATAGAATGTCTGACTACCGGCGCAGCGTGGGGAGAACAATCCCTGACGGGTGAAAACCAGCCCGTCCGATTCGGCCATACGCCGCTCATGTACGCTCAAAGTAAGTGACTGACTTTCCCCCACTTGTTGCGATCCGGATAAAATTTTTGATTATGCTAAATCCGGACATTGGGTTATGTGTTTTCTCCTAGGTTCTCCTAGGAACTTTGGTTTCCATGCTTTGGGCCCCGTCCCCTGATGAGTCTGAGGCCTGTCCAGTTACGTTTGATGAAACGCGTAGGGACTACGTATTGGACACAGTATTGTGAGGAGCATGTGGAGACCACACATTGTTTAACACACCTTGTTCCTTAATTTGTCTCCCGACCCCTTACCATTGAGGGCTATCCAGGGTGTATTTAACAGGACAGAGTTCCGTGCACAGCGCCGCCCCTTGCGGGGTTTGGACGCTGTTTTAGGCATAGGGATATATAGGCCAAGTAAGGGGTATCTAGGGCCAGTCCTTCCTCCTTCTATCACAGGAGACCGTACCAGCCCGACACCCGTTCAAGGAACATTGGGTGACCTTCATCCCCTTGTACTTGGTCATTTTTGCCCATTTTTGGGTTTCCAGTCGACATATTCTGCAGGCAAGATCTGTCCATCTGCCATGATGGCTTCTCTTGACCTGTAACCCAGTCGTCTGCCAATAGTCATTTTGGGGTTATTATTTTATCCTTTTTTGTATATTAAAGGTTAAGTTTTAGAGTGCCTTCCCCCCCTTTTTTCATTTTTTTTTTTTTTTAAAGTCAATTGTGACCATGGCATCTGAATAGGCTTCCCCCAGGAGAACCCGAATGGCTTCCCCATGCTGAGATCGGGGAAGCCATTCCTGTGGTGGATAGGCTGGAGCCTGTATGAGGCTACTAGGCCCATCACAGGTATATTCCAATGTAGGCCTGCAGATGGCAGTGTTGCATTGAAATATATTGAATTAACCATATACTATTGTATTAAATCATAATGGTATATTGGAGAAGCAATCTACTAATTGCACCTTCAGGTCCCCTAGGGGAGCTAAAAAAAAAGTAAAAAAAAAAAAGGTAAAATAGTTTACAAAAATAAAAAAAATAATACTTCAAATCACATCCCTTTCCCCATCATAAAAATAAACAATAAAAAAATAAAGATCATATGCACCGCCACATCCCAAAATGTCCAAACTATTAAAATATAAATGTATTTATCCTGTAAGGTGTACTCTTCATCAAAAAGCCATACACACTCCAAAATGATATTTAAGAAATTACCCCAAAAATGAGGCTTCAAACGGCTCCATAGTAGAAAATATAAAACAGTTATTGGGGGCAGAATATGGAGGTATAAAGAAAAAATATTTTGTCGAAAGTTTATATTTTTTTAAACCCCAGAAAAACTATATAAATGTGGTATTGCTGTAATTGTACTGACCCGTAGAATAAAGGGAACAGGTTATAGGGAATGCAGTAAAAATGAGACCCATAAAACTATGGCATAATTGCATTTTTGTCCAAATCCACCCCATTTGGATTTTTTTTACCAGCTCCCCACTACATGCAATAGTAGTATGCAATATCAACTGGCGCCATTAGCCCTCATACAGCCATGTGAATGAAAATTTAAAAAGGTATGGTTCTGGTAAGGCAGGGAGTAAAAAAAAATGCATAAACAGAAAACTACCATGTCAAGTATGTCACCTCCAAAATCAATTTCAAAGTAAGCTCGCTGCCATGTAGGGTAGGTGCCCTGAAACATAACCATATCTTACTTTTGAAAATCTTGTCCTTTAATCCTGAGAAATGCTTCTTTTTATGTGTGCAAATAAGGATCTCAGTGCACTCTGGGCGTGGCCACTCTGGTGCACCATCGCTCTGCCATAACATAGTCCCTCCCCTTTTTGTTTGATTGACAGCCAGATGCAGGGAAAATCAGGTGCACTTTATAAAGCAGCCTCACCCATGGTGCACTCAAAATGTATTTATTTATTTGTATAAGAATTAAAAGATTTATTTCTCAGGATTAGAGGAAAGGTTTTTCACAAAAAAAAACATATGATTATGTTTCGGGCACCTACCCTATGGCAGTATAATTACTTTAAGGCCTCTTGCACATGGCCATTGCATATGGCGGGTCTGCAATACACGGAGCACCGGCTGTGTGCATTCCCCATCACGGATGCGTACCCATTTACTTGAATGGATCCGCAAATCCGGCGATGCGGTACGAAACCACGTTGGCCATCAATGCCAACCATACGTTGGCCATCAATGCCATACAATGCCCATAAAGCTACCTTAGGTATACCAATTACAATTTGAAACTGTACACAGTAAAGGTCACCTTCTTCTGTCACTAGCAAATGCTGACTGCTTTCACAGAAGAGAATATAGTTCTATACATGTAAATGGAGTTGTTTTGGCAGCAAACGTGCACAATTCAGAAAGCCCCATTCAGATGAATGGGACACTCAAACTGCCATGTGTGAATATTCCCTTAGATTAGAGGATACCCCTGCCCAAGACAGGTTACTCGCCCACTTACCCCACCACATGACTTTTACTTAAAAGAATAAACAAACGTATATTTTGTATGAATCAATCAATAAATAAATAAATTTAAAAAAAAAATGTAAAAGAAAAGAAAATCAGAGTGATTATGGATAGAATATTTGGACCTCTCAGAGAAACTGAAGCCTTGAACTAGCAAAGCACTATCATAATACTTCTTCTCTAAAGGAGACATCTAATTAGTTTACAGAACTACTTATTACATTACAGTTTTATAAGCTAAAAGCTTCTTATAGCATCATCCTGATACAAAGCGTTTACAAGGAAGTCAGTGCTAATGCTCTTTTAGGCTTCCCTTATTATTCTTCAAAGCTTATACTGGATTCTAGCATTATTAAAGAAATAAGCTGCAGAAGTAACTTGGCACTAAAACTCAATGCTGCTGAAAATTCTCTAGGCCCAAGAATGTGCATATATGTCCATATGTGCAATTCAATTTATAAATGTGTTACAGATTTCTACATATTTATTATTAACATACATATAAAAGTACTCTTAAGGGGTTGTCTGGCATTAGAAGAAAATTAGCCTGCAATGAAGAAGTGATCAGTACCTACCTGGCAGATCCTGTACAATGGCTCCAGTTCTCCTGGCCAGGTTCTGTTTACCTGGATTCAGCAATGACATCACATCAACAGTACATGACCGCTAAAGCCACCAAAGAGGCCAGCAATTGGCTGGAGCAGTCATGTGTCAATGTGATGTAATGTCATCACTGCAGTCAATCAACCAATGGAGTCAATTAGAGTTAATCACTCTCTCAAACATGTGATACTTGCCTGATATGACTATAATTGTAACTGTGCAACTATGTGGTCTATTCAAAATAAAGATACCGTCACAAGTGACTTATCCTTGATCACATTTGTGTGGTATAAATGAATGGATCAATGTTTCAATCACAGAGTGATAGGGATTAGTATTGAGCGAATCGAGCTTCAGATCATAGATTCAAAGTCAATTCGGTTAAACACCGATTTTAATGCTGTCTCTGTACAGCATTAAAATGTATTGCCTCCGAGGAGGAAAAAATTTGTTTCAGCCGAAGTTGCGTGAGACTTCGGTGAGTGAATATAGTAATCACTTTTGCGTCTTTAAAAACATTTTAAAATATCGGGTTTGGTACCGAGGTACCAGACAGTTTTTAAAGATGCAGAAAAGAATACGAATTCATTCACTGATGTCTCACATGACTTCGGATGAAACGAATTGTGCCTACAAGGAGGTAATACATTTTAATGCTGTATGGAAACAGGTTACCAGAGAGCATTAAAACAGAAGTGTTTGAACAAATCAACTTCAGATCTGTGATTCGATGCTCGATTCGCTCAAGCCTAATAGCGATCCACAATACGCCATACAGCATAAGCCAGGAACTATATCAATCAAAAAGGAAACCCAGCAAACTGCACATTCAACACACAGACACCCATTCTTCCGGTCAGTGTCGGACTGGGGTACCTAGGGTCCAACAGTAAAATGTATTTTGGGGGCCCACCGTACGGATACATTCAAATATAATAAATAATCTAACAAGTTTTTTATATGAACACAGGCTGTTTGAGGTGCTGTACATTAAATATATATATGTAGTGCAGTAAATCTAATGTGTTATGTGCTACTTGTGCAGGGGGTGGGAGACTAGGGGCCCACCTTGCTCAGGAGCCCACCGGGGGATTCCCCTGTACCCCTGTGAGCCAGTCCGAGCCTGCTTCCGGTGACCCCCAAAATCATAATTTCTGGTCAGCTCATTTCCCTAAATTTGAATGGGGATGAGCAATTGCAGTATCTCTTCGCATTACAGAGGAGATGATTGCTGCGTATAAATGCAGCTCTCACTTCCTTTGATCAAGCAGTTATTGGGAACATTTGGTTTGATCCCAATACTTCCTATAACATTGGTCCGTGTAAAACCTCGATCCTTGTAAAATCACATAATTGGTTGAAATGTAGTTTTACTGCAGTGACCAAAGACAAACTCCAGCATATGTGAAACTACTTCCTACATGTATTTTAAAACCAGTATCAGCAAGTAGCCAAATACTGGGCTGTTATAAGACTGCATGAAAGCTCAGGCTCAGATTCTCAGAAGGCACTGACCGGACATTCTCTGTATAGAAGTGCAAAAAATAGCACAAAGTCATGTCAAAGTAGTCAAGTTTGACCTATGAGTGATCTCCATTCAAGTGTCTGTCATTCTGTTTAGCAGGAACAGCTGGAGAAGAGAAGTTATCTGTATCTAATTAACCCCTTAAGGACGACATGAACAGTGTTGGCCTTAATGTCCCATTTTTCAAATCTGATGTGTCACTTTTTGTGGTAATAACGTTGGAATGCTTATACTTGTCCAAGAGATTCTGAGATTGTTTTTGTACTTTATGTTGGTGGTAAAATTTCCATTGACATTGATTTTGTTTCCATTTATTAAAAAAATCATAAAGCTACCAATTTTTTTAAATTAAAAGATTTCTTTTAATACAGCTAATAATATTTTACAGCATAGTTAATAATTAACATCTACCATATGTCTGCTTTATGATGGCATTATTTTTGAAACATGCTTTAATTTTTTGAATATTATGGATTATAAATTTAGCAGCAATTTTTCAAATTTTGAAGAAAATTTCCAAATTTCAAAAAAATTTTTAGGGATCAATTCAGTACTGAAGTGGCTTTAAAAGGCCTACATATTAAAATGCCCCATAAATCTTCCCATTTTAAAATGGCTTTAGAAACCTTGTTAACCCTTTAAGTGTTTCACAGGAATTTTTTTGCAGATTTTTTAATTTAAATCCATTTTTTGGAAAACAGCAGCTGTTAGAAAACTCAATATTTATCACCCTGAATCTACCTACTTCTTTCATAGAATTTATTAGAATTGGGCTTACAAAATTCATTGAGATTGTGAAAACTCAGATCCGATGGAATATTCTAACCCCCAGGCAAGCATCCCCGTCACAATGGGAACGCCTGGCTGGGGGTTAGAATATACCATTGGATCTGAGAATACCGGCATTTTGCCGCCCCATTGGCAAATGCCGCCCTAGGCAAATGCCGCCCTAGGCGAATGCCGCCCTAGGCAAATGCCTTGTCTGCCTTGTGATAGACACACCCCTGGGCACAGGGCAGGGGCGTAACTATAGGGGAAGCAGGGGAAGCGGCTGCTTTGGGGCCCTGACCCAGAAAGGGCCCATCCAAGAGGAGGAGGAGAAGTACTAAAAGATATTGTCAGGGCCCCTCAACAGTATCACACAATGAAATTATATATAGTGGCAGTATAGACAGTGTAGAAAACGGATGGAACAGCTGCCGGGCCTGGTCTGGGAGAGCAATCTTTACTAGCCACAGGAAAGGGGGCGGCATGAAAGGAAGGGTTTGCGAAAAAATTACTGGGGGAGGGGGCCCCATTCAAAAATTTGCTGTGGGGCCCAGTCATTTCTAGTTACGCCACTGGCACAGGGAGACAGGAAGATGTTACTAGAAGTGCGGGCTGGTAGGGCGTAATGGAGCCTGAGAGTGGAGTGCGGAACCTTGAGGTCTGCACCTCGACCGGGCTGCCACATTGGAGCGGAGTTTGCTCCATGGCTCTAACTGGTGATGAGGGTGCCAACCTCGAGGAGATGTATCCTGAAGATGGTCTCCGGGTCCTGGAGTCGGGAAGCGCATAGACAGAGGCATATGGGAGCTGCCCCCAAGCTGCAGCGGAGAGGTGGGAGCCGCCATTACTGAGGAGGCCTGAGGTGTGGAAGTCATCAGGCTGCAGAGGAGGATATAGCCAATGGTATACTCTGGGAGGGCACCGACTGACTTCTGTCTCTCTTCCCCTTGGTCATGGCCATTCAGAGCATGATGAGGTCTGATCTCTTGGAGGACTGCTGATAATGGACATGGATCTTGCAGTGAATGCGTCCTCACGCCGCCATGCCAGAGCCATGACCCTGTGCCCCCATATTCTAAGATCCATAACTTATTTATGTTTCCATGTTTTATTGGGACCATTTTGGGGTATATGATTTTTTGAACGCCTTTTATTCCATTTTTGGGATGCAAGATGATAAAACCACAGCAAATCCGGAATTATTTTTGTTTAAATTCTTACAATGTTCAATGTACAGTATAAGACATAAAAACATTTCATAGTTTGGGTTGGTATGGACTTGGTGATACCAATTATATATAGTTACTGTCAAAACATAAAGGACTTAAAAAGGGGAAAAGGGTGATTATGGGGGCCCAGTAGGTTACAAAGAGGATGCCCTCCCTTTTTTACCTACTTAAAGACTGCAGTTACATTTGACCGTGACATTAAAGCAGTTAAATGGTCATGATCAGAACTTGCTGTGATCTCAACCATTGCAGTAGGAGCCCACCTGTATATTACAAGCTGTTCGACTGCAGATATATGTATGGCGCTTTGAGTTATGCATCTTACAGCTGCACCATAAATGTATGTCAATTTATGCAAAGGGGTTAAACTTGCTGTAAAATGCTAATTCTGAGAAATTATGTTTTATTCGAACATTATATAAGGAAATCGAATCAAATATTCACAGAAAAATGTCTTTGATCCTTCGCAGATATGCAATCCTAAAATAAAGCTCACTGCATGTGAAAAAATGCAAACAGCCTAAATTATTCACAGTTCCCTATTCATCTCTAGAAATGATAGGATACTTAACAGGCGGAATGCATTTTTCTTTTTTTCACACTTTTATACCCAAGGCTATTGGCATCCTTCAAATGTAAAAGCAGCAATAGATAGTAAATACAGGTCCTTGAGTTGTCCTCTGTCACACCATAACTCACGTAATGATACTGTACATCTTCCAGACTTACATTGCTGATTTTTTAAAAATATATATCATATAAACCAATACAGTAAAAAAAAGGTTGTATGATATTAGAAAAACATGGACGTGTGTGTTGGTGCACCATAGCCCCATTCACGTGAACATAAATTAACTGCAATATCATACATAGACTTTGGATAAGAGTGACACTGTTTCTGGAAGAAAAGATCCATATTTTTACAATGCTATGCAACCCTTTTATATTTACCCTAATGTATACCCTCTTTTATATGTATTAGGAAAGATGTGTTTACAAAAACAGGGGGCAGAGAACTGAGACGTGTACAATGTTGATGCATGCCACATGGTCATTCTGTGAATGTTATAACTAGTACATACAGTAAATAGACAACTGGGTTTAAGATTATAACGTATGCCACATATGGTTGACACTTGACAGAATGTGAGAAAGTTAAATGATAAGTTAGGCTGAGTTCAGACTGGGTTATTTGGTCAGTTATTTCCATCAGTTATTGTGAGCCAAAACCCACTGTGGGTCAAAAACACAGAACAGGTACAAATCTTTCCCTTATACCTGATCTCTGTGTAGGCCTCACTACTGGTTTTGGCTCAAAATAACTGATGGACATAACTGACTAAATAACTGAGATGTGAACTCAGCCTAACTTCATACTGTACTTGCCAGCTTTTGAAAAAAAAAAAAACAACTAGGGACATCAGCTGTGTACATAACTCGATGTGTCCATTTATTTCACCAAGACGTGGCTCTTGTTCTGCCCACTCCCTATCTATACAGAGCCAACCCTGCAGGGTCCCATTTGTATCTCCTTACAATAATATTGCTGCACACATAGTAAGAATATCCCTCTAATGTCCCCTAACAGTAAATATACCTGTTTAGTGCCTAACACTGTGAGAATGGCCCCTTGCACTCTTACCACCTGTCCACACAGCAGGAGCCTCCTTAAAGGCTATGTACACCTTTAGAGGCATTTTTTATTGCATTTTACAATTTTTTGGCTAAAAATGTACTTTACAATTGGCCTTTATTAAAAATATTGAGCCATTCTGTCACAAAGGGTTAACTGTTTTTCTAGCTGTGTGTCATCTAATAAACCTTATCTCTAAACTACTGAGAGGACATAAACATTTATTTAAGCCACATTCTTATCAGTAAGATAAGAACTGAGCTATAATGAGTGTTTATAATGTCAGAGAGCAGAGATATGGAGCCCGTCAGCTCCCCAACTGACAGAAAAAAGAGAAAATCCAGAGGCTGCTTCTAGAGCATCTCAGCTATATACAGAATAAAGGACGCCATATTTTTAATAAGGAGTTCCAGTTTAAAAAAAAAATTTTTAGATCGAAATGTGTACAATGCAATAATTTAAAAAAATTGTCCCCAAAGGTGTACATAGCCTTTAAGTGCCCCTGTACAGAGTGATGCCCTCTTAAAGGGGTTCTCTGGGAATTAAGAAAATAAAATTATCAGGGGAAATAAAATGGCCACCGTCCTGTTACCAATATTATCCAATTTTTGTTGTTTTTTTGGAGCTATATATTATGAACAATGGTGGATTCATTAAAATCCTGACAACATGATTATACATCCAAGATGAGACATATATATCTGTTGAAGTTGGTTTAACTTATATCTATCATACTTTAAAACCCAGCTGAAGCCACTTACTTCTAAAAGTAGTACTTGATGACAAATTGAACTATGTGTGTAAATCATGTGCCAAGTAGCAAATACTGTAGGTATGAAAAAATGTAGGTTGCCAAACTTGGCAGCAAGCTATACCAAATATATCAAGTAGGAAGATTAGAGTGAACAGCAGTTCCTAAAGCCAGACACGATTACATCCAACTGCACAAATTATCTATTTCTAACATGTGCTAAAGTGAAATATGAACATATTTAGATGTATTGTACATATAAGCATATGGACAAGGTTAACTTTTTTATAAGCCATTCAACTAAAACCTAAACACTCAGTTGAATAGACAAATGAACAATGAAATAAAATAAAGTCATAGTGGGAAAGTTAGGAAGCCCTGCATGCTAGAATTCTGTCTTCAATAAGTCAACAAATTAGGACTTTGCAACTTTTTCGTATCAGTTGCACAAAAATGTAATGTCTCTTTGCATTTTTACACCACTCACTCCAGTTCTGGAAAGTGAGTCGGAAAGTGGGTGTGGTAGATTTTTTAACTACTTAATCCACCATGACGTACCCATATATCATGGGGGTTAAGGGGTTGTATGGAGCATGCTCATGCACCGTGCTCACTCCATTCGTGGCGAGTGCCAGCTGCATAATACTACAGACAACCGTTGGCAGTAACAGGATTCAGAAATAACTCTGAATCCGGTCATTTAACCCCTTAGATGCCATGGTCAATAGTGACTGCGGCATCTGTGGGGTTAGACAGAGGGCGTCCGCCCCCCTTTTGCTGCAAAATTGAGGTGGTCCAATTGTTTTTTATGACAGCCTGGGGCCTTGTTAAGGCCACCAGTGCTGTCATCTCATGCTGGCTGAAAAGCTGTGTCTTGTTTATGGTGTGAGAGGCAGCCAATGAAAATCCCATATACTGCAATAGTATTCTAGTGCAGTCTATGGGACAAGCAATCATAAGATTGCATGTTCGAATTTCCTAAGGTGACTGAAATTACAAAAAAAAATATTATTTTTTTAAATAAAAAACACCAAAATATGTTTAAAAAATCTAATCACTCCCCTTTCCCAATTCTATATATAAAAATAAACTATAAAAATAAATATAATATGTATAAATAAATCTCCATGTCTTATAAATGTCCAAACTACTAAGATATAACTGTTATGATGGCATTCTCTACCCTCCAGCAGCAGGGCCAGACGCCAGAGTCCTGTGTCCACTGTTGTACGCGGCAGCCTGTGCTTGTTTTCCAGGTCTCCTTGCTTGTTCTCTAAGGCGCACACGATCCTGGGTCTCGAAAGGTGGATGATGCATTAGTCTCACAGGTTGTTTATGTGAACCTTGTTTTGTGTACAAATAGAGCAAGCTGCCACAATGTGTTTGACGAGACAAGGTGGGCCACTAGCAATAGCAAGAGACAAAATTGCAAAGTCTTGAGTACTTCCAGGAAGCCCGCCAGTTTAGAAGAATGACCCCCCAGGAAATAATTTGCCTATTTCAGACTTTAGGGACAAAAGTTTTTCTTTGAGGAATGTTGTGAACTTGGATTTGAGTGAAAGGAAAAATGTGACTTGTAGGAATGATATACTGAGGTTCAGCAGCCATATCAGAGGAGTTAGAAGAGTATTCAGCATGGCGTTCTTATCTGCTAGGTAAAAATGAAGATAAAGTGGGAGAAAAATAAGGCCCAAGGGATTCATACGATAAGCAGAACAGAAGTACACCATCTCCAAAATTATTTAGAGAAGAGACCACAGGCTAAGATTTTCCCCTTTTGTATTAGCGCTGCCTTGACTCATGCAGAAGTATCAGCCTTCTGGAAAAATGGTTTAAAGGGAGTCTGTCACCTCTTTTTCACCAATATATCTAAGAGAACTGCCCCACAGAAGATTGCAGACACATTCCAAGCATACTTGTGTGCACTTTGTGTCTGTATTCCATGTCCAGAAAAAGCACTTTTATTCTGCTGGAAAACAGCTCCTAAGTGCCCAGCTCTGCTGCTCCAAGTGGGCACTTTGGAGCTGTTTTTCAGCAGAATAAAAGTGATTTCCTGGACATGTAATACAAACACATAGTACACACAGGTAAGTTTGGAAAGCGTTTGCAATCTACTATGGGGCAATGTTGTTTTGTATTTTGTGTAGTTATATTGGTGAAAATAAGGTGTCAGACTCCCTTTAGGCCCCTTTCACACAAGCGAGTTTTCCACGCGGGTGCAATGCGTGATGTGAATGCATAGCACCCACACTGAATCCTGACCCATTAATTTCAATGGGTCTGTGTACGTGAGCATTGTTTTTCACGCATCACTTCTGCGTTGTGTAAAAATGCATGTTCTATATTCTGCGTTTTTCACGCAGCCCTGGCCCCATGGGGCTGCTTGAAAAACGCATTGCATCCGCAAGCAAGTGCGGATGCAATGCATTTTTCACTGATGATTGCTAGGAGATGTTGTTTTTAATCACACGTGTGAAAAATGCATCAAAACGCATTGCACCCGTGAGGAAAAAACTGAACGCAATCGCAGACAAAACTGACTAAACTTGCTTGCAAAATGGTGCGAGTTTCCCCGGACCTTATCTGTATCGTTCGTGTGAAAGAGGCCTTAATACCTTTCTTGACTACTGCTGGAAAAGTTAAACGCAAGTATAAAAGTAGCCTTACCCACCAGACATTGAGTTCTTAACGGATTCTCTCACCCTACCAAGCCTCTCAGACAAGTAAAAAGCATCATTTGAGGAAGGGATTACAGAGGAGGAGGTCCATGAAGCCTTTTCAGCTTCCCATAATGGAAAAAACCTAGCCCAGATGGCTACCCCATGGAACATTATAAAATCCTGCAACCAGAGGTTGTTCCCCTCTTAACTTTAGAATGGACCATACAAATAACAATTTCTGACCGATTTACAGAAGTCCTAACAATTTTACTTCCAAAGCCTCAGAAAGATCCAAACAGACCTATTTTGCTGTTAAACCAAAACTATACTATAAATTCTGGCCTGCAGACTCCAAATAATTTTCCAGTCTGTTATTAACTTCCATCAATTGGGTTTCAATAGCAATGGCTATTCAGCCCATCCATATTCTATGCTGCTCATCCTTGATGCTAAAAAGGTTTTCGATAAGGTCTCTTGGCCCATTTTATTGACCACCAGGTACTTGACAGGAAGACAAATAAGGCAGATAGACAGGGTTAACTTAAATATAAACAAAACTGAAACTGAAAGTGTAGTAGCACCCAGACAGAGGGGTACAGGGCTGAAGCACAAACAGGTACAAATAAAGGATAAATAAAAGCAAAATGCAGAAGAATTGTAGAAGCACTAGACTTTGCCTCCTTTGCTGGTCACCGGGAACCTTAAGCTCAGACAAACTCTGCATCGAGAGGCCTCCTTAAATACCCTGAGGAAGGATTTTGAAGTGGCCCTTTAAAAGGCCGGAGGCGAGCGCACGTGCCCTAAGGAAACAGAGGCTGGAGTACTAGGCCGAAGCATGGAGGCAGCAACATGGTGAGTAGTGTGGCGTCCATGCACACAGGTGAAAGCTGGGCAGCAGTGGCCATGGGCAGCTGTCCTAACACGTAGACTTACCCTCCTCAACCCTGAAAATGCAACCCCAAGAAGGAAAAGTCATGGAATTATCAAAATCACAAGATCCATAGACCTGTTAATTATATACAAATGATGAAAAAAAAAGTATGACAAATATTCAAAACATTGACTTACTACTGAGCGCCATGTGCAGAAATACATGTGCTTACACATCTTGGCATGCTATCAATGAGGTTATGAAAATAGAATGTTCTGCCATGCTGAATGCACTTGGGCACGCAAATCATCAGGATCCGTTGCTGGCAACTCCCATTGAAATTGTCGACCCAATACATCCCAAATACTTGGTAGCGTGTTTAGGCCACACAGGCTGCACACAGTAGCACAACCAGTATGGGGCCTAGGATTGTCTTGTTGAAAAATGGCTCCTGGACATTTTGGAGAAATGGCTGTACTGCTGGTTCCACAACCAAATGAATATAATACTGAGCTGTTAGTGTACCTGAAATAAAGACTAGTAGTCAGAATACTGAACATTTTGCCACCCCACTGTATAATCCCAGGTGTTGCACAGATGTGATGTTGCCTTGTGAAGACCTCTTCATGGCGTTGCCCATGTGGTCTCTAGTCCAATTTCCGGCTATCATTGCATCCAAGATAAAAGCGGGGGCCTTAAAACTGTTGAGGATACACCTCCATTTCAGCCTTCACTTCCATCTTGCTGTGCACCATGTGTCACGCTTTGGTGTGGGAGGGAAACACCACACCGAGCATAAGAGGGAAGGGGGGAACAGGGAATCAGGCCTGAGAACTAGGGAAGGAAGATGGACACCTCCTAGTAAAACCCTAACCAAAATCCTGACTGACTACCAGTATGAACAGACCTCAGAGGTAGGTGTGTTCATACGCAGGAATACCTAGAGTCCTATCTAGCCCTATAGGACCCTCGTACTAATGGCAGGGACGAGATGATCTGTTCCTCCAAAAGGAAGGACGAACAGGAGTTTCCTTCAGGCCTAATACAAACAATAGGAAAATGCAACACACAGAACCCAAACAAAATACAAAAAGGGAAAGAAAGACTTAACTTCAAAGGGGCTATGGAAGCACCAGGAACTCCGCAGAGATCAACACACCAGCTATCCACAACTGAAACTGAAGCTATAAACCACATAGCATAGTGGGAGAAGCAACTATAAATAAGGAAGGTTAAATCACCACATTAGCAACACCTGATGGAAGGGGTGTGGCCATTGCCAGAAACAACACAGACGCCTATTGATCCACAAGGAAAACCTGTCAGATCAAACCACGTGTTGCCGGTCTCACCGATCTCCTTCCACCTGTCGCGGGAACATCCGTGACACCATGATGGTCTTTGAGAGTGGTGGTATGAGGTCAATGAAACACCTTTAGCTGTACGTCTGCTTCATAGCTCAATGTTGTGGAAATATCTTCTGATTGTTCATCTTCATTCAATTTAACTGTTACAGTACAGAATGGATCACTATGTGCTATTCTTCTAATCCGCTGTGCGGAGGTCATAGGACGCAGCATTAAACAGCTTAGGTTTGTAGAGATCCACTGTAGTGATAAACCAAGGTCTCTCAGTTAAGTATTCTGTCCATCTCAATTTAAGACAGGTGGTGATAGCAAACACTTATCTCACAATTAACCTACATGACTTGATCTGATTTTTGAGATTTTACATGGCTAAAAAAACTTTGCTTTTATTTTGTTTCTATGCCCCTCCGATATGTTGCAGATTGGCTAGGTGCTTGAAAATTTGATAATTTACAGATCTTAGCAACATTTGCTACTTCTTCAATTTGGATAACCTTACGGCATGTTCTTTTTGGTGTTGCTTTTCAGTGTTGAGGGGTGTATGAATGAAGTCTCTTTCCATATTCTCCATGATGTAAAGAAACATGGTCTCAGTTCTGGGGAGTGATAATGGGTAAACCATGCCACAGGTGAGTTAGGCTCCAATGTCAGCATATATGTTCAGGCAATCCAGGCAAACTTTGCACTACAAGACGGAGATGAGGTGGACAGATTACTGATAAGCAGCAAGAGTGACAATCTTCTCCCCAGCAGGTAATCTGACCAGTCTAATGCTAGAGAATGATTTTTTAGCCACAATAACAAATTCCCAATAATAAAAAAACTGATGGACCTTTGTAAGACATATAAATAAATCTGTGCTTTGTGGAGAGCCCCTACAGGCATGGTCATTCACAGAAGCAATGGAGAGATGTTAGTATATGGTATTTGGAGACCAAGGACTGATGCAGGAATCCAGGAGGGCTTGAACAGTAACGCCGAATCCAGGAATTGCCAGGATGATGGGAATTGAGAATTGGTGAGAGGAAAAGTTTCCATTTAAAGTTCTATCAAAGCTGTAACTGAGCGTTACTAAGGAGAGTCTGTCTTCAGTCCTCAGTGTTTTACTGAGCAGTAAAGATGCCTGTGTGTAAAAAGTGAGATAGGTAGGGAGATGGACAGTGATAGTGTAACCGGAAGTGTGTGTACAGTGCCAACTAACTAGTTTGACTTTGGGCGTTGTCCTGCGGTTCCCAGGTATTCACCCTTTAAATCCTATACAGGGATAAAGACTTCGCTGTAGGGAACCAGCCAGGCAACTACCTCCCGGAGTAGTCCTGGTGCAGATGGCTGCTGACCCACCAGCATGAAGCACCAAGGACACAGGCAAAAGGCATACTCTGAACACAGTCCAAACTTGGGGCAGGCTGAGTACTTGTGTATTCCAAATAGCAATTCCAAGGTCAGGGCAGGCAAGGTACGGTACAGGGGTCTTCAGACAACAGATCATTTTTGCTGGTTACTAGAGACTAGACAACCTCAAGGCTTATACGAGGTGGTGGATCTAGAGCCCAGCTAAATACGAAGGTTGATAAGTTCTTTAATCAACAGCTGGGCTGGGTGCACCGTCCCAACACTAGTACCAGTTCACACAGGGAGAGTAGAGTAACGTCTTGCCTAGGCCAGCAAGACAGTGGCAGGCACGGACTGCCACGTGACAGATAGTTAAGCCGTATGTTCATAGTTAGGTACTGAGGTAATGACGAGAGGTGGCTGGAAGCCTCTGCATGTTACACACAGGGGTCTTATGCAGACTGAAGATAGATTCAACTTAGCAATGCTGTTAGAATTTTGCTAAGAAGACTCTTTACACCCTGTTTTCTAATAGAAAGAAACATCTTTCCCTAATAAAGTACCTTACTAAAATGTTTAACATCAGTGTCCCTACACAATATTAAAAATGAACCGAAAACAGTTACCATTTAAGTTTCCTGGCTTAATGGGACAGCTTCAGAGAAAGCAAGACTAATCTCAGCAGTACAAGCACAAATCTTTGCAATGCCTATGTTGTCATTCTTCTTCGGCCAGCTTTAACATTACGATTTGCATAAGTTCTGCTTGAGATGCAGTTGCTGGAGGCTGAAGTAGTTGGAGCTAGCCAGTGCACAGTACTAGTACAATCAGCTTCACATTGTCTTTCCTGGAACCTGATGCCAATACAGTTTGCTAACGATGTCCTTCTTAGAAGGTAACTGCCAGCTCCTCATCATTCCAAATTCTTAACCAAGATCTGAATGGTGTACTGTCCCAAAGTAGAGGTAGTAGAGGTATGATGATGGAGAATAAACAAAGGGAATGCTGCAGGTTCTTCAAAGACTGTGCTTCTCCAAAAAGCAGACAAGACGAACACCACCTTTGCTCTATCAGAAGGAAACTGGTGTGCAAGGACGTCAAAATGGATTGTATAGTACAGTACATTTGTTAATAAATCCTGCAGGACTTTTACTTGCCATAATGGCAAGTGTGGCCCAGAACTGCAGGAAGCTGGCAGGGGTGGTGGTACTCAGGAAGGCGATGGAAGAGGAGCTGCAGAGGCTGAAGCAGGAGGTGTCTATTCACCCAAACAGGATGAGATGTTATGCAGAATATTGAATAGCTGGTCTTGGCAGCTTTACTGGCAAGACAGTTCTTTAGCAATGTCATAGACATCTGGGGAAAAAAAGCATCAGCAGTATCCATAGTCTGAGCAAACTGAGGCCGACCTGTATTGTTGCCACAGATAGAGGCCAATGTCTCTCATGTGAAATATGTGGGCAATGGCTGTAGTGAGTAGAAACCAGTTTATAGTAGCCAAATCAGGAGACAGAATTTATAGTCCAGCAAATTGTCAGGGTTAGCAGAGTCCATGCAATATGATGATCCAACCAGACAAGGTCAAAGGCAAGCAGTAGACATTCAAAGTCAGGAGAAATTCAAGTAAAATCAAGCAATACGGAAACTAACAAACCTGTTGCTCAGGCAAGGAGCAGTGGGGAAGGGTCCTTAAATAGACAAAGTTCCGTACTACAAGATTTAAGAACTGCTTTCATGCTCAGCTGGGTACTCTCAAGTAACATAGTACAGTCAGTGAGTACAGATAGCAAAGCTGAAACATGGTATTCTGTTAGCGGCGATGGACATAGTGGTACAAGAGTGTGACATGAAGGGGATAAATTGAGATATTTGAGAGGCAAACGTCTGATATTTCATATTATACTAGGTTAAACAACTCAGGAAATTGCCATTTTGTTGGAAATCACCATAGATATGCACTAGTTCAAAATGACAGTATATTGGGGATGAAAGATGATACACAGCAATATACACAGCAGGCAAAGCTGTGTATACTGGGAGGTTACGGTATTTAAAGCAGGCTTTAGGATAGCATAGTTAATAGGATGGAGCTTAATAATACTATTCATTGTTCCCATTCTCCATCCACCTTCAGCCTTTTCCATATTTTGCCAACCCTCACACACCCAATACCCACACTCAGTAGGACATATTGTAAATGATGCACTTAGAGGCCTACTAGTATTTATGCCTAGACTTGTAGTTCCACAAGTGTTTCTTAACACGACAAGAGCATTTGCAGAGGCAACATTTGGGGTGGCGGTGGCACCAACGCTATGCTGGGTCCCCTGGACAGTGTCAAGGTGTTCTCATGTGTTGCTGCTCTCCATAGGGGATGGTAAGGTGTAGTTGATCCCAGTCTGGAAAAACAGCTTAGTCATCCCCATAGATTTGTATTGAAACTCTATTCACGTCTACGGCAGACTGAAATTGCAACACAGTGGCGTGCCTAGGGTGTTTGGCACCCATGGCGGGTCCTTTCTCAGGCACCCCCCCCCCCATACGTTAAAAAAAAATCCCCCCTCACAGTAGTATTGCCCTCATTGTACAACCTTCACAGTAGTTTTGTACAGATGTGTGCCCCTCACAGTAGCTACGCCCACATTGTGCCTTCTCACAGTAGTTATGCCCACATTATGCCCGCCTCACAGTAGTTATTCCCTCTCTGTGCCCCTTTCACAGTTGTAATGCCCTCTTTGTGCCCCCTTTATAGTAATAATCCCCGTTGTGCCCCATTCACAGTAATAATCCCCATTGTGCCCCTTTATAGTAATAATCTCCATTGTGCCCCCTTTATAGTTATAATGCCCACTGTGCCCCCTTCATAGTAATAATGCTCATTGTGCACCCTTCACAGTAATAATGCCCATTGTGCCCCCTTAATAGTAGTAATGCCCACTGTGCTAGTAATACCCTCTGTGCCCCCTCCATAGTAGAAATCCCCATTGTGCCCCTTCACAGTAATAATGCCTACTTTGACTCCTTCATAGTAATAATGCCCATTGTGCCCCCTTCACAGTAATAAAGCTAATTTGGTCCTCTTAATAATAGTAATGCCCACTGTGCTAGTAATGTCCTCTATGCCCCCCGCATAGTAGAAATCCCCATTCTGCCCCATTCACAGTAATAATGCCCACTGTGCTCAGGCAGAAAGTGGAGGGGGGAGGGCTGCTTTAGATGCTGCTATCTCCTGGATGGTAGCAGCTAGAAACTGGTCTTGTTTGAAAG
The DNA here is from genome assembly GCA_033119425.1 of Bufotes viridis. Classification (NCBI taxonomy): domain Eukaryota; kingdom Metazoa; phylum Chordata; class Amphibia; order Anura; family Bufonidae; genus Bufotes; species Bufotes viridis. Next base: position 257,584,653 of record CM065590.1, read on the forward strand.
CTGGCATTCTATGCTTTCAAACAAGACCAATATGACAGCTAAAGTCAGCTAAGGGAAAATAATAAATTCTCCAGAATACTCAACCCGAAACGGGACTTCGGTGATAAAGTCCGGCTTCGGGTCTGGGTACCAAACATGCCGATTTTTCCCACGCGCATGCAAAATTGAATTACAAAAGTTTGCACACACGTGGAAAAATTGTGCATATTCCCGCAACGCACCGCATCCTATCCGGGTGTCAAACGTGATGCCCGTGTGAAAGAGGCCTTAGAAATCGAGTCGTGAATAATTGCGGGTAAAACCTGCTTTTACTTTCACTTTCTGCTTCATTTACTGAATTATCAGCAATATCTTCCAATGTACTGAACATATTGCTGTCATTCTGGTATTGTCTGAAAGCTTGGAATGCCACCAAAGCCCATATCTCTAGCTGGTACTAAACCAGAGATATGAGCAGTTAAAGCAGCCACCCCTCCTCCCAGTCAGTCCTCCCAGACCTAACAGGCAGCCCGGGGAGAGAAAAATATTAAAAATATATAGAAATGTGATACCATCATTATTGTAGTGACCCAGATAATAAAATTATATTATTTTTACCACACAGTAAACACCATAAAGAAATTCCACAAAATAATGTAAAAATTGCTGTTTTCCCCCCTAAATATAAAATAATAAAAGTTATTTAATACACTTTATATACACCCCAAAATGGTTCCTAAAAAACCTACGACTAATCCTGCAGAATGAAAAAGGGGTTAAAAATGCAATTTTGTCCCCTGAGTTGTGCGCCAATAAGATTTACTGCCGACACAAATTAAAAATCTACAATAAAAAAAAAGTTTGGGAGGGTTTTCCCAATTTTAACTTGACTATTAATTAAGAGGTTAAGCATATAATAGGTTCTATTCAGGGTGGCAGTAAAGTAGCAATGGGCAGGGGTCAAGTCCTGGGAAAAAAAGTGTGGGAACTCACCCAAGTGCCTCCGCATGATGTCACAGCGCGCGGCGTTCGCAAAGGACAGAGGAGGTCGGCTGGAGCAAGTACTGTATTTTTTGCCCTATTAGACACACCGGCCCATAAGAGGCACCTAGGTTTTAGAGGGGGACAATAAGAAAAAAATTATTTTACCCAAAAAAAACTGGGAAAAGTAGTGACTCGAGTATAAGCCGAGGTGGAAATGGATGTCACTGTTATGGGGGATCTGTGGATGACGCACTGTTATGGGGGATCTGTGGATGACGCACTGTTATGGGGGATCTGTGGATGACGCACTGTTATGGGGGATCTGTGGATGACGCACTGTTATGGGGGATCTGTGAATGACGCACTGTTATGGGGGATCTGTGAATGACGCACTGTTATGGGGGATCTGTGGATGACGCACTGTTATGGGGGATCTGTGGAGGACACTGTTATGGGAAGGGGGATGTGGATGGCACTTATGGGATGAGGGGATGGATGACACTGTTATGGGGATCTGTGGAGGACACTGTTATGGGAGGATCTGTGGATGACGACTGTTATGGGGGATCTGTGGATGACACTGTTATGGGAAGGGGGGATGTGGATGGCACTTATGGGATGAGGGGATGTGGATGACACTGTTATGGGAAGGGGGATGTGGATAGCACTTATGGGATGAGGGGATGTGGATGACACTGTTATGGGAAGGGGGATGTTGATGGCACTTATGGGATGAGGGGATGTGGATGACACTGTTATGGGATGGGGGCTGTGGATGGCACTTATGGGATGGGGGCTGTGGATGGCATCCACAGATCCCCATCCTATAACAGTGCCATCCACATCCCCCCATCCCATAACAGTGCCATCCACATCCCCCATCCCATAACAGTGCCATCCACATCCCCTCATCCCATAACAGTGCCATCCACATCCCCCATCCCCCATTACCGCTCATGTATAGTTTTTAAATTAGATTATTCTATATAGTTATTCTTACTATAATTCTTGCCCCCTCTGTACTTCATCACATGCGGCAGTCGGGCAGTGAATACTTCAGGCCGGGCGGGAGAGCGAGCGTGCCTGCGCCGCCTGCTTCATTCATAAAGCAGGCCGGGCAGGCACGTGACATCAGCAAGTCACGCTGCTCTCGTCCGCCCGGCCTGAGTACAGAGGGGGGAAAACGCTTCCTGGTTTCGCCCTGAAAGGGAACGGCGTTCCTGCCATGAAAAAAGTGCAGGAACGCCGTTCCCACGCGTTCCCCCTCGACTCGACCCCTGGCAATGGGTGAAAAGAAGGTCACCGTTTACCCACGCTGCAAGAGGGAACAAGGACTGATATATTAATGAGCTCCTTTAAGCTGTGATACAGTCTGTGGTAACAAAAATTGCTAGTGTAACTGCACTGTGTATACAGATCTGCCACTGCTGACTTCACAAGAGAGCATATAATCTCTAATTGTGAATTAGGTATTATAAGGAGCTGTTGTTATATTTTTTAAAGGGGTTTTCTGGGATAGGTCATCAGTATCTGATCGTGGGGGTCTGACGCTGCTGATCAGCTGTTTGAAAAGGCAGAGGCACTCCTGTGCATTCATGTGTCACATGCCTATGAGCATTCACTTGAATGGGGCTGAGCTGCGATGCCAAGCATAACAGCTATACAATGTATGGTGCTATGCTTGGTGAGCTGCAGTGGTCGGACCACCACCAATCAGATTAATTAATACCCTTTTTGTGGCATTACTATGTATTATAGAAGTAGACAAATTAAAACTTGGAAAATTGCAAACTTTACAAAATGTTTGGTAAATTTGGTATTTTTTATAAATAAAAATAAATTTTTTGACTCCATTTTACCAGTGACATGAAGTACAATATGTGATGAAAAAAAACAATCTCAGAATTCCCTGGATAAGTAAAAGCTTTTTAAAGTTATTCACACATAAAGTGACACTGGTCAGATTTGCAAAAAATTGCCTGGTCCTGAGGGTGAAAATGAGCCCGGTCCATTAAGGGGTTAATGATCTTTTAGAAGGCTTGCACAGTAAAATATCAATTTTTGCAGATGACACTAAACTGTGAAAAGTAATTACCATAGAAGAGGGCAGTATACTGCTACAGAGGGATATGGATAGATTGCAAGCTTGGGCAGAGAAGTGGCAGATGAGGTTTAACACTGACAAATGTAAGGTTATGCACATGGGAAGGAATAATGCAAGTCACTAGTACATACTAAATGGTAAAACACTGAGTAATACTGACATGGAAAAGGATCTAGGAATTTTAGTGAACAGCAAACTAAGCTGTAGAAACCATTGTCAGACAGCTGCTTCTAAGGCCAATAAGATAATGGGTTGCATCAAAAGAGGCATAGATGCCTGTGATGAGAACATAGTCCTACCACTTTACAAATCACTGGTCAGACCACACATGGAGTACTGTGTACAGTTCTGGGCTCCCGTGAACAAGGCAGACATAGCAGAGCTTGAGAGGGTTCAGAGGAGGGAACCAAAGTAATAACTGGAATGGATAGACTACAGTACCCTGAAAGGTTATCAAAATTAGGGTTATTCACTTTAGAAAAAAGACGACTGAGGGGAGATCTAATAACTATGTATAAATATATCAGGGGTCAGTACAGAGATCTCTCCCATCATTTATTTATCCCCAGGACTGTGACTGTGACGAGGGGACATCCTCTGTGTCTAAAGAAAAGAAGGTTTGTACACAAACATAGAAGAGGATTCTTTACGGTAAGAGCAGTGAGACTATTGAACTCTCTGCCTGAGGAGGTGATGGTAAATTCACTAAAAGAGTTCAAGAGGGGCCTGGATGTATTTCTGGAGTGTAATAATATTACAGGCTATAGCCACTAGAGAGGGGTTGTTGATCCAGGAAGTTATTCTGATTGCCTGATTGGAGCCGGGAAGGAATTTTTTTCCCCTAAAGTGAGAAAAATTTGGCTTCTACCTCACAGGGTTTTTTTTCCTCTGGATCAACTTGCAGAATAACAGGCTGTACTGGATGGACAGATGTCTTTTATTCAGCCTTATAAACTATGTTACTATGTTATGTTACTATGTTACTAACCCCTTTAAGGAAAAACATTTAGCTTCTGCAGCGTGTAAAAGTGGGATTTTTAACCTTGACATATTTAGAAATACAAATAAAGCATTCTACATCCATAAGAAACCTGTATTATCATACTGTATAGCACCAACCCAAATCTAACCTCACCCTCATTCCACTCTGTATTTTCACTTATCCCAACTGTACAAGATAATGACTCAGGCAATTAAATGGAACCAACTACACACAATTGACCTCACACCTATGCTCAAGAGTTTCTGCCAGGATGGACTATGTTTTAATGATGTTTTGAATGTTAAATTTTCTTTCTATCCATAATTGAATAGGTTACCTAAGTTGTAGCACATAGCCTCACAGGAAGCCAATGCTCCAACTGAGAAAACTGTGGTACAATCAATGTCCTGCTATTTATAACCTCAATTTAAAATCCACGCAGGAAGAACAGGCTATATAGATAAAACGAATTTTATATATAATTGTGTTATTCATAGTGTTCTTTCATCGGATTATTGTGTTAAGTTGGGTCTGTCAACAGATCTCGCACTATTGTATTTGCTTTTAAAAGAGTTCATTATATGCAGAGCACTATGAATCAGCAATCCAGACATTTTTTGAAAATACTTTCACTTCTACGATGCTATCCCCAGTGCCCTGAGTGTTGTAAGTGCCTGTGTGGATGCAGTTGTCACATACTCCTCCTTACCACTTAGCCAAGCCTGAAGAAGGACCATTAGTTACGAATCTTTGAACGGGCCACTGTTTTACTGTCACTATCATGATACTGAGATATTTGCAACAAAAAGTTTGGAGTGCTATGTCATATTTCTCTCTGTACTTGAATGTTGCAGAAAGATTCAGAACCAGCAACCAGCACATACTAAGTTAAACTTGAAGAGATTGCAGCTCCTGTCACACATATACAGGGCTTTAGGGCTACAAAGCAGAAAATTATCATTGGCGACTATTTATAATATATTTACAGTATATTAAAACGTCTGTCTCCCAGGCAGAAGTGAGCATTTCTTCTCAAAAAAATCTGCAAGGAGCAGTCGCTTGGGATTCACTGTAACGGCAAGAGGCACTCAAGCTGAAGCACTTGGTTGAATGACTCTTAAAGATTGCTTGATCCTCTGCAGAAGAGAGCTCTAGAATTGGTAAGCTGTTAACAAAATGCTTAAACAATTTTCATGTATCACAGCTGATATCAACCTAGTACATAACATCCTAGGTTTTTACTTATTTTACTCACTAAAGAAGCTTCCAGATGGGACAGAAATACATCAACTATCTTTCAAAAAAAGTGAGCTTACCAGCCTACATCAAGCTATACACAATAGTATCAGCCATAGTCCATGTAATAGTCCATACATTAGAAAAATGTGGCCCTTAGTCAAGCACTTATTAGTCAACAACATAATTTCTGAATAGTGATATACATAGAGAATGGGGGCCCCATAGCAAAAAAAAGAAAAAAGAATTGCTCCTTCCTGGTACTTGAGTCAATCACATTCGTAATCACTTGGGTCAATACGTCCTGGTTTACCATCCCATTTTCATGACTCTTGTACATTTACCACTTCCTGTTCATTTGTTAGCACCAGTGTAGACCACATCCCAATGCAGGTTCTCATCCTTTATTATCATTCATTCATTCAATGAAGGATTTGCATAGACAAACAGAATTTTCCAGCTGATTGAGAGCATTGATTGATACTGTTTAAAAGATGAATTGGGAAAGCCGGTGGTGAACCGCTGTATAATCTACTATATTGATTGATACTGGGCTGCAAGTCCTGTAAAGTGAGCAAACACTAGGTATCTTGGCAACAGGTTAAGAGGACATTCCCCCAGAGAGAGGAACTCATGGCTGAACTTGCTCACACTTTCAGGACAACTCTTATGTTGATGGTGGGCAGCAAACATACTGGAGAGGTGAGCTTCTGTGCTAAACCATGACAGCTCCCCACTCTTTTTGGAGTTCGGAACTCTCAGTCCCACCTGCTTCTTGAAGCAAAATATGCAAGTCACATTGTCTGACTGAAGTCTCATGTTTTCCCTCCAGATGTTTGAAAAATTTGACAAAAGTCACATGAAAATCCCCTGTCTACTTCAGGTTTGATGATACTGTGAATTCTTCTGGACCCCACATACCCTGGGTCCACATTTCTCCCACATGGACTCTCCATTACTGATCTGAGGCACTGGTAGTAATTATGACTGGTAGCTGAGAGAGAAATCCCTTTCTTACTGACAGGTTCTTGACTTGGAGTCACCAGGTATAGGCATGTCCTTAGGCGAATCTGCGATATTTCTTTAAAAGATAATTTCTGATTCCAAGATGAGAAAATAGTATGTCTGAATGAAAACACCTGAAGGGGAATTGTATCCAAAAATTGCTTCTATAAAAGCTGTTAGCAGCCCTAACACACTCATAGCTGCTCTAGATCTTGGATGTTGCATGTGATTATGATCTGACAATCTGATCATCTAACTTTTCTAATGAGACAGTGCCATTGCAGTGACATTGATTTAGTTGATAAAACCCAGGAACATCAGCTACCTTGATGGTAGCAGATTTTCATTTTTCAGATATAGAATAAATCCATCAGATTGCAGCATTGTCATGATATACCAAAGATTACCTGATAGCTGGGCTTCCAAGGATGCATCTCCTTGAGGTTGAAGCAGCTGCTAGAACTGCGATGATCTTTGCAAAAACAGTCAGAGCAGATGCAAGGCCAAAGGATAGACAAGTGAACTGTATTTGAAATACTGACAAATTGGACCTGACTGCCAAACTCAGGAGCTTCTTATAGCACTTGGGAATATGTAGGTAGGCATCCATCAGGTTCAATGTTGGTATGAAGTTGTTATCTTACAGTCATGACCGACTTGATATTTTGTATTTTGAAATGGTCTGTAGAAATTGATTTATGTATTTTAATGACTAGCCATCAGTGGGGAAATGCAAATACTACTAAATAGACACCTTGACCCTTGGTGCTGCCACTTTATTTACTGTCACAATCAATCACTGAATTATTTCAGTGTGTTTCCTTTACCTTCACAACCAAATCTGTTCGGAGGGGGGGGGGGGTTGTTTCTATACTGTTTTGAACACTGTGCACCAAATTGTGTACTCAGTGGCGTACATAAAGAGGTAAGGGTCCCATAGCAAGGATCAAACCAGGCACCAGGCCCCCCACACAGGACAGAAGGGTTTCCACCTAAACCCCTTTCAATGACCCTTGGGCCATTTTGTCCACTGCCTTGTTTGCTAAAAGTTGTTTCTTTAGAGGGCAAAGTCCTGACCAAGTTTTCACCCCCAGTAGAAGAGGAGGTGATCCCAACTGGGCCCCCTCGCTCTGGGCCCCAGAGCAGTCGCATGGTCTGCCGCTATGGTAGTTACTCCCCTGAGTGTACTTAACATTACATATCAACACTATTTATATCTAGAGAACAAGTAACCAGATCTTCACCTCTGGGATAAACGTTCACTGTTTGAATGCTTTGTTTTATGTTTAACCACTTCCCAACATGTGACCTAATAGTACATCACATGTCGGGTCTTTAAAGATGGTGCCCACTCCAGAGCAGAGTGAGCATCATAGCTTCAAGGTGCCTGCTGTTTCACACAGCAGACACCTGGAGCCAATGTACATGATCAGTGGTAATGGTGCTTGCGCTAAAACCTGGAAGCAAATGCTTCCCAGTTAGGAACGACGTCTCCTGGCAGATATCGGGGAAGGCATTCCATAGCAGTAATAAGCCAGAGCCTATACTAAGTACATTACTGGTATATTCTAATTCAGACCTGCAAGGGACAGCACTGTATTGGAATATACTGAGCTTTGTATATTGTAATAGATAACTTACTTTATACAAATTGCACTCTAATGATTGCAAGTTTGGGTCCAATTGGGAACCTAAAAAAAGTAAAAAAAAGGTCAAAGTATACTGTAAAGTCTAAAAAAAATATCTAAAAATTCTAAATAAAATATAAATAGGTAAACAAAAAAAATAAACATTATAGGCATCAATCCATTCTAAAATGCCTGTGCTATGACAGAAAAAAAATTGATATGGTTGATTTGCCATTTTTTTTAATCACATCATCTCCCCCAAAAATTGAATAAAAAGTGATCAAAAAGTCATACACACCCCAAAATCAGCTCCATAGACGTTGCTATGGGCGTCAGAATATGGCGATGAAAAGAAAAAAACTATTCCAAAGTTTTTTTTTCCTGTAGTAAAACTATACAAATGTGGTATCGCCATAAATTGCATTTTTTTTTTCCAATCCCACCACATGTGGAATTTTTTTCCAGCTTCCCATTACATCCTATGCAATACTATGGGGTGCCATTAGAATGTACAACATGTCCCACAACAAAAAAGTCCTCATAGGGCTATGTGAATGGAAAAATAAACATGTTATGGCTCCAAGAAGGCAGGGAGTTAAAAGGAAAAACACAGGAAGGGGTTATTCCTTTTTAATATGTATACAGTTACAGCATGGGTTTCACATATAAAGATTCAGAGTAGGACACTGAGGGTTAATGCATTTGTGATAAGTAACAGAAAAACCTCCAGCTCACCAATTCACTTGGATCAGCCGTGTGCACGGAACAGGCAGGTCAGCTTCAGCATACAATTCAACACAAAAAGGTTCCAGCATTCACATTTCTTTGGTAGCTAAAATCCTCGTCTTTATTCAGGCAGTAGAAAACAATGTACAGGACATACACCCACAAGTGTTGCGTTGATGCGTTTCGAACAAAGTTCTTATTCTTAACTGTGAACAGTGTCTGGCCTCATGCACACAAACGTATTTTCTTTCCGTGTCCGTTCTGGGGTTTTTTTGCGGACCATATGCGGAACCATTCATTTCAATGGGTCCGCAGAAAAAACGGATGCCATACGTAACGACATCCGTTTTTTTGGCGGATCCGCAATTTGCGGACCGCAAAACACATACGGTCGTGTGCATGAGGCTTCTTACTGAGAGATTAACTACTGACCCCAGGTAACTAACTCCACCCTCAATTAGAAAGGGTGGGGTACGGGAAACTGGGAGAGGGAGGAAACTCCCTTTCCTATATAGGTCACTGTTCACATTGTCTGGCAATAGAAATACAAATCACATCAGTTTTTTTTTTAAATAAAAATAATAAATATAGGAATATATATTCTTAAGTGACAATTCACACCAATAACCTATGATAATAAACTAGAAAACTAACATAGTGATAAATTAAAAACTGTCAACTATAAGGCCCCTTTCACACGGGCGTGATTTCCGCGCGGGTGCAATGCGTGAGGTGGACGCATTGCACCCGCACTGAATCCGGACCCATTTTATTTCTATGGGGCTGTGCACATGAGCGGTGATTTTCACGCATCACTTCTGCGTTGCATGAAAAACGCAGCATGCTCTATATTTTGCGTTTCTCGCAAAGGCTCCATAGAAGTGAATGGGGCTGCGGGAAAATCGCAAGCATCCGCAAGCAAGTGCGGATGCAGTGCGATTTTCCCACATGGTTGCTAAGAGACGGGACCCGATCTTTATTATTTTCCCTTATAACATGGTTATAAAGGAAAATAATAGCATTCTCAATACAGAATGCTTTGTAAAATGTGGATTAAGGGGTTAAAAATAAAAAACTTAACTCACCTTAGCCACTTGATCGTGTAGTTGCCGATCTCTTCTCTCTTCAAGCATTAGCTGCCGTCTAAAGGACCTGTGATGATGTCACATCCACATTTTACAAAGCATTCTGTATTGAGAATGCTATTATTTTCCCTTATAACCATGTTATAAGGGAAAATAATAAAATCTACAGAATACTCAACCTGAAACCGGACTTCAGTGATGAAGTCCGGGTTCGGGTCTGGGTACCAAACATGCCAATTTTTCCCACGCGCGTGTTTATTTCACTGATGCCTTTCTGAGAGACGGACGTTAAAAATGGACCCATTCAATTGTATGGGAGCAGTCTGTCAGTTTTTCACTGACAGTCAAAAAAACTGCCATGTGAATAACCCCATAGACTACCATTGGTCTTAAAACAGACGTGTGATGGCCGTTAAAAAGATGTACATCACATGTCAGTTTTTCACTGTCGTGTGCATGTAGCCTAATCTTACAAGACGTTTTAAATCCCCTCCTCTCTTCGGTAATTTCACTTGTCCAATAGCAAAAGCTCTAAAATGTTTCACATTTGTTCATGTTTTTGTATAAAGTGTTTAGCGACATTGCAGTGAATACGAACATTTTTCACAATGCGAATACCTCTGTTACATATCCAATTATGGGTCAATCAATTTTTATTGAAAAATATAATTAAGTAATACAAGTATCCGTAACAGACAAGAGAGTTGGTGATGAAATGTCAAAGGCTGCTACAGAGAAAACAACTATCATAACGCTGGGCACAGCAAAGCCAATCATAGACATATGAGCATGGAATAAATCTTACATCAATTGTAACTCTTCTGGTGTGATATATATTTTTCGCTGCGTGGCTTGCGAATTAATGTATGTGGGTTGTACTATTAGAAAATTTAAGGTTAGGATTTTAGAGCGCCTCAATTATATTGACAATCCTGCCAGTGTAAACATATCCATAGTTGACTGCAACGCAAGCTGCTGCATCTAGTGAAACCTTTATAAGTGAGCCATGTATTGTCTCTTTGTGTACTCTGCTGGTTATAAAATGAAGGGGACAAAGTGTTGCCGAAGGTTCGGGTTCTTCTAGAGACGATCCTACATCCACATTTTAGCATACAGCAAAGTACATCATCATCAAATATTGGCAAATATTTTCTAATCACTTGTTGTATTTTGCCAAATTGTTTGCTGTATGTCAAAACGAGGGTGGGCATATCATATTCTGTTTGAAAATGCTCGTCCTGAGCATTTCCAGCATGGCGGTTGCTTTGGTTTTTAATGAATGCATTTGTCTTTGCCTAAACAATGTGTCCATTCTCCTTCTCACTTGACATGTAAGTTTGTAAGGGCCCTTTCACACTGGCGTTTTTGTTTTCCGGCATAGAGATCCGTCGTCGGGTCTCTATGCCGGAAGAATCCTGATCAGGATCATCCCCATGCATTCTGAATGGAGAGAAATCCGTTTAGGATGCATCAGGATGTCTTCAGTTCAGGACCGGAACGTTTTTTGGATGCAGCAAATACCGCAGCATGCTGCGCTTTTTGTTCCGTCCAAAAATCCGGAACACTTGCCGCAAGGCCGGATCCGGAATGAATGCCCATTGAAAGGCATTAATCCGGATCCAGCCTTAAGCTAAACGTCGTTTCGGCGCATTGCCGGATCCGACATTTAGCTTTTTCTGACTGGTTACCATGGCAGCCAGGACGCTAAAGTCCTGGTTACCATGGTAAAATGTAGCGGGGAGCGGGGGAGCGGTATACTTACCATCCGTGCGGCTCCCGGGGCGCTCAAGAGTGACGTCAGGGCGCCCTACACGCATGGATCACGTGATCGCATGGATCACGTGATCCATGCGCATGGGGCGCTCTGACGTCATTCTGAAGCTCCCCGGGAGCCACACGGACTGTAAGTATACCGCTCCCCCGCTCCCCACTACTACTATGGCAACCAGGACGCTAGTAGCGTCCTTGCTGCCATAGTAACCTGAAAGCAATTCGAAGACTGATCAGGATCCTGATCAGTCTTCTAATGCTTCAGGCGACTTGCGTTCTGACGGATCCGGCGGGACGGAAGTGCCTGCCGGATCCTCAGAACGCAAGTGTGAAAGGACCCTAACAAAGCTGATTGGTAATATAATTTTTCTAGTGTGCACTGATATACTTAACACTGCCAAAACTAAGATCATCTATTTCTACAATAGTTTTAGTTTAATGGTGAGGATTCTGGTGACAGATTGCCTTAAGGGTCCATTCACACGTCCGCAATTCCATTCCGCATTTGCGGAACGGAATTGCGGACCCATTAATTTCAATGGGGACAGACTATGTCCCGGCCAGGTCCGCAATTGCGGATCCGCACTTCCGGGTCCGCAATTGCGTTCCCGAAAAAAATAGAACATGTCCTATTCTTGTCCGCAATTGCGGACAAGAAAAGGCATTTTCTATGAGAGTGCCGGCGATGTGCGGTCCGCAAATGCGGAACGCACATCGCCGATGTCCGTGTTTTGCGGATCCGCGGATCCGTGTATCCGCAAAACACACACAGACGTGTGAATGGACCCTTAAGGAAACAAACCACTTCAGACCACTGGAGAAAGAGGACAGCCAAACATCTTGATATGCTAACACTCCCCATCCAAATCAAGTCGGAGAACGAGAGCACCTCTGCCACTTACTATGTCAGGTCCATCTGTCCAGCAGAGTACATGTAGCCTAGAAATGCCTACCTACACTTTCAGATACTGTTTCAGCATAGGTTGCCATATATATACATGAGTGATAACACTATATCTGGCAATAATATGACATATCTGACATTTTTAGCAGTTTTCTCCTTTGCATGCTGCATCTCTAACTCTCAGTTGTCTCTGAGCTCCTGGAGATGTCCCCTATACACAGATGATACATTACTGCGGGTCAGCTGAACTGTGAGGCAGGCCAAGCTTGTTTGGGAAGAAGTTACTGATTGGATAGCCTTCCTTTAAATATTTCTGGTCTCTGCTGCAATCTTACTAGCTATAGTGTAAGCTCTGTGAATTTCTATCCAGTATATGCTAGGAGATTTCTAGTATATTTTTATCCAGTCCTAGTTTCTGACTAGTTATTCATTTGCTTTGAGTACCGAGTCACTGTTAGAACCAAGGCAAGGCAGCTGCTATAGGCCAGTTCTCTAGTCTTAACAATCAGTGTCACTGCAGGTATTTATAGAGGTATTCTCATTGGTTGGGGCTTAATTCCTTGTTTGTGCTAGTTAATTGACTAATAATTGTGGTTCTTCGGTCTTTTGTGTGGTAAGATGGGTTACCTATTCATGCTGCCTAAGAAAGCACTGTGTGATGCTGTTTATGAGGGCCGTTCTGCTGCCACATTTTAACCCTTTCCCAACTTCACCCTACATGTGGAGCGGAATGTAAAAAGGGGTGTATGGAGTGGGTTCAGAAGTTGTCATCAGAGATAACTCCAATCATGGCCACTTAACCACTCAGATGCTGCAGTCAAAAGGAATTGCAGCATCTGAGCAGTTCGACAGAGGGAGGTGACTCCTTCTGTCCCCTGATCACCCCTTGCAACACAACTGTAGGGTGCGGGCAGTTGGCATGGAGGCAAGGAGCCTAGCAAATGACCCCAGGCCTGCCATCTTAGTACTTCCATTACAGATAATGTAAAATCACAATAGATTAAAATACAGAAGGACTAAAAAAAAACTTTCCTCATTCATAAAAATATAAACAATAAAAAATAAACATAATTGGTATCGCTGCATATATTTTACAATATCACATGATTTATCCCACAAGTTGAACACCTCTTGCATTGTTCTACTGCCTCATAGGCTTCAAGCCTAGTTCTACTGCCTCATAGGCTTCAAGCCTAGTGGCCTGCGACCTAAGAGGCTGAACAGCAGGGATGGGAGCCATAAGCTTCTGTGCCCGGCTATAAATTACTGCCCGCATAGAGGCAGGTGAGCCATCTGAGGTAGATGCTCATCTTGCTTCATGGCAGATGTAGCCCTGCTGTTTACTATAGTCTGAGAAAATTACACATAGAGCAATGCAAATGTGCAGTATGTGTCACAGCAATTTCCTATGTAAAAAATTGTTCCTATCTTTGTGTGTGCCCAACGCATATTCCCAACACAAAAAATGTAATGGTTAAGTGAAGACAGTTTATCTGTGCTCCGGTTTAGAATAAGAGAGAAACCAAGAGCCGCGCATGAAAATATGCTCACGAAAGGTAGTTGTGCAGCAATACAGGAACAACTCTGCTGGAGGTGTAGTAGCAGAGTTGCCGACCGTCCAGAAATTTCTGGACAGTCTGTAAAAGTAGGTGACTTTTTCCCTGTGTCCGTAATTAAATAGAAGTGTCCATGATTTTTTTTAGGCTGGTGGTTCTTGAGTAGATTATTTTGGTGGTAATTATCATCATTTTACAGCTCACAGTAAATGCTGGTAATGAGGTCTTATCTGTACATTGAGCTACAAACACGTATTACTTATAATCTTTATAATTCATTAAGGTTTTCTAATTTGTCCAAAAAAAATGTTGCCTGTCCTTGATTTTGGGATAAGTTATCCAGAAAAAAGAAAAATTCTGGTTGCCAACTCTGTGTGGTAGGTGAGTATAAAGATGAAACTGCTGCTCCTTCCATATGAAAAAATTCAATGAATAAGCGGGTACATCCAAACTTTATAAAATGTATTAAAGGGAACCTGTCATCAACTGAGGGCAGCATAAAATAGTGACAGAAATGCTGATTTCAGCGGTGTGTCATACATCAGTTAAAAGTAAGTGGTTGCTGAGAACCAGCATCATAATCATTGAGCACAGGCCTTGAAAAGAGTCAAATCTACTTGAGAAGAGTCCTGGTTATTCATAATCTCCTGCTCTCCCGCCCATCTGCTGATGACTGGCAGGTCTCTCCTAGAGAGAAAGGGAGAAAACTAGGTAGAAGACTGTCAGTCATCAGCAGGTGGCAGGGAGAGCAGGAGATTATGAATAACCATGACTCTTCTCAGGTGGCCGTGACTCTTTTCCAGGCCCAGTCTGCAATGATTGTGATGTTGGTTCTCGGCAACCACTTACTTTTAACTTTTAGGGTACGTTCACGCGACGACATTAAGTCGCGCGACAAATAGGGCACAACTTCACTGAAACATTTGTCGCACAACATTATGTCGTGCGACAATTTTTATAATGGGGTCTATGGTGTCGCATTGAGACATGCTGCGACTGCGACACGACAGCTCCGCAGTGCTCGCAGCATGTCGCATTGCGCAATGCGACACCATAGACTCCCATTATAAAAATTGTCGCGCGACAAATGTCGTCGTGTGAATGTACCCTTAAATGACAGACCGCTGAAATCAACTCACCTGTCTCTACGTTATGTAGTACCAGTACCGGTACGTCATGCGTCCTCAAGAGGTAAAAAGATTACCCAGTTGTAATATATATATATATATATATATATATATATATTTTATTTTTTTTTATAGATATGGGTTAGGGCTCATGCACACGAATGTATTTTCTATCGGTGTCCGTTCTGTCATTTCAATGGGTCCGCAAAAAAAAACGGAAGTTACTCCGTGTACATTCTGTTTGCGTATGTCTGTATATCCGTTCCGCAAAAAAAAAAACATGTCCTATTATTGTCCGAATAACGGATAAGGATAGTACTGTTCTATTAGAGGACAGCTGTTCAGTTCCGCAAAATACAGAATGCACACGGACGTCATCCGTATTGTTTGTGGATCCGTTTTTTGCAAAATACATACGGTCGTGTGCATGAGCATTTAAAGAAATTTTCCCAGTTATAGATATTGATGACCTATTACCAGGATAGGTCATGAATATCAGGTCAGTGGGATTTGACATTTGAATAGGAGCTGAGCTCAGTAACGAAAATGGCCACTAACCAGTACAGAGCTGTAGTTTTCCATCTCCGTACACTGTTCGCTTCCTGAAAACATGGCTGAAGATGGGGGGGGGGGGGGTTTGCCAGGTTCAGACCCTACCGATCTGATATTGATGACCTATCTATGAATACCTGTTAAGCCTCTTTAAGAGACAGAACAGCTCCTCTTACCTGCATTCTTTCGCTATCATTATTTTATATTAACAATGATTTGAATTAGAGTGCCATCTTGTGGTCTAATGTGTAACTTAAGTATGTGTTTATAGTATCGTGAAGTTGGCAAACAGGTCACTTTTTCGAATATAATCCTAAGAAATATTTCACAGTCACCTGATCTGTTTTCAGAAACTACAGATTTGTCATAGTTGACTGGAAAATTAAAGACCGACACATTCGAGTATAGAAGTATATACTAATTAATATAGTAACATAGTAACATAGTTTATAAGGCCAAAAAAAGACATCTGTCCATCCAGATCGGCCTGTTATCCTGTAAGTTGATCCAGAGGAAGGCAAAAAAAAACTGTGAAGTAGAAGCCAATTTTCCCCACTTAAGAGGAAAAAAATTCCTTCCTGACTCCAATCAGGCAATCAGAATAACTCCCTGTATCAACGACCCCTCTCTAGTAGCTATAGCCTGTAATATTATTATACTCCAGAAATACATCCAGGACCCTCTTGAATTCCTTTATTGTACTCATTATCACCACCTCCTCAGGCAGAGAGTTCCATAGTCTCACTGCTCTTACCGTAAAGAATCCTCTTCTATGTTTGTGTACAAACCTTCTTTCCTCCAGACGCAGAGAATGTCCCCTCGTCACAGTCACAGACCTGGGGATAAATAGATGATGGGAGTGATCTCTGTACTGACCCCTGATATATTTATACATCGTTATTAGATCTCCCCTCAGTCGTCTTTTTTCTAAAGTGACTAACCCTAATTTTGAAAATCTTTCAGGGTACTGTAGATCCCTCATTCCAGTTATTACTTTAGTTGCCCTCCTCTGAACCCTCTCCAGCTCTGCTATGTCTGCCTTGTTCACAGGAGTCCAGAACTGTACACAGTACTCCATGTGTGGTCTGACTAGTGATTTGTAAAGTGGTAGGACTATGTTCTCATCACGGGCATCTATACCCCTTTTGATGCAACCCATTATCTTATTGGCCTTGGTGGCAGCTGCTTTGGAGAAGTCCAGATATATGACATGCATTGATTCGCCGCTGTCAAGTCTAGAACTTACCTCCTCATAGAAACTGATTAAATTAGGTTGACATGACCGATCCCTCATGAAGCCATGCGTAATTTCCTTTTTTTCATTGAGGTACTCCAAGATAGCATCTTTTAAAAACCTTCAAACAGTTTACCAACGACAAATGTTAAACTTACCGGCCTATAAGTTCCAGAGTCTGTTTTTGGACCCTTTTTGAATATTGGCACTACATTTGCTATGCGCCAATCCTGTGGAATACTCCCTGTCAGTATAGAGTCCTTAAATATCAGAAATAAGGGTCTGGCTATGACATTACTTAATTCTCTTAGGCTACAGGGGTATATGCCATCTGGTCCTGGTGATTTGTCTATTTTAATCTTTTTAAGACGCCGCTGTACTTCTTCCTGGGTCAGACAGGGCACATTTAATGAGGAATTTATTTTTACATTCTGCATTTCATCTGACAGTTTATTTTCCTCAGTGAATACAGTGGAGAAAAAAATATTTAATAGCTTTGCTTTCTCCTCATCGCTCTCTGCAACTCCCCCATCATTGCTCTGTAAAGGGCCGTGTTTGAGAAGGCAGTGTCGCTCCTGTGAGCGCTGTGGCCTTCTCTCTACATTTCCTAGGCCAGTGACAACACGTTCATCGGTAACATGGCCTAGAAGCAGCTCAGCCCAATTGAAGTGAATGGGGCTGAGCTGCGATACCAAGTACATCCGCTATACAATGTACGACGCTGTTCTTGGTAAGCTGCGAGAAGGCTGTCGGACCCCTACTGCTCAGATACTGATGACCTATCCTGAGAATAGGTCATCAGTATGAAAATCTCAGAAAACCCTTTTAACTACCCTTTTTCTTCAAATTTTTACAGCAGTGTTTACTCTGAGGTTGTAGTGCATCTACATGCTTGCCTCACTATGTAAAATATTAAGAGGGTTTTGTCATAAAGACAACCCTTTCCATATGTCTTATCAGGGCATATGGATATCATATAGGGGGTCCTCAATTTAGGAACAGAGAGTCACTATGTCCAAGCATCTCCCATACTGGTGTACTTTAGCTGTCCTTGAATTACAAGGATGGCCATTCATATGAATGTTACATTTCACTTTTAGTGGAAATACTTGTCTGGCTGCAACTTCTGCTGGCAAAATCATCTATCTCTGTCAACTCCCCCTAGAGTTCAATTCAGTGGTGGTGTGTATGCCAAATGCCACTCCATTCATACAGGGGATTATGGGGTCCCTATTGTCCCGATCGGTGGGGACTTAGCGGTTGGACCTCCACTGATCAGAAATTATTCAATTTTGGGCCAAACCCATAAAGAGATTGCTTCATGAGAGACACCCCCAGAACTATCAGCTGACTTTGCTGGGGTGTGTGGGAGAAAATTGATTTTATTTCCAACTTTCAATCTAATTACATCAATACAAATTTTAACAGATTGTCTAACTTGGACCGACCCTCTCCATACTGTAGTTTGATATCAGTGTGCTCCATTACTGGTAATTCACTATAATCTTCTGCATTTAGCAGGGGAACCACTCTGTATAATGTCAGGTGCACACAAGAAATAAATTGAAGGGTGCCCATGTTTTCTATTAGCAATCCTTCTCATACTAAAGCCATTATTAATAACAGCTGTAGGTAATGAATGTACGGGGTACCGCACCACAAGGCTAGGCTTCCATGGGAGGTCGTGATATGCAACCTATCCGTCCAGTGTGACCAATGGGCGCATGAATTTGCAAGTTAATGGAGGTATTACCTTTAAGTTGCTGTGACCATTGACTCCCTGCATTGCTGCCACCCCGTGGAGACCCATCCTAAGACTCACCTCTGTTAGCTGCACACAGTCCAAAAGGGCATAAGATCACTGATTGTTTACCCCACAAAACCCTTTAGTTAAAGGGACATCTGACATTTAAAAAACAAAATGTTTCCAGTAACAGCGCCACATATCCAACAAGTCCAACTTTTGGACTTGTTGAATATTGCAGCTGTATTGCAATTAATGGCACTGTTTTTTCTTGTGTCTAACAACCCCACTGAATCTAGAAATGAATGATAAAAGTGAACAAAAGATAAACCTGCCCAGGGACCCTCACTCCTATTGTTTGAACTAACTATTGGTTTGCTACTCTCTACTGTATGATTTTGTCTTACATGGACCCAGCGATTGTGAAGTTCTGCAGAATGTTATTGTTATTAGTGTACCTTTAACCACTTGGCATCAGAGAAGGTATTGTCAATACCCCTCTGAACAGGGATTAGGCAATGTACAGTTGTGTTCAAAATTATTCAACCCCCAATGCTGTAAAGGGTTTTATGGAATTTAGTGTACATTTGTAATTGTGTTCAGAATGAAATCTTGCAAGGACTTTTTAAAGAACCAAATGCAAATAAAATTACATCAATTGTTTTTGTAATACAGTATTAAATGTTTTTTTGTGATTTCTTCATTGACACAATTATTCAACCCCTTAAAGACTACCACTCTTAAGAACAGAGGTTCATTCAAGTATTTTCGATCAGGTATTGAAAACCCCTGTGGATGTCAAGGAGCAGCAATCAAGCATAATAAGCACCAATAAGGCAGATGTAAAATGACTGTGATACTCAGCTCCTTCTAGACATTTACTGGTGTGTTTACAAACATGGAGAAGTCAAGAGAATGGTCCAGGAAGACAAGAGAAGAGGTGATTTCTCTTCACAGGAAGGGCAATGGCTATAAGAAGATTGCAAAGATGTTAAACATACCAAGAGACACCATAGGAAGCATCATTCGCAAATTCAAGGCAAGGGCACTGTTGAAACGCTACCTGGTCGTGGCAGAAAGAAGATGCTGACTTTGACTGCTGTGCGCTACCTGAAGCGCAAAGTGGAGAAAAAGTCCCGATGTGACTGCTGAGGAACTGAAAAAGATTTGTCAGATGCGGGTACTGAAGTTTCAGCTCAGACAATAAGGCGCACACTGCGTAATGAAGGCCTCCATGCCAGAACTCCCAGGCGCACCCCTTGCTGTCTCCAAAGAATAAGAAGAGTCGACTGCAGTATGCCAAAAGTCATGTGGACAAACCACAAAAGTTTTGGGATAGTGTTCTGTGGACTGATGAAACAAAATTAGAACTGTTTGGGCCCATGGATCAACGCTATGTTTGGAGGAGGAAGAACAAGGCCTATGAAGAAAAAGAACACCTTGCCTACTGTGAAGCATGGCGGGGGTCAATCATGCTTTGGGGCTGTTTTGCTTCTACAGGTACAGGGAAGCTTCAGCGTGTGCAAGGTACCATGAATTCTCTTCAGTACCAGGAGATATTGGATGAAAATGTGATGCAGTCCGTCACAAACCTGAGGCTTGGGAGGCGTTGGACCTTTCAACAGGACAATGATCCCAAGCATACCTCAAGTCCACTAGAGCATGGTTGCAGATTAAAGGCTGGAACATTTTGAAGTGGCCATCGCAGTCACCAGACTTAAATCCGATTGAGAACCTCTGGTGGGACTTAAAGAAAGCAGTTGCAGCGCGCAAGCCTAAGAATGTGACTGAACTGGAGGCTTTTGCCCATGAAGAATGGGCGAAGATACCCGTAGATCGCTGCAAGACACTTGTGTCAAGCTATGCTTCACGTTTAAAAGCTGTTATAACTGGAAAAGGATGTTGTACTAAGTACTAAGATTGAATGTCACTTGGGGGTTGAATAAAACTGATAATGATGTGAGCACAGAAAAGACATTTGTGGTTATTTCATTATAAATGTTATATTTGTCTGACTTACAAGTGCCTCTTTGGTTTAATTGTAAACAAGATGACTAAAATGATCAAAATCAATGTCAAACTGACCAAAACATTCAATTTCAGTGGGGGTTGAGTAATTTTGAACACAACTGTACATAGCAACAGATCCCCAGCCACTAATCAGTAAGATCTATGTCACTCTTCATTTCTGGTTCAGTCCTTTCCCTGCTACTGATTACACAATACTAACCACAGGTCACTTTATAAATGACAAAAAAAACATACTGCCACTAAAAGGTGACATGGATGTATGTATTTCTCAGGGGAATTCTACTGTAGTTGTGTGTCCAGATGTGTTAAATGTGACTTTATTTTTGTGGGGTACTCTCTTCCTTGGGGAGAGAGCACCTTAGGCCTCATGCACACGACCGTTGGTGTTTTGCGGTCTGCAAACCGCGGATCCGCAAAACACGGAAGATGCTCTGCATTCCGTTCTGCAATTTGTGGAGCGGAACGCGGCCCATTGTAGAAATGCCTATTCTTGTCCGTTTTGCGGGGGCATGAAACAGAGCAACAGATGCGGACAGCACACGGAATGCTGTCCGCATCTTTTGCGGCCCCATTGAAGTGAATGGGTCCGCGCCCGAGCCACAAAATATGCGGCTCAGACGCGGACCACAACAACGGTCGTGTGCATGAGGCCTTAAACTTATGTGACTGTGTAAGAACATCCTTTAAACGGCTTGGGAATTTTTAATGTGGGAGTGGGACTGTGATCTGGAGATCTTGGAGAAGAGAAGGGACTTCTGATACCTGGGTCTGGCTTGTATAAGCAACAAAGAATGGACAAATGCTGAGCACCCCTCACCCCATACATAGGGGGTAAAGTAACCAGATACAGGTTAATATTTCAGGGACTTGCCACCTTATTAATCAACAAGATATTTAAATACTGATTTAGAAGGGCAACTCTAAAACCTGAGCCAAGAAGGGCATTCTAAACTATAAGGCCTTATTCACACGTCCGTAGTGTTTTGCGTATCCGCAAGTTTGCAGATCCGCAAAACACCTTGCCACCAGCCCTATAGAGATGCCTATACTTGTCAGCAATTGCGGGCAAGAATAGGACATGCTCTATATTTTTGGGAGCCGTCGTCCGGAAGATCGGCGGCGCGCTCCGCAAATGCGGATGCGGAGAGCGCACCGCATCCATCACATCCCCATTCAAAATAAATGGGTCCACACCCGTTCCGCAGATTTGCGGGAACGGTTGCGGACGTAGATTGCGGACGTGTGAATTAAGCCTAAGATTTGAGTGTGTATGAGGAATCAGGACTACAGCTTGTAAATTAGGTTTTCCTGTCTTTTTCCCCCCTGTATTATATAACTGTTTTGCTTGTTTAATGTCGTTTTATTTTGTCTCTAGGGCAGTATATACATGACACACACCAAGAAGCAGTTGTTGGAATTGAATGAAACTTTCTCTGTGTGAATGTAATAATAATATATGTAGGTCTTTACACTATTAGAGCAAAAGGATAAGTTTAAGGGAGAAAAATATTTTTATTAATACTGTAAAGACCTGATGATCCCAGCGTCAGGAACATCACATGAACTCAGGACGTAGGCAATGGTGTCCAGGGACGTCACCTAGCAAATAGACTATGACTAAACCTTATTCCACTGCCAGTGCGGAGCTGGGTTGATGCTCCGCCCCTTCTACGTCCATCAACTCTCCTGCTGAGAACAAACTGCCGAGTGAGCCCTCACCTCTTCAGCCTGCCTAGTGTCTTTAGACAATGCCCCAGGCCTGCTATGTGCTGCCCACAGCTCCTTCAGCTGCCCTGGTGTCTGGTGTGGTGGACTGGTGGTGGTATGTGTTACCTAAGTGCAATATTTTGTGCAATGCATATCTAATGTACTAGTAATATAATGCATTATTATACACAGTTCTAGTACATTACATTACTAGAGTTGAGTAAACCCAAACTGTAAAGTTCGGGTTCATACTGAACTTTAGGTTTTTCGGCACCCGGACCTGAACCCGAACATTTACGTAAAAGTTCAGGTTCGTTCCGTGTTCGGCAATCTCTTTGCGCTTTTTGAAAGGCTGCAAAGCAGCCAATCAACAAGCGTCATACTAATTGCCCCAAGAGGCCATCACAGCCATGCCTACTATTGGCATGGCTGTGATTGGCCAACTGCAGCATGTGACCCAGCCTCTATTTAAGCTGGAGTCACATAGCTTTGCCCGTCACTCTGCTCGGATTAGTGTAGAGATAGTCTGCAGCTGCTGTGAGGGAGAGATCAGGGAAAAATCTTATGAAGAACTGCTTCTTTACTCAGCGATCTACAGCAAATGTATGTTGTGGGTGCAGTGCATAATTGTTTTAAGCCTGCCCTGAGCCAACTACTACTGAAAACTAACTTTTTTTCCTACAGTTAGTTAATACATAATCGGCAGCCATTTTATGCAACGATAGTGCACCAGCACAGGATATCTGCATGTCTGCAAGTCCAGAAATACTGCTTTGAGACACTGGGGTTTAAAAAACCCTCTGTTTCATATAGTGCACATCTAGGATTATCGCTGCATAAGTGACTGTTCAATTTAGGCCCCTTTCACACGGGCGAGTTTTCCGCGCGGGTGCAATGCGTGAGGAGGACGCATTGCACCCGCACTGAATCGGACCCATTCATTTCTATGGGGCTGTGCACATGAGCGGTGATTTTCACGCATCACTTCTGCGTTGCGTGAAAATCGCAGCATGTTCTATATTCTGCGTTTTTCACGCAACGCAGGCCCCATAGAAGTGAATGGGGATGCGGGAAAATCGCAAGCATCCGCAACCAAGTGCGGATGCGTTGCGATTTTCCCGCATTGTTGCTTAGCAACGGGACCCAATCTCTATTATTTCCCCTTATAACATGGTTATAAGGGAAATAATAGCATTCTTAATAAAGAATGCATTATTAAATGATGAGGAAGGGGTTAAAAATAATAAAAGTTAACTTACCTTAGCCACTTGATCGCGTAGTCGCGATCTGTCCTCTCTTTCCCTGCAGCATCGATGATCTAAAGGACCTGTGATGACGTCACATCACATGGCCCAATCACCTGCTCCATCACTATGGTGATGGAGCATGTGATTGGTCCATGTGACCATGTGACATCATCCAAGGTCATAATCACTATTCTCAGGCTGTGGATAGTGCTTAAGGACCTTGGATGATGTCACGTGGTCACATGGACCAATCACATGCTCCATCACCATAGTGATGGAGCAGGTGATTGGGCCATGTGATGCTGTGACATCATCACAGGTCCTTTACATCTTTCAAGCTAACGGAGAGGAGGCCGGGCTTCGCGATCAAATGGAACAGGTAAGTAATTATTAGTTTATTATTTTTAACCCATTCTGCACCGGGTTCAACATTAGGGAGATGGCCAAGGGTATTATTTTACATTATAACTATGTTATAATGTGAAATAATACCAGCGGGACAATTTCTGACCCAAACATGCACTTCTGTGAAGAAGTGCAGGTTTGGGTCTGGGTACCAAAAGTGCCGATTTTTCTCCCGCGCGTGCAAAACGCATGACAGCGCTTTGCACTCGCAGGGAAAAATCGCGGCGATTCCCGCAACGCACCCGCACTGTTTGACGGAGTGCACCCGCAACGCCCGTCTGAAAGAGGCCTAAGGCTAGAAATACGGCTTTCTCATACTGGGCCATACTGGGGTTAAAAAAAAACCTCTGTTTTATATAGTGCACATCTAGGATTATAGGTGCATAAGGAACTGTTCATTTTAGGCCACAAATACCGCTTTGGCTTACTGGGGTTAAAAAAACTCTGATATACTGCACATCTGGGATTATAGGTGCATAAATTACTGTGAAATTTAGGCCACAAATACAGCTTTTGCTTACTGGGGTTAAAAAAACCTCTGATATACTACACATCTGGGATTATAGGTGCATAATTGAGTGTTACATTCAGGCCAGAAATACGGCTTTCTCATACTGGGCCATACTGGGGTGAAAAAAAAACCTGTTTCATATAGTGCACATCTGTGATTATAGGTGCATAAATTACTGTGAAATGTAGGCCACAAATATGGCTTTTGCTTACTGGGGTTAAAAAAAAAAACTCTGATATACTGCACATCTGGGATTATAGGTGCATAAATTACTGTGAAATTTAGGCCACAAATACGGCTTTTGCTTACTGGGGTTAAAAAAAAACTCTGATATACTGCACTTCTGGGATTATAGGTGCATAAATTACTGTGAAATTTAGGCCACAAATACGGCTTTTGCTTACTGGGGTTAAAGAAAACTCTGATATACTGCACATCTGGGATTATAGGTGCGCAAATTACTGTCAAATTTAGTCCACAAATACGGCTTTTGCTTACTGGGGTTAAAAAAACTCTGATATACTGCACATCTGGGATTATAGGTGCATAAATTACTGTGAAATTTAGGCCACAAATACCGCTGTCATATAGAGTTTTTTTTTTTTAAACTGAGTGCAATACCCTACATCAGGGTTTTTATTGGCGGATAATTACTTAACAGACTCAACCACTTTTTCCTTTGCTTGGTGAATGCTAACTATGAGGCAAACATCTAATAAGGGACGCGGTCATGGTCGTGGTGTTGGTGGAGCCTCTGGTGCAGGGAGAGGACGTGGTCGTTCTGCCACAGCTACACATCCTACTGAACCTACTAGCTCAGGTCCCAGTCACCGCCAGAATCTACAGCGATATTTGGTCGGGCCTAATGCCGTTCTAAGGATGGTAAGGACTGAGCAAGTACAGGCGCTAGTCGATTGGGTGGCCGACAGTGGATCCAGCACGTTCACATTATCTCCCACCCAGTCTTCTGCAGAAAGTGCACAGGTTTGCACCTGAAACCCATGCCCATCAGTCTGTCACATCACCCCTGTGCATATCGGGGAACCTGTCTGAGCCTCAAGTTATGCAGCAGTCTCTTATGCTGTTTAAAGACTCTGCTGGCAGGGTTTCCAAACGGCATTCACCTAGCCCTTCCCCAGTGGTGGAAGACATAGAATGCACTGTTTCCTGATGAGGACATGGGAATACCACCTCACCACGTCTCTGATGATGACGAAACACAGGTGCCAACTGCTGCGTCTTTCTGCAGTGTGCAGACCGAAAAGAAGGTCAGGGAGGAAGACTGTGTGGAAGACGATGCAGGGGACGATGAGGTCCTAGAGCCCACATGGAATGAAGGTCGTGCCACTGACTTTCAGAGTTCAGAGGAAGAGGCAATGGTGAGACCGAGCCAACAGCGTAGCAAAAGAGGGAGCAGGGTGCAAAAGCAGAGCAACTGTCGCCAAAACAGTTTGCCTGCTACTGGCCACCGCCACCAGGGACCGAGCACACCAAAGGCAGCTTCAAGGAGTTCCCTGGCATGGCACTTCTTCACACAATGTGCTGACGACAAGACCCGAGTGGTTTGCACGCTGTGCCATCAGAGCCTGAAGCGAGGCATTAACATTCTGAACCTTAGCACAACCTGCATGATCAGGCATCTACATGCGAGACACGGGCTGCAGTGAAGTAAGCACCTTCAAAACCAAGAAAGGGCTCAGGCCCCTCCTGCTCCCTCTTCTTCTACTGCCTCGGCCTCTTCCTCCGCCTCTGGAGGAACGTTGGCACCTGCCGCCCAGCAAACAGAGGATGTGCCACCAACACCACCACCTCCATGTTCAGCTCTCCATCTCACAAACCTTGGAGAGAAAGCGTAAATTCCCACCTAGCCACCCTCGATCCCTGGCCCTGAATGCCAGCATTTCTAAACTACTGGCCTTTAAAATGCTGTCATTCAGGCTGGTGGAGATGGACAGCTTCAAACAGCTCATGTCGCTTGCTGTCCCACAGTATGTCGTTCCCAGCCGCCACTACTTCTCCAGGAGAGCCGTGCCTTCCCTGCACAACCAAGTATCGGATAAAATCAAGTGTGCACTGCGCAACGCCATCTGTGGCAAGGTCCACCTAACCACTGATATGTGGACCAGTAAGCACGGCCAGGGATGCTATATCTGCCTAACTGCACACTGGTTAAATGTAGTGGAGGCTGGGCCCCAGGCGGAGAGCTGTTTGGCGCACGTCCTTCCGCCACCAAAGATCGAAGGGCATCATTCTTTGCCTCCTGTTGCCTCCTCTTCCTACTCGGCTTCCTCCTCCTCTTCTTCCACCTGCTCATCCACTCAGCGACAGACCTTCACCACCAACTTCAGCACAGCCCGGGGTAAACGTCAGCAGGCCGTTCTGAAACTCATATGTTTGGGAGACAGGCCCCACACCGCGCAGGAGTTGTGGCGGGGTATTGAACAACAGACCAACGAGTGGTTGCTGCTGGTGGGCCTCAAGCCCGGCCTGGTGGTGTGCGATAATAGGAGAAATCTCTTTGCAGCTCTGGTACTAGCCGATTTGACGCACATCCCTTGCCTGGCGCATGTGCTGAATTTGGTGGTGCAGAAATTCATTCACAACTACCCCGACATGTCAGAGCTGCTGCATAAAGTGTGGGCCGTCTGTGCCGTCTGTCTGCTCTACAGCGTAACTTTGGCCTTCCCGCTCACCACCTCATATTAGACGTGCCCACCAGGTGGAACTCCACCTTGCACATGCTGGAGAGACTGTGCAAGCAGCAGCAGGCCATAGTGGAGTTTCAGCTGCAGCACGCACTGCGGAACAGCACCACTTCACCACCAATGACTGGGCCTCCATGCGAGACCTGTGTGCCCTGTTGCGCTGTTTCGAGTACTCCACCAACATGGCCAGTGGCGATGACGCCGTTATCAGCATTAAAATACCACTTCTATGTCTCCTTGAGAAAACACTTATGGAAGAGGATGTGGCCCAGGACGAGGAGGAGGAGGCGGAAGAGGGGTCATTTCTAACACTTTCAGGTCAGTCTTTTAGAAGTGGTTTAGAGGGAGGTTTTTTGCAACAGCAGATGCCAGGTACAAATTTGGCCAGCCAGGCCCACTACTAGAGGACGAGTAGGAGAAGGAGGAGGAGGAGGATGAGGATACAGCATGTTTACAGCGGGGTGGCACCCAACGCAGCTCAGGCCCATCACTGGTGCGTGGCTGGGGGCATACGGAGGACGCAGACGATACGCTTCCCCAGAGGACAGCTTGTCCTTACCTCTGGGCAGCCTGGCATACATGAGCGACTACATGCTGCAGTGCCTTCGCAACGACAGCAGAGTTGCCCACATTTTAACGTGTGCTGACTACTCGGTGGCCACCCTGCTGGATCCCCGTTACAAAGACAATGTGCTGTCCTTAATTCCCTCACTGGAGCGTGATCGGAAGATGCGCAACTACAGGTAGACGCGCTTCTGAGAGCATTCCCGACTGACACTGGGGGACAAGTGGAAGCACAAGGCGAAGGCAGGGGAGGAGGAAGAGGTTGCCAACGCAGCTGTGTCAGCGCCAGCACCTCACAAGGCAGGGTTAGCATGGCCGACATGTGGAAAAGCTTTGTCACCTCGCAGCAACAACCGACCCAAACTGCTGATATGCAGCGTGTTAGCAGGAGGCAGCATTTGAACAACATGGTGGAACAGTACATGTGCACATGCCTACACGTACTGACTCATGGTTCTGCCCCATTCAACTTCTGGGTCTCCAAATTGTCCACATGGCCAGAGCTTGCCCTGTATGCCTTGGAGGTGCTGGCCTGCCCTGCAGCCATTATACTCTCTGAACGTGTATTTAGCACGGCAGGAGGTGTCATTACAGACAGACGAAGCTGCCCGTCCACAGCCAATGTGGACAAGCTCACGTTCATTAAAATGAACCAGGCCTGGATCCCACAAGACTTGTCTGTACCTTGTTCAGAATAGACAGTTCTAACAGCCTCAACCATCCATCCTTGTACTCAAGTGCACTTATTCCTTTTTTTTTTTATATGTCCCAATATTTTGGGGGATACCCCTATGTAAAAATGCTAAATAACACACATCTATGTTGGCTACCTATTCCTCCTTGCCGCCGCTTCCACCTAGACCGCCATGTGAGCCTACACCGCCACATCCACCCATTCACCGCCTCCTCAACCTCTTCCTCTTACATCATTCCTAATTTTTATTTTTTTTAAGGTCTTTTAGTTTTTTCTATTAATTTCCCTATCCACATTTGTTTGCAGAGCATTTGCCATGCTCTTAAGCACATTTTGCTGCCTTTTGCCGCCCTTTATCTCTTTCCAGGGCTATTTTAGAGCCATTTTATTGGCCAAAAGTTCTGGTCCCCATTGACTTCAAGTTCGGGTAAAGTTCGGATCCCGAACCCGAATTTTTTTTTCAAGTTCGGCCGAACCTGCTGAAACCCGAACATCCAGGTGTCCGCTCAACTCTACCTATAAACTGTACCACTCAATTGAAAAACAAACTGAAATCTTTTAGGTGGAGGAAAGAAAACAAAAAATAAAAATAATGTGGTTGCATAGGTGTCCACACCCTCTATTAACTGGGGATGTAGCTGTGTTCAGAATTAAGCAATCACATTCAAAATCATGTTAAATAGGAGTCAGCATATACATGCCATCATTTACAGTGCCTCTGATTAACCCCAAATAAAGTTCAGCTGCTCTAGTTGGTCTTTCCTGAAATTTTCTTAGTCGCATCCCACAGCAAAAGCCATGGTCCACAGATAGCTTCCAAAGCATCAGAGAGATCTCACTGTTAAAAGGTATCAGTCAGGAGAAGGGTACAAAACAATTTCCAAGGCATTAGATATACCATGGAACACAGTGAAGACAGTCATCATCAAGTGGAGAAAATATGGCACAACAGTGACATTACCAAGAACTGGACGTCCCTCCAAAATTGATGAAAAAACGAGAAGAAAAGTGGTCCGGGAGGCTACCAAGAGGCCTACAGCAACATTAAAGGAGCTGCAGGAATATCTGGCAAGTACTGGCTGTGTGGTACATGTGACAACAATCTCCCGTATTCTTCATAAGTCCGGGCTATGGGGTAGAGTGGCAAGATGAAAAACTTTTCTTACAAAGAAAAACATCCAAGCCAGGTTACATTTTGCAAAAACATATCTGAAGTCTCCCAAAAGCATGTGGGAAAAGGTGTTATGGTCTGATGAAACCAAGGTTGAACTTTTTGGCCATAATTCCAAAAGATATGTTTGGCACAAAAACAACACTGCACATCACCAAAAGAATACCATACCCACAGTGAAACATGGTGGTGGCAGCATCATGCTTTGGGGCTGTTTTTCTTCAGCTGGAACTGGGGCCTTAGTTAAGATAGAGGGAATTATGAACAGTACCAAATACCAGTCAATATTGGCACAAAACCTTCAGGCTTCTGCTAGAAAGCTGAACATGAAGAGGAACTTCATCTTTCAGCATGAAACCGACCCAAAGCATACATCCAAATCAACAAAGGATTGGCTTCACCAGAAGAAGAATAAAGTTTTGGAATGGCCCAGCCAGAGCCCAGACCTGAATCCGATTGAAAATCTGTGAAGTGATCTAAAGAGGGCTGTGCATAGGAGATGCCCTTATAATCTGACAGATTTGAAGTGTTTTTGCAAAGAAGAGTGGGCAAATCTTGCCAAGACAAAATGTGCCATGCTGATGGACTCAGTCTCATACCAAAAAAGACTGAGTCCTGTAATAAAAATCAAAAGGTGCTTTATCAAATTATTAGTTTAAGGGTGTGCACACTTATGCAACCATATTATTTTATTTTTATATTTTTTCTTCCCTCTACCTAAAAGATTTCAGTTTGTTTTTCAATCGAGTTGTACAGTTTATAGATCACATTAAAGGTGGAAAAAGTTCTGAAATGATTTATCTTTGTCTCATTTTTTGTCTCATTTTTTCACAGCACAAAAACCTGACATTTTAACAGGGGTGTGTAGACTTTTTATATCCACTGTACATAGCATGTTGTATGCAGGGGGGTACTGCCAATATAGGCAGACCATGCAACTGCTATGGGCCCGTGGCACAGAGCGCAAGGAAGGCACCGCCTACTTTTCTTCTGTTTCGGGCCCTGCTTGCTTCCCATATGCTCAGTCAGGGCCCCAGAGTGGGGAATTTCCCAGCTTAGGAGTCCCTGCTGACTCCATATATGGATGTGTCCCTATATGGAGTCAGTGTTATGAAGGTGAAAGGGGTATTCCCAAGCATAGTCACTATGCTTGGGGACACCCTGTGTATACAACTATAATTTAGACTCTATTTTTTAAATGTTTCTGTAAGGATTCGAACTCACAACCATCTACATTAAAGACAAGAGCCTTAACCACTCAGTGCTAAGTCAGTGTGTCATACAAGATAAACTTCTATGAGGTTTTTCAGCATTAAGCTCTATAGCCCAGTGGTTAAAGTTCTTGTCTATAATGTAGAAGGTTGTGAGTACAAATCCCCACAGAAACATTTTAAAAATAGAGTCTAAATAAAACTTAAATACACAGGACTCACTTCATAAAAAATTGTTTTTTTCTTTTTACCGCGATATTCTGACACTTATAACTTTTTTATAGTTATGTCTATGGAGATGTATGGGGGCTCATTTTTTGTGGGACGATCTGTCATTTTTGACAATACCATTTTGGGGTGTGTATGACTTGATAACTTTTTATTCAATTTTCTTGGGCGATAAAGTGATGAAAAAAACTCAATTCGGACGTTTTTTAATATTTTTCTGTTACGCCATTCACCATATGGGCTAACTTTTTAAAATATTTTAATACTATGGGCATTTTTGCATGCAGCGATTCCCATAATGCAACTTACAATCATCACATGTAAATTGCTCCATTAGTCTGTATAGAAATCACTATATCACAATTCAGTGCTGCCACCTAGTAGCCTAAACTGGGATATACTAACAATGAGCCTGGAAGCCTAGTACAGGCTGTGGCTTATTTATAGAACATGGTGCTTTTCCCGATCGCCGCTGGGGGAAAGCGCGCCTGAAGAGGAATCCCACACTTCCGGTTTTTAACACTCTCAGATGCCGTGAGTGAGGGGAACTCATTGCTGTGAGGGGAGGGGGCATGTGGTGTATTTTGGGGCCATAAGGGTGGGAATAATAGGGGTTGGATAATCCTTTTAACCATTAAGATACCTGAGGTTTTTTAATTTTTGCATTTTGATTTTTCTTCCCTATCTTCCTTGAGCCATAACTTTTACATTTTTCCATTCACATATCAGGGCTTATTTTTTGCAGTACACGTTGTACATTAATATGGCATACAATGTAGTGGGAAGCAGGCAAAAAAATTCCAAATGGAGTGGATTTGAAAAATAAATAAAAATTCCTCCACCGTTTTACGGGTTTTGTTCCTACGGTGTTCCCTTTGCGGCAAAACTGATCTGTGCCCTTTATTCTCTGGGTCAGTAGTAATACAATGGGCGTGTGACAGGGGAGGAGCCAGGGTAGGTGGTGGGATGGGCCAGGGTAGGTAGTGGGCAGAGTTAGGTGGGCCCAATTCAGATTCTTGCTATGATTTCTATGTATGCCCCTGGTTGCATGACATACTAGTTTTATGTAATGTACTAGTATACACTGTGTATATACATAGGAATGTAATACACTTTTATACACAGTGTATTCTAGTACATCACATATCCATAACATGTATGACATACCTTATATATGTAATGTACTAGTATATACATAGTAATGTAATGCACTAGTATGCATAGTGTAGACGAGTACATTCCTTTACTAGTACATTACATATAAATAATATGTTTGCCACGCAATATATTATGTAATTTACTAGTAACGTAATGCAGCTTGAAGAAATCCATTCACTAGCTGGCAAAACAATAAAAAATCTGCAGTGTATGTTGGCACCCTAATTCTCCTGCTGCAATGTGGTATCTGGTTCTGCTGGGGCAGTATTTCGTGGTGCACTGTGGTATTTTCTTCTGCTGGGGCAGTATATTTTGCTACACTGTGGTATTTGGTTCTGCTGGGGCAGATACCCAGAGGCTTTGTCTGTGATCTGCAATAAATGTCCTATAGGGTGAAATGGGGAATCATTACAGTGTATGGCAGAAGTGATCAGACGATCACATGTTAAAGTCCCCTACGAAGGCTTAAAATAAGTGAAACATTTTTAAAGTATTTAAAAAAAATTATACAAATTCAAATCAGTCCCCTTTCCCATATTAAAAACAAAAGTAAGCAATAAAAAATAAAGATCATTTTTATTGTTGCACACAAAATGCATGTACTATTGTGGTGTTTTTTGTCAGTTCATCTCCCAAAAAGACTAAATAAAATGTGATTAAAAAGACATATACATTCCAAAATGGTATCAATAAAAACTACAGATTGCACCACAAAAAACCTCCTACTTGGCTTAGCCACACCTTTTACCAGTTTGACGCCGCCTACAAAATGGGGCCACTTTTATGTTTTTCCAGGGCCACTTTGAGTTCCCAATCCGCCCTTGCCATATAGACACATTATACTTCTTCTATTTATAATTCAGTTGTCTTTTTTTTCAGATTTTCCACATTAGTTGACATAACCATCATGTCCAATCTAAAGATTAAGCATCTGAGGATAAGTACATTTGGATTATGCACAATGTCTCAAAGATTGCTCAGGCCTGACAGTGACACTACGTAGGCAGCAATATAGAGTACTAAGAATAAAATTAATATGCAGAGCATGTATGGCAAGGAGCTTGAGAAAATGTGATTAGTGTCTTCAGCTTGCTAATTAACATATCAGTTGGAATTTTGCCATTCACACTATGCTATTCTATGAGGGCATTTTCTCTTGCACGTTGCATTCTTATCGCTGCAAATCAAAGCTGATAATGAGGAGGCAGACATGTTTGAGAGCTCTTTACAGTTATGTATTCTATTCTATTCTATCATCAGTCACTTGACAGCATGAAGTACACTCCAAGGTTTTATGTGGCATAAAGGGGCAGCGCTAGTGATTTTTTAAAAGGATCATCTAATTATTATTCTTTATCTTTTAAAATTTAAAGGCCCATTTACACGGACTGATGTTTCAGGCAAGTAGCAGGAACAAACTGTTCATTTCCAATAATTGCCTGCTGATCAGAGTATATTTACCGTACATGCAGCAATCACCTCTGCTGTAGCAGGACCAGTAATCAATACTGCAGTCGCTTGTACACATAGATAATCATTGTTTCTGTGCTGCAGGTCCTTATTTACACAGTATTGCGGCCAAAAATTATGATCAGCGGTTTTCATGAATTCGTATTTAGGGAGACAGAATAATAGTCACGTCAACCTATTTTCTGTGGACTTAATATAGCCAGGTAATAGGAACTGGCTCCCTAGCTCCTGGGATTTGTCCGGCCTTGAAATGACATTTGTCCAGTCCTATGACATGAAATTTACATAGAGCAAAATTAATGGAAAAAGAGAGGAGATTTATTTGTTTATTTATATAAACAACATCATTCTTGCTAAATACACACAAAAAAAAATAGATTCACTTCAGGTTCATCCTGTGAGTTACAGTCACGGAATCATGTGCAATAAGGTCATTTTTAAAATTCCTCACAAAGATACATACAGTCAGTCCCCAGCTTCTTGCAGGTAGGATACCTTTAAAGGAAATGTGTCACCCAAAAATGTATCTGCCATTTAAAACCAGATAGCAATACAACTTTTTATTTTTGATCAATTTTTATTTTCCGATTACAGATTTTTTAATTCCATTTCCTGAACATGATTATGGGGACGGCCATCTTGCTTGAGCTGTTTCTAACAGCATTTACACAGCATTAAAAATGTTTTACAGCAGCTCTATGGGCCACAGACATAATGGTCAGGAGGGGACCTCATTGACTTCTACGGGACAGTTTTCTGGGCATGCTCTGTGACCTGTGCAGAGGTCATTGTACAGGGAAAGAATAGATAAGATCTGACGATCACCTATCGTTAATGGTGTATCCTGTCTTACTGTCTCTGTACACAGTGTGGATATCTCCTTATCATTACAGAAAGGTTTAGAATAATATATAACAGCAGTAAAGTGATCTGTACAGACCAAGAAGTGGTGCCAATTATTAGACGTAGTGGCCAGTGTGAAAACTGTAGGATAGTTTTTGTTTAAATATACTGTAGATATTTAAATGCAGGATTAGACTGGCCCACAGGGGTACAGGTGAATCCCCCGTTGGGCCCCTGAGCAAGGTGTGCCCCTAGTCTCCCACCCCCTACACAGGGGCACATAGCACATTAGACTTATTACACTACACACATATATTTAATTTACAGCACCTCAACCAGCCTATGTTCATATAAAAAACTTAATAGATTATTAAAGAAACTCCTCAGTTTATTATTATAGACACAATCAGAACTGAGAATCACTTCTAGGTATAGAGGAAAGCTGCCAGTGTCTTCTTCTCCCCAGGACCTACCTTCTCAAAGCTGCTGCAGGGACCCCTATATTAAATTATCTGGTAGCATCTTGCTGCTGTGTGAGCAGGTAATATTTGAATGTATCTGTACGGTGGGCTCCCAAAATAAATTTTACTGGTAGGCCCTGCACCCCAGTCCGACTCTGTTTAAGTGGACAATTAGAAAGATCATCACCAAAAATTATTTAAAAATATAATAAACTTAAAAATGTGATCTAAACGATAGGCCATTTTCTGATGACACATTCCCTTTAAATGCCTAACAAAAATAGAAGCAAGGATATTACATAGTAAGCTTTTGAAACAACTTAGGTCTGTTCCTCAGGCACAAAATTAAAGGGAATATGTTATCAGAAAATTACCTTCTACATATTGCACCTCATTGTTTAATGATAGTATTGACTGGTAACCTCCTCAGCTCCTTCTCCAGCACTATCCTCCACTATTGCAGAGGGTAGGTGCTACTTGGCCGTGCCTTCCTATAAGTAGTATGGAGAAGCCCTTTAGTGCCATCTCAAAAACATCCAAAACAAGACAAGACCTGAAGACTCTTCTTCCAAGTACTCTATAAAGCATATGAAAACATAGTGCAGTGCCATCACCATTTAAAAGGGAACATACTATTTATTACACACACTTCATAAAAGCACATCGGGTATATCAATAGAAACTATGACACTTTCAGTCTAGTATCTACAAGTTTTTATATTAAAACACAACAATAGCTGATCTCAGGGAGACCAGCTACAAAAAACACTGCGGAGCCTCACTTAAGAGTCTCAACCCAGCAATCCGAAGTGCAAAGTTCCCTGGGAAACAGGAATATGCAAAACAAATGTGGAGCCCCAGTTATGGGTCTACAACACAATGAAAGCCAGATATCCCACAAAGGAAGGAAAACCGAGCAAAGGGATGTCCCCATTACAGAGATCACCAAATCCACCATATTAAGTGGCCCCTATGTCAAGATCCCGCTTTTTTACAAGCTTTAAGGATGTGACGGGGAAAACCTAAGCCAGGTATCCATCCACAGACAACTGTTTTGGGGTGTTGCCCCTCATCAGTGTGGAGTAGGATTCTGGCTAACCGGGAGCAATGCCTCGGAGACTACTCAAACACAACAATAGCTGATCTCAGGGAGACCAGCTACAAAAAACACTGCGGAGCCTCACTTAAGAGTCTCAACACAGCAATCCGAAGTGCAAAGTTCCCTGGGAAACAGGAATATGCAAAATAAATGTGGAGCCCCAGTTATGGGTCTACAACACAATGAAAGCCAGATATCCCTCAAAGGAAGGAAAACCAAGCAAAGGGGTGTCTCCATTACAGAGATCACCAAGTCCACCATATTAAGTGGCCCCTATGTAAAAATCCCACTTTTTTACAAGCTTTAAGGATGTGACGGGGAAAACCTAAGCCAGGTATCCATCCACAGACAGCTGTTTTGGGGTGTTGCCCCTCATCAGTGTGGAGTAGGATTCTGGCTAACTGGGAGCAAACATATACAAAACACATTTTGTTTTTCCTTGCCACTACCTTATATAAAAAAAAATCCAGATTTCTTTCTTTTTTTTTTTTTTTACAGTTTTCACACTGTCCACTGATTTCCTATTCTGTAGAGATCACTTTTCAACAGCCATTTCATTGTAATCACAGACATGATTACAATTTGCACAGGCTAGTGCAGGATCCACTATTCATAATAGGTGATGTTCATAGCTTAACTTCTCTCCTCACTGCACAATGACCTCTGCACAGGTCAAAGAGCAGGCCTACAAAACTTCTCCATGGAAGTTTATAAATATCTCTATTCTACAGATTCTTGTGTTATAAATGACACATGTTTGGTGGAGGCCCTCTTAGAAACTTTACATTGGGGCCCAGAGGTCACAATTTACACCTCCGAAAACAGATTGTACTATGGATGTAACATCTGGACAACTCATGGTTCTTCTTAAAAGGTTTGTCCCATGAAAAACACCTGGATCTGAATACTTTTGTAATTGCATGTAATTAAAAATGTTGTATAGCCACTGAGTTATTCAATAAAATGTATCTGTATATCGCCACCTGCTGTTTGATCTTTTACTTATTTCTTTGTCTAGCTTACTAAGATGCAGGGGCGTAGCGTGGGGGGGCCAGGGGGGCTGTTGCCCCGGGCGCCAGACTGCAGGGGGCACTGGCAGCCGTTTGCACACAAAAAATCTATGAAGTTGCTAACTGAGAGCAGCGCCACAGAGTGAGGAGCAGTATCAACAGAACAAGAGCCCCTGATCAATCACCACGGCAGTACGAAGCTCCGCCCACTGCAGTACAAGGCTCCGCCCACAGCCGCAAAGCTCCGCCCACCTTCCAGCCGGGAAAGACACAGTGGAGCTGGGGCAAGAAGAAGAAGAAGGCTGCTGCAGTGTGTCGCTTCAGAACTCCACAGCAGGCAGCCTGAATGTGAGTCAGTCAGACAGTCAGTGTGACAGCTCCCAGAGTGTTAGGTGTGAGGTGGGCAGGCGGTATATTAAGGGTAATACTGGTGGTAGGCCTGGAATATGGACACCAGAGGTGACATCCTTTGGGCAGTACTGTCTCTGGCCATCCTTCACCAGCAGATTCCTGACTGCCACCTGCTTGCCCTAGCTTTCAGTGTCACAGTGTGACTGAATCACTCCCTGAGTGTTAGGTGTGGGGTGACTTATTCACACTGTGACACTGAGAGCCAGGGCAAGCAGGTGGCAGTCAGGGTGCTGGTGAAGGATGGCCAGAGACAGTACTGGTGTCCATATACCAGGCCTACCAGTATTACACCTTCATACACCACCTGCTCATCTGGTAAGGGTGACCAGGCGGTATATGAAGGGGTAATACTGGTGGTAGGCCTGGTATAGTTGAGATGAGCAGAGATGGCATCCTCTGGGCAGTACTGTCTCTGGTCATCCTTCACCAGCACCCTGACTGCCACCTGCGTAGCCTGGCTCTCATGGCACTTCACTGCCTGCTGCTTAGGGTACTTTCACACTTGCGTTACTCTTTTCCGGCATAGAGTTCCGTCAAAAGGGCTCTATGCCGGAAAAGAACTGATCAGGCATATCCCCATGCAATCTGAATGGATAGAAATCCGTTCAGTTTGCATCAGTATGCCTTCCGTTCAGTCACTGTCAGGCGTTTTGGCCGGACATAATATCGCAGCATGCTGCGGTATTATGTCTGTCCAAAATGCCTGATCAGTCGCCAGAATGCCGGATCCGGCACTAATTCCCATTGACTTGCATTAGTGCCGGATCCCGCATTCTGAAACAACTGAAGGACGGATGCGCAGACCGGGAAAACTGTGAAAAAGACTGCAAGACGGATCCGTCCATCCGCATGACAAGCGGAGGGACGGATCCGTTCTTGCAATGCATTTGTAGACGGATCCGCACCCGGATCCGACTACAAATGCTGTCAGTTGTCACACTGAACAGCGGATCCGGCAGGCAGCTCCGACGACGGAACTGCCTGCCGGATCACACTAACGCTAGTGTGAAAGTAGCCTTAGCTATCAGTGAGTGACAGTCAGTGTCAAAGGCTACGCAGGTGGCAGTCAGGATGCTGGTAAAGGATGATCAGAGACAGTACTGCTCAGAGGATGCCTGCTATCCATATACCAGGCCTACCACCAGTATTACCCCTTCATATACCGCCTAGTCACCCTGACCAGGCGGTATATGAAGGGGTAATACTGGTAGGCCTGGTATATGGACAGCAGAGATCTGTATTATTAGTATATAATGCACCACAGTATTATTAGTATATAATAGCCCCTCTGTATTAATATAATATATAATGGCCCCTCTGTATTATTAGTATATATACTAGCCCCTCTGTATTATTAGGATATATTGGCCCCTCTGTATTATTAGGATATATAATTGCCCCTGTGTATAATGATAGAAGAGGATGATAGTAAAGTGAGGAATTTAAAAATGTTTTCTGTGAAACTCTGCAGAGACGAGACATGACTGATAAAAGGTGTCATGATGTTCTAATTTCCGAATGAAGACGGTGGCCCACCATGCCATATCCTGGCCCCAGACTTCAGGTCACACTGTGTGTGTTCTGAATTTTGGGGGTTCACACCCATCTACTACATTATCTGTAGTCAGAGAGCTATAACTGTATTATCTGTAGTGTTACATAGGACTGTAAGTGACATCCACTATGTTATCTGTAAAAAGGGGCGTGCCCACAGGTTGGGGGGGGGGGCGCAGTACATAGCTTGCCCCGGGTGCTGGCAACCCACGCTACGCCACTGCTGAGATGGCTGCACATGCTCAGTTGCATCCTTCAACTGCCTCCTGAACTGTGATAGGTCGAGAGCTTCAGCAGAAAAGACACACCTTCTAAGCTGTGATGGGGAGAGAGCTCCAGCGGAAAAGACCCACCTCCTAAGCTGTGATAGGAAGAGAGCTCCAGTGGAAAAGACACATCTCCTGAACTGTGATAGGGAGAGAGCTCCAGCGGAAAAGACCCACCTCCTGAGCTGTGATAGGGAGAGAGCTCCAGTGGAAAAGACCCACCTCCTGAGCTGTGATAGGGAGAGAGCTCTAGCAGAAAAGACACACCTCCTGAGCGGTGATAGGGAGAGAGCTGCAGCAGAAAACACACGCCTCCTGAGCTATGATAGGGAGAGAGCTGCAGCAGAAAAGACACGCCTCATGAGCAGTGATAGGGAGAGAGCTGCAGCAGAAAACACACGCCTCCTGAGCTATGATAGGGAGAGATCTCCAGCAGAAAAGACACGCCTCATGAGCTGTGATAGGGAGAGAGCTCCAGCAGAAAAGACACACCTCAGCTGTAATAGGGAGAGAGCTCCAATAGAAAAAAAACACCTCCTGAGCTGTGATAGGGAGAGAGCTCCAGCAGAAAATACACATCTCCAGCTGTGATAGGGAGAGATCTCCAGCAGAAAAGACACACCTCATGAGCTGTAATAGGGAGAGAGCTACAGCAGAAAAGACACACCTCAGCTGTAATAGGGAGAGAGCTCCAATAGAAAAAAAACACCTCCTGAGCTGTGATAGGGAGAGAGCTCCAGCAGAAAATACACACCTCAGCTGTAATAGGGAGAGCTCCAGCAGAAAATACACATCTCCTGAGCTGTGATAGGGAGAGATCTCCAGCAGAAAAGACACGCCTCATGAGCTGTAATAGGGAGAGAGCTACAGCAGAAAAGACACACCTCAGCTGTAATAGGGAGAGAGCTCCAATAGAAAAAAAAACACTTCCTGAGCAGTGATAGGGAGAGAGCTCCAGCAGAAAAGTCACGCCTCATGAGCTGTAATAGGGAGAGAGCTGCAGCAGAAAACACACGCTTCCTGAGCTGTGATAGGGAGAGAGCTACAGCAGAAAATACACACCTCAGCTGTAATAGGGAGAGCTACAGCAGGAAAGACACATCTCCTGAGCTGTGATAGGGAGAGAGCTCCAGTAGAAAAGACACGCCTCATGAGCTGTAATAGGGAGAGAGCTCCAGCAGAAAAGACACATCTCCTGAGCTGTGATAGAGAGAGAGCTCCATCAGGAAACACACGCCTCATGAGCTGTAATAGGGAGAGAGCTCCAGCAGAAAAGACACATCTCCTGAGCTGTGATAGGGAGAGAGCTCCAGCAGAAAAGACACATCTCCTGAGCTGTGATAGGGAGAGAGCTCCAGCAGGAAACACACGCCTCATGAGCGGTCATAGGGAGAGAGCTCCATCAGAAAAGACACGCCTCCTGAGCTGTGATAGGGAGAGAGCTCCAGCAGAAAAGACACATCTCCTGAGCTGTGATAGGGAGAGAGCTGCAGCAGAAAAGACACATCTCCTGAGCTGTGATAGGGAGAGAGCTCCAGCAGGAAACACACGCCTCATGAGCTGTAATAGGGAGAGAGCTCCATCAGAAAAGACACATCTCCTGAGCTGTGATAGGGAGAGAGCTCAGCAGAAAAGACACATCTCCTGAGCTGGGATAGGGAGAGAGCTCCAGCAGAAAACACACATCTCCTGAGCTGTGATAGGGAGAGAGCTCCAGCAGAAAATACACATCTCCTGAGCTGTGATAGGGAGAGAGCTCCAGCAGGAAACACACGCCTCATGAGCTGTAATAGGGAGAGAGCTCCAGCAGAAAAGACACATCTCCTGAGCTGTGATAGAGAGAGAGCTCCAGCAGAAAAGACACGCCTCCTGAGTTGTGATAGGGAGAGTTCTAATTACAAAAGAGATCTCTCAGCTTGTGTATGACGTTTACATTATTAGTAATTCATATCATTTGGTCATCTGACCATAAGGCATCTCTTTAGATGTGCTGTTAGTTTAAAACTTAGCTTTTATTTTGATTCTCATCAAATTATCTACATCTAGAGTATCTAATCTATGTGAGGAGTCACTTTATTTCCTTCACAGTGATACTCTGCTATTTGTAACAGTGTAGCAAAGTAGTCAGTCAGTGTGCGCTATGACCACCTACATATCGTTTCTTTTGTATCCACTACTTCCCACTCATTGCCTATGAACGGGTACACTGCCTCCTACTGTACTAAAACAACACACAGGCACATACACTGCCACCCGACATGTTTCGCTGACAAACTGGCATCCTCAGGGGATCGGGCAGGTATAATACCTGCCTAATCCCCTGAGGATACAAAAGAAACGAAGTTTCATGTGTTATGTCTAGAATACAGACAGTTAAAATCAAGTATCTACTAAAGGGCCTTAGGGGGTGTTGCATTATACAGGTATCA
This sequence comes from Bufotes viridis, assembly GCA_033119425.1. Lineage (NCBI taxonomy): Eukaryota > Metazoa > Chordata > Amphibia > Anura > Bufonidae > Bufotes > Bufotes viridis. The sequence continues at coordinate 257,626,444 of CM065590.1, forward strand.
CTGCCCCTCAGACCCTGTATAACAGAGTGTGGCAGATATACTAATGAAAATGCACCAGAATTCTGTCACAAACTGAACCACATTTACTAAGCATCTTAGACACTTTTTGCACCTTGCTTGACATCTGGGCAGTTTCTTTAAAATGTACCTACAGGAAAAATGTCAACACAAGCTGCCAAATTCCTTTTATTACATTTGGAAAAATGTATTGAATTAAGAAAGACTAGCATAGTTAGGTTGGTAGCTAGGAGGTTACAGGCTGTTATCTATTTGCTGGACACTAGGAGGCAGTATGTGCATTTCTCCAAAACCTTTTTTGCAACTAGAACCCTCTAATGCTATACTGTACTTTGCTTGAAGGTTCCTTGTAAGTGAATTTTATATTCTTATCTATATGTCCAGTAATCTAGAATATTTTATAATCCGGCTGGCAGCTATCCTTTAAATCAGCATACCATTGTGGCCATAGTAAATATTATTTTCTTTGTTAGCTTTAAGCTTTAATTATCTTTGGCTAAATAATATTTGTAATGTCTGATAAGCCAAGACTAGAACTGAACACACTGTGCAGTATACTCGCTTCATTTAAGGAAATGCCTGATCTGTATAATTAGTTTAATCAATGGAAATTAATTCTTTTTGGACCATAGATTGTTTTAGGCAAGGATTTCTTATCCTTTTGTGCAATCAATAGTAGTAAGGAGCCACGCACTCAACAGATGTAGCAGATTAAAGCTTATTGACTGCTGGCATGAAACTTACGCATGAATCTGCTTAGAAATACAGCTATTTCACTCCAGCATAGCAAAGAGAAATCATTAAAGGGCCATTATTCCACAAACTTTAACTCCAAAATAAAAAATTGCTAGCACTTTTCTATCCAAAAAACTAGGTACATGAAGCTAAGTCATTACATAGTTTATATGGTTCAAATTCAACCAAAAGATAGTTGGGGACGTGAGACTCAGATTTGTACAGATTTTCATAAGCAGTAATGTCATTTACTTTTAAGAATTCATCTAAACCCTTTTTAAAACTGTCCACTGTTCCTGCTGTGACCACGTCCAGAGGAAGTCTATTCCACAGCTTCACAGTTCTTACAGTAAAGAAGCTTTGACGCTTCTGGTGACTGAACTTTTTCTTCTCCAGTCGGAGGCAGTGCCCCCTTGTCTTTTGAGGGAATTTAACATGGAACAGTTTTTCACTGTATTTTTTGTATGGCCCATTTATATATTTGTATAGCTCAATCATGTTCCCCCTTAGACGTCTCTTCTCAAGACTAATTCTTTTAATCTTTCTTCATAACTAAGACCCTCCATGCCCCTTATCAGTTTAGTCACATTCCTCTGTACGTTTTCCAGCTGCAGAGCAGCCTTAATATGGACTGGCGCCCAGAACTGAATTGCATATTCCAGATGAGGCCGCACCAACGCTTTGTAAAGTGGTAATATTACATCCCTGCCCCGCGAGTCCTGGTAGCCTTAGAAGCAGCTGATTGACATTGTATGCTGTTATTTAATCTACCATCCCTACAAGGACACCCAAATCCTTCCCTACAAGTGACTCCCCCAGTGTAACTTCCCCTATGACATATGATGCACTGAGATTATTACTACCAAGATGCAGAACTTTACATTTATCAACATGGTGCTATTAATCCTGTCCTCAATATCATTAATAAATAAATTAAATAATAGAGGACCCAGCACAGAACCTTGGGGTACACCACTTATAACCCGGGACCATTCTGAATAGGAATCATTGACCACAACTCTCTGGACACGGTCCTTCAGCTAGTTTTCAATCCAATTACAAACTATACTTCCCTAGCCTATAGGTTTATAATTACCTTTGAAGGACCTAGATCCTTTTTTGAATTTGGGCACCACATTTGCCTTGCACCAATCACTTGGCACTGTACCAGTAGCTAGAGAATCTTAAAAAATTATAAACAGGGGGAACATCAATGATTGAACTGAGCTCTTTAAGAATTCTTGGGTGTTGTCCATCTGGACCTGTAGCCTTGTTCACATTTACCTTATTTAATTTAGCTTGGACCATATCTACAGTTAGCCAATTGAGTATATTACTGGATGTACTAACAGCACTAGCACCGCCGAAATCAGCTCTTTTCTCTTCCTTTGTATATACAGAGCTAAAAAACACATTTAGTAACTCTGCCTTTTCCTTATCTTCAGTGATTTTACTGGGATAATTTTAAGTTGCCATGTCACATTTGAAAACCCCCTGATGCACCCCTAAAGTAAAAACTCCAAAGAAGTGACCCCATTTTGGAAACTACACCCCTCAAAGTATTCAAAACTGATTTTACAAACTTTCTTGACCGTTTAGGTGTTCCACAAAAATTAAAGGAAAATGCAGAGAAAATTTCAGAATTTCACTTTTTTGGCAGATTTTCCATTTTAATGATTTTTTTTTCTGCTAACAAAGCAAGGGTTAACAGCCAAACAAAACTCAATATTTATTACCCTGATTCAATAGTTTACAGAAACACCCCATTTGTGATCGTAAACTGCTGTACGGGCACACGGCAGGGCGCAGAAGGAAAGGCACGCCATGTGGTTTTTAGAGGGCAGATTTCACTGGGATCATTTTAAGTTGCCACATCACCTTTGAAGACCCCCATGATGCACCCCTAGAGTAGAAACTCAAAAAAAGTGACCCCATTTTGGAAATTAAAGGATAAGGTGGCTGTTTTGTTGGTACTATTTTAGGGTAAATATGATTTTTGGTTGCTCTATATTATCCTTTTTTTTAATACTTTTTGTGAGGTAAGGCAACAAAAAATAGCTGTTTTGGCACCGTTTTTTTTTTCCGTTTTTTACAATGTTCATCTGACAGGTTAGATCATCTGTTTTTTTTTTTATAGAGCAGGTTGTTATGGAATGCGACAATACCAAATATGACTACGGTACTTTTTTGTTTGTTTGTTTCAGTTTTACATAAACGACACTAATCAAAAAACCTTCATAAAAAATAAATTTTATTGATTCATTTACCATAAAATACTTATATCATATAAAAATTTATAAAGGGACAAGAACAGGTTTCCAATACCCTCCCACAATATTATGAGTCATACATATTAATGGATACAAAAACGATTTCCAACAGTTATGCTATGGCTCATGCTGATTCTGTACACCACAGTGATAAAGACACGTCACGGTAATTAATTAATGCATATTCAGACATATCTAATGTGCTATACCTGACTAACACTGCGGCAATCCTCCATAAATGCCCGCAAATCCATGCATGGCTTATGACAATGTTCAGCAGCAGGGTTCTAACATTTAGTAATCAATGCATCCATAAAATAGGGGCTGTTTAGCCTTACCAAATATCGTATAGCAGGGGAGAGTACGGGTGCTCCTCGACGCGCGTTTCGCGTATTCAGCTTCCTCAGGAGGAGTGTGTAAACATAGGGAAAATGGGGAAGTTTAAAAAGGCATCCTGCGCCAATAGAAACCGTATTCGACCATCACGGGATACACGGCGGCCACATGACGGCGCATGACCAATCACACCCTGCCACGTCATGAGCACTTCCGCCCTCACCCCGAAGCCGACATCCGGAAGGGCAATCACGATTGATAGCCTGTTGCGAATGCCGAGCTAGAAGGAGAGAGGGCGGAAGGCAGAGGAGGGCGTGGAGCGGTCATGCGCACAAGCGGCAGCCCTACAATGCTAATACCAGAAAAGCGGGATAACGGAGATGAATGAATCCTCCAAATAATACAAACATACAAATACCTAGTGCCTATAGTAAAATGCATAATGTGTCTGATTGCCATTCATTTAAAGTGCTACTGTGCATGTGTCAAATCAAATTAATAAAAATATACAACATAATTCATGTGCTGATGCAAATACAACAATTCACATATATATCTGGTGCAAATAGGGATATCAATGGAAGTATATAATAAATATGGATTCTATAAATCCAAAAAGTGAAAAAATATAAATAATTAGTGAAAATAATTATTATTCATATTAATAAATACAATAATAAATTCTACAACTCTAATAAGTTATGTATATAAGTGTAAAAATCAATAAATATTATTATTAGTATTAATGCATATGATTAGCAATCCAGAGAAATTATAAATATTACAAAGCACCAGAAAAAAGAGAGGAGCCTTGTATAAAACAAGTCCAGATATCCGCAATAAATCAGTCGATCTTTGGATCCCGGACGGAAAGACGCCATTTTCAAATGCAGGAGGCAATTTATTATTTTATTCTAAAAAACAAGAAACAACCAATTAGTACACAAAACAGTGACCTAGAAATAAACAAAATCCCCTTATTTAAACCCCTAAAATAACAATGCCACTACCTATAAGAAAGAGCTAAAACCAAAATTCTCATTTAGCCCTATAGGAGTCACAGTATTGAGTCTGAAAATCCAACGACTCTCGATTTGTGCTAAGCTCTTTGCATAGTTGCCACCTCTGATGCCCAGATGGATCTTGTCAATCCCACGAAAACGGAACAACTTCGCGTCGCACTGATGATACAGTTTAAAATGTTTAGGGATGGTTTTCAAAAGCATAATGTCCTTCTCATCCTTAGCTTTCTCAATGTCACGCACATGTTCTCGTATTCTTCTACGAAATTCCCTGGTAGTCAGTCCAACATAGATCTTCTCACACGGACAAGTTGCATAGTAAATGACCCCTGTGGATGTACATGAAATGTACTCCCTGATCTGAAAAGTACGGGATTTATCTTTAACTTTAACTTTATCCACATTGGCACACGCTTTACAGGACCCACACGGATATGAGCCCCAAGTCAAAGATTTTTTCTCCTTTTCTTGTGTGTAATGACTATGTACCAACAAGTCTTTTAAATTCCTTGACCGTCTCGCCGTCATCAGAGGTTTTTCAGAGATGCATGACTTTAGTTTTACATCTGTCTTCAAAATATTCCAATATTTATTTATGATTGAATAGATTTCCCCCCATGCATGTAAAACTAAAGTCATGCATCTCTGAAAAACCTCTGATGACGGCGAGACGGTCAAGGAATTTAAAGACTTGTTGGTACATAGTCATTACACACAAGAAAAGGAGAAAAATCTTTGACTTGAGGCTCATATCCGTGTGGGTCCTAAAGCGTGTGCCAATGTGGATAAAGTTAAAATTACAATGATAAATCCGTACTTTCAGATCAGGAGTACATTTCATGTACATCCACAGGGGTCATTTACTATGCAACTTGTCCGTGTGAGAAGATCTATGTTGGACTGACTACCAGGGAATTTCGTAGAAGAATACGAGAACATGTGCGTGACATTGAGAAAGCTAAGGATGAGAAGGACATTATGCTTTGAAAACCATCCCTAAACATTTTAAACTGTATCATCAGTGCGACGCGAGTTGTTCCGCTGTGGGATTGACAAGATCCATCTGGGCATCAGAGGTGGCAACTATGCAAAGAGGTTAGCACAAATCGAGAGTCGTTGGATTTTCAGACTCAATACTGTGACTCTATAGGGCTAAATGAGAATTTTGGTTTTAGCTCTTTCTTATAGGTAGTGGCATTGTTATTTTAGGGGTTTAAATAAGGGGATTTTGTTTTATTTCTAGGTCACTGTTTTGTGTACTAATTGGTTGTTTCTTGTTTTTTAGAATAAAATAATAAATTGCCTCCTGCATTTGAAAATGGTGTCTTTCCGTCCGGGATCCAAAGATCGACTGATTTATTGCGGATATCTGGACTTGTTTTATACAAGGCTCCTCTCTTTTTTCTGGTGCTTTGTAATATTTATAATTTCTCTGGATTGCTAATCATATGCATTAATACTAATAATGATATTTATTTATTTTTACACTTATATACATAACTTATTAGAGTTGTAGAATTTATTATTGTATTTATTAATATGAATAATAATTATTTTCACTAATTATTTATATTTTTTCACTTTTTGGATTTATAGAATCCATATTTATTATATACTTCCATTGATATCCCTATTTGCACCAGATATATATGTGAATTGTTGTATTTGCATCAGCACATGAATTATGTTGTATATTTTTATTAATTTGATTTGACACATGCACAGTAGCACTTTAAATGAATGGCAATCAGACACATTATGCATTTTACTATAGGCACTAGGTATTTGTATGTTTGTATTATTTGGAGGATTCATTCATCTCCGTTATCCCGCTTTTCTGGTATTAGCATTGCAGGGCTGCCGCTGTGCGCATGACCGCTCCACGCCCTCCTCTGCCTTCCGCCCTCTCTCCTTCTAGCTCGGCATTCGCAACAGGCTATCAATCGTGATTGCCCTTCCGGATGTCGGCTTCGGGTGAGGGCGGAAGTGCTCATGACGTGGCAGGGTGTGATTGGTCATGCGCCGTCATGTGGCCGCCGTGTATCCCGTGATGGTCGAATCACGGTTTCTATTGGCGCAGGATGCCTTTTAAACTTCCCATTTTCCCTATGTTTACACACTCCTCCTGAGGAAGCTGAATACGCGAAACGCGCGTCGAGGAGCACCCGTACTCTCCCCTGCTATACGATATTTGGTAAGGCTAAACAGCCCCTATTTTATGGATGCATTGATTACTAAATGTTAGAACCCTGCTGCTGAACATTGTCATAAGCCATGCATGGATTTGCGGGCATTTATAGAGGATTGCCGCAGTGTTAGTCAGGTATAGCACATTAGATATGTCTGAATATGCATTAATTAATTACCATGACGTGTCTTTATCACTGTGGTGTACAGAATCAGCATGAGCCATAGCATAACTGTTGGAAATCGTTTTTGTATCCATTAATATGTATGACTCATAATATTGTGGGAGGGTATTGGAAACCTGTTCTTGTCCCTTTATTAATTTTTATATGATATAAGTATTTTATGGTAAATGAATCAATAAAATTTATTTTTTATGAAGGTTTTTTGATTAGTGTCGTTTATGTAAGATTGGAGAGCACCTATAAATTAGTTTAGGATGTGTTATACTCCGGTAGAGACCGTTATTGTGAAGTATCAGTTTTACATAATAAAGCATTTTTGAAAAAAAAATATTTTTTTGTCTCCATATTCTGAAAGCCATATTTTTTTTTTTGGCAATTGTCTTAGGTAGGGGCTCATTTTTTGCGGGATGAAATGACGGTTTTATTGGTACTATTTTGGGGTGTGTGTGACTTTTTGATCGCTTGGTATTACACTTTTTGTGATGTAAGGTGACAAAAAATTGCGCATTTTTTGCACAGTTTTTTTTTTTTTACGGTTTTCACCTGAAGGGTTAGGTCATTTGATATTTTATTAGACCTGATTGCTACGGACACGGCGATACCTAATAGGTCAACTTTTTATTTTTTCACTTTTAACACAATAAAAGCATTTTTGAAACCCAAAAAAATCATGTTTTAGTATCTCCATATTCTGAGAGCCATATTTTTTTTATTTTTTGCCCAATTAATTGATGTAGGGGCTAATTTTTTGTGGGATGAGGTGACGGTATGATTGGTACTATTTTGCGCTTTTTTTGCGATTTTTGATCGCTTGGTGTTGCACTTTTTGTGATGTAAGGTGACAAAAAATGGTTGTTTTAGCACAGTTTTTATTTTACTTTTTTTACGGCGTTCAGGTGAGGGGGTGGATCATGTGATATTTTTATAGAGCCGGTCGTTACATACATGGCAATACCCAATATGTCTGTTCTTATTTTTTTTCCCATTTTTTACAATTTATGTGTTTTATTTTGGGAATTTTTTTTTTTTTTTATAACTTTTTTTTTTTTGTCCTACTCTGGGACTTCAACTTCTGGGGTCTGATCCCCTCTGCAATGCATTACAATACATCCTGTATTGTAATGTATTGACTGTCAGCTTTTGCCTAAGGGCTGGAGCTCACAGGCTTCCGTAGGAGCCCCAACTGCAGCGCGGGGACCCGATGGAGATGCAGGGGGCACCCATACCCTCCACAGACCATCTGCATGCCATGGTCAGCTTTGACTGCGGCATACAATGGGGTTAATACGCCAGCATCGGTGTCTTCACCGATGCCGGCGTATGCAGCAGGGGCCTGGCTGTCAGTGACTGCCGGTTCAGTGCTGCTGATCGGGCAGGCGCAGCTCCTGCACCCACCCGATCAGCCCGCCGTACATATTTGGCGCTGGTCCACCAGCGTCGTCACGTCCACCAGCGTCGTACATGTTCGGTGGAGGTCCTTAAGGGGTTAAAATTCAGTGTTTTTGCGGTCACTATTACCTAGTGTTTCTTGAACAGTAACATCCTTTAAGCTCTGCATGATTAGAAATTACCAGAACCAACAGCGCATCGCCCCTAGAGGGAGCTTCTATAAACTGGCCCATAAAGTTGTCCTGCAGCAACTTGAGTAATTTTCTCCCCTTTGCGGTTGAGGCAGAACCATGACCCCAGTCAATGTCTGGGAAGTTAAAATCTCCTATTATGACCACTGTACCAGCCTGTGCAGTCCGCTCTATTTGGTTATACAGTTAAGCTTCTATCTCCTCTGTTATGCTGTATCAAAATGATGTCAGTACCGAAATGCAAGCACTTAACTCACAAGGACCTTTGCTATAAACTATATGCAACTATTTGCAATCACTCCCACATATTCACACTCAGCACCAGCACTCCGGTTCTTTACATTCCACTATTTCAGAAGCCCACTGAGTGCAGCAAGCCCAGTCCTTTTCTATTGTGGCTGCGCCTGAATTCTGGCATATTGGGTCCCAAACTCTGTTGCATTTTTTGCACAAAATGTTGAATCCCATTTTAGACATACCCAGGGGCATAGCTATGTTGAAAGTAGGAGAATTGGCTGCTATGGAGCCCGAACTCAAAAGAGGCCTGTCCAGGAGGAGGACTAAAACATTTTATTGTCAGGGCCCCCTCAACAGTATTATACAATGACATTATATACAGTGACATGACATACAGAATAGATCTGAAGGAAACGGAGTCAGCGATCTTAACCAGCCACACGAGTGGGGGTTGCACGGGGCGCCACCAGGGAAGCTTTGATTAAAATATTTTTTGTTATGTTCTGTTGTCTAAACCTGGAGTGCGTCTTATCGTTGGATACATCTTATAATCTGTAAAATATGGTATTTATGAAGCAAATAAGTCATAATGTGAGCTTGTTAAGGGGGCTGACTGAGTGGAAAAGGGGGTGTTGCTTAGCAGGAGAGGGGTGTGGCTTTAGATGCAACATTTTACGACAGACACTAAACACTAAATATTAGCCAAACAATAGATGGTATAACATTAGACTAAAGTGACTAGCCATGCACCATATTTATCATCCTACCTCAGCCACTGTGATAAATCTAGCAGATCTTTAGATTATCTAGTCTAAATTTCAGTTGTCTACATTTTAGACAGGATTAGTAAATCTGACAATGTGTAAACTCTCAGTTTTTTTTTTGCTTAATACAGTATAATTAGGCTATAACTGAGAGAATCACATAGGCCCGCCAATTCATCCAAACAGTTTTGATACAGCTGCGTTTAGTCAGGTGCACTGTTGTTCGATTAGGGACAGGGGATGGACCTTGAGGGACACGACCTGTTTTTCAAATGTATTCTTTTTATTTTTTCATTTTCGTATTCCAAGACCCCATCAGCCACTTTGTGACAGGTAGGTGTGATTAAGTGACGTCATTAAGTCTGCTGTGCCTATGTATCAGACAGACCAGAGCAGATCTTCATTTCTGAATTTAGGCCCCTTTCAGACGAGCGAGTTCCAAGCTCCGGACTCAAAGCATGAGTATGCGGCAGCTCCCCTGTCCTTATCCTTCCAGCACTGACATAATGCTGTCAGTGTTATCCAATACATTCCATAAGGGTTACATAGCATCATAAACCAATATAATGCTATGCAACCCCCTTGCTGGGAGGTCAGGACAAGAGCTGCCGCATACTGACGCTGCGAGTCCGAAGTGTGGAACTCACTTTTCTGAAAGGGACCTTAGAGATCTGTTCCATTCATTGTGGCAACATGAGCTAGATGACTATGCCCTGCATTGTGGGGGCATTGTATTGTAAGAGGAGCACATGTGGGGGGCACATAAGAGATATTAGCAGTGTGACCGGAGACCCCAGCTATAACTTTGCTTGAGGCTCCAGAAATGCCAAACCTTCCCTGCAAGGCCCATAACTTCTTTATGATTCGTAGGCACTATCTGTAATGGTCACACATCGGTACAACACGTTCACATCAGAAAGTGCTGATAGCCAAACAAATTAAGCCCCCTCTCTCTGTCAAACACGTTAGATGCTGTAGTTGTTATTGACCATGGCAATTAAAAACTTCAACTTTCAGATCGAAGCTTGTTGGGCAGTGGCCACAAGATCATCTTGATGGACATATCAGTCAAAATATGTTAATGAGCACCTAGCCAAGGCAGATATATCTGGTGATAGGTCATCAACGGGTTAAAGATACACAAAATGTCAAATGGTAGATTTCAGACCAGATGTTCATTTGTACTTTGCAATCTTAAAATTATTAAATACGAATGTGTTGCAGATGCTGTACAAATTTATGTTCAGATAGGCTAATGTATTCTGTATGCATCATTGCCACTAATTATTCCAAGTAAATTAGCAATCAAATAGGAAAGTAGCAGTAAAATAAAACCTTGTGGTTTTCTTAATGTACATGAACCTTAAAGGGGTATTACCGTTTCAGCAAACAATTGTCATCCTTTAATGAAACGTTCTAGAACTTTTCAATATACTTTCTGTATTAATTCCTTGCAGTTTTCAAGATCTATGCTTGTTGTAAATCTTCGTTTACCTCCAGACGATAAAGTTCAGTTCTAGTCACGTGTTGGCAGAGTTAAGGAACTTGTTGTATACCGTTTATACATTGAACTCAAAATTAAGTGTGCACAGTACCTTTTTAACATGTGGCAGAGTATAGAGTATTATAATTAAGGGGGGGGGGGGGGGTCCAGGAAGTACAGCTTGCAATGTTGTAAATTAAGTCATACTCACCCTATCAACATGGTTTAATGCTTCCTGGGCCACTGAGCTCTTCAGTAAGATCCATTCTTCCAACAGTCTTTGTCTATGGGCATTGCATATCAGTGTGCTTGAATAACCTGGATTCAATGATTAGGAGCTGTGTCCATCTGCTTTTGGCCATTTAGGGGATATATAAAGGCAAAATACTCAGCTGGCAGGTATTTTGCCTGTGGATACACCCTATTCAATGGGGCTGATCAGCATTTGGGCACCTGCCACAGTCTCTGCACTGGTTCCCAATGGCAAGAGAGGGCAGGACACCTCTTTTTCAGAACACGCTAATTCCAAAGCAGTTTCTGTGCCAGAATCAGCGTAAAAAAAAAAAAACTATGTGAACTAGCCAATGATATATTGACAATATGCTTGTGTGGTTTAGGATCACCAATGGCCCGTTTATCTGGAAGGGTCTATAGGGAGAATCTTGCTGATTGACGAGCCTAACACAAATTACTGAAGAAGTGAACTTTATAAAACTTAACCTTTAAGGCCCCTTTCACACGAGCGTGTCCGGATTAGGTCCGGATGCGTTGCGGATGCATTCAGTGAAAACTGTGCGATTTCACAGGCAAAGCCATTCAGTTTTGCCTGCGATTGCGTTCAGTTGTTCAGTTTTTTCCGCGCGTGTGCAATGCGTTTTGATGCGTTTTTCACACGCGTGATAAAAAACTGAAGGTTTACAAACAATATCTCCTAGCAACCATCAGTGAAAAACGCAACGCACCCGCACTGCTTGCGGATGCAATGCGTTTTTCACGCAGCCCAATTCACTTCTATGGGGCTAGGGCTGCGTGAAAAACGCAGAATATAGAACATGCTGCGATTTTCACGCAACGCACAAGTGGTGCGTGAAAAAAAACGCTCATGTACACAGACCCATTGAAATGAATGGGTCAGGATTCAGTGCGGATGCTATGCGTTCACGTCACGCATTGCACCCGCGCGGAAAACTCGCTCGTCTGAAAGGGGCCTAATACATTCGGATAAAAAATGGTCAATTGGACCACATAATATCAAACTAAACAAAGGGCACAAAACAACATAAAAACCAAAAATGCTCAACAACAGCATTAATCATGAAGTAGGAGTAGAAGACCATTCTAATCCGAATTAAAGGTTATGTTTTAAACGTCCACTTGATTGATTCGCCATACAGTGGTCCCTCAAGATATATTATTAATTGGTTCCAGGAAAACCATTGTATGTTGAAACCATTGTAAGTTGTGTAATGGGTTCAAAAGCCCCAAAATGTCATCCAAGATGAGAAAAAATGAAGATTTAAGAAGAATAAGCAGATAACTAAGACAGATACAACAAGTCCTTACATATAACAGTCAGGAACAGCTGCTAACTAGCAACTAATCCAGCTATTTGTACCAGAGAAGTGGCCTTGATTGGTTGGATCTGAGTCTGAGACATTGTATGTTGAGTCTAGTTTCAACTTACGATGGGTCAGAAAAGACCACTGTATGGTGAAAATATTGTATCCTGAGGACATTGTATCTTGAGGGATCACTGTACATCAGTAAGGTGAATTTGGGTTATCACCTTATTGATACTTCAGTGATTTTTTGATTGACAAGCCTACCAACCACATGAACATAAGAATGCCACCCAAAATCAGTAGATCTCTAATTGATTTTGTGGCTGAAATGTAGCCGAAAGGAGTATTAACATCAGATGTAATTCAGAAACCAAGATCTATAAACTCATTAGCCTACGTTCACATCTGTGACATCCCGAATCCATCAGGCTGTTCTGTGCTGCAGTTCTCTGGATTTGGCATAGCCATAGTAATGGCTAACCTCTGACACTCCAGCTGTAATGAAACTATGACTCCCATCATGCTCAATTCATTTCTATGGAGTTCTGAGAACAGCCAAGCAAGTGTGCATCGTGGGAGTTGTAGTTTTACCACAGCTGGAGTGCCAGAGGTTAGCCATCACAGCCATAGACCAGCGATGGGCAAACTGCGGCTCTCCAGCTGTTGCAAAACTACAACTCCCAGCATGCAATGACTGCTTACAGCTATCAGCCTACAGCAGGGCATGGTGGGAATTGTAGTTTTACAACAGTTGGAGAGCCGCAGTTTGACCATCCCTGCCAGGCTGTTTTCCCACAAAATGCCGGCTTTTGGCCGGACAAAAAACATTAAATGCATTTAGGGCTTAACTTTCTAGCTAAAAACTTGGCACTTATATAAGAAAGCAGCCGATCCCATTATAGCCTCTGGGGTCCTGTGGTGTGCCGCCTTATCTGGATACACTGGTTCTAGAGTCCTCCAAAGGGCTCTTATATGCTGCAGATGTATTAGATGTTATCTTCTCTAAATAAAGACTCCAGACTTTATAAATGCTGGACCTACCTGCTACTTTACTTCTTTCCTGCTTGGATGCTTCCATGGTTCCCAAGCGAACATGGAGTTGAATGCAGCTTATTTTTATTGATGTATGCCTTATGAGGACTTTCTTTTTTTTTGCAGGACAAGTTGTAGTTTTAATGACCTCAAGAAGTCTCAAAATCAAAAAATGGGCCAGTACATAAGGGGTTAAAGCGATGATGCACTTCTTTCTCTGCCACAACTCCAATGCCCAGCTACTTACATAGATACTCCCCTATTACTGCCCCACCCATGGACATCACAGGAAAGAAGGGCTGCAGGGACACAGTCATGTGACCACAGCCCAGAACCATAAAGGTAAAAGAAATACATTATAAAACTACAGCTACCTTTACACATGGTTTTAAATAATAATGCCAAAGCAACTCAATCACAATGCAATGCGTGACTATACAATACATTACCAAATAGCCATAAAGGGACACGCAACAAAAATTTCAAAGCTTTATTAGTTGATAAAAAGACCAACAACAGATTATATATATATATATATATATATATATATGTATATGATGTCAATGTCATAGAATATATGGAGGCAGTACAAATGGTAGCCAAGATATGTGGCTCCCCTCCCATGCACAGAAGACCCCGATTTTATTACCCATATAGGGTAAATGGAAACCCTATCACAGTGCTGATACAAATAACAGCCTCTATATAGGATGTAAAAGCAAAACAGTGCCTAACTATACTAGCCAAATGGGCAATTATGAACATAAAATACAGCTACAAGGCACATTATTTCACAACCATATATTCTATGATATTGACATTATATCTGTTGTTGGTCTTTTTATCAACTAATAAAGCTTTGAATTTTTTATTGCGTGTCCCTTTATGGCTATTTGGTGATGATTTTAAATAATGTTAATGCAAACTGGATAAATACGGCCCCTATTACCCAGCACAAGGCCTCCCATTTACTAATAGAAGGCATATCTTCATTTTTAAGTCTGGTTTGCGGGTCTTTCCTCTTAAGAAACAGTGAAACAGGATACAGATACACCTTTAATAGTGGGAGAACTAATACAATTCTGAGAGGATTTCATTTTACAGAATTAACTTTTAGAAGTGGCTATGATAAAGCTCCTTACCCAAATCACAAAACAATTTTAGAGTGAACACCGGTATTGCTTCAGGAACTACTGAGTCGTAGACGGGTGCTATGGGCGTCTTGTACTATACATTTAATAGTTACACTGCTTCCAGTATATGCACCACTTATTTACACTAAACATATGGCAGATTTCTAATCATTCCTTAAAGGGGTTGTCTCACAAATGGGATTTATCATGTAGAGAAAGTTAATACAAGGCTCTTACTAATGCATCGTGCTTGTCCATATTGCCTCCTTTGCTGGCTGGATTCATTTTCCCATCGCATTATACACTTCTTGTATCCAAAAGTTATGACTAGGGATGAGCGAATCAACTTCGGATGAAGCATGAAACAAGGTACCACTTGGAACCGAAACAGAGTTCGGTAAAAGGTTTTTAACAGTAGAAATTAATTTCTGAAGTCATTACCCAAAGTCTCACGAGACTTCACAAATAACTTCGGGTCATCTGAGCCAATACATTCTAATACTATATGTAGCACTCGCTCCGTACAGTATTCTAAAAAAGTTTTATGCGAATCGCTCGTCCCTAGTTCTGACCACACTGCAATCCAGTGGTGGGGGCCGTGCTGGCACACTATAGGAAATAGTGATTTCTCTTATAGTGTTCAAGCACGACCACTGCTGAATGTAGGGTGGACCTAAACCGTGTAACAAGCAGTGTATAATGTGATGGAAAAATGAGTCCAGCCAGCAGAGGAAGCAATATGGACAATCACAGTACATTAGTAAGTGCCTTGTGTTAACTTTCTCTACATAATAAATTTGCTGAAGTGAGACAACCCCTTTAAAGCCGGGTTCTCCAACCTGTGGCTCTTCAACTGTTGACAAGCGACAACTCCCATCATGGGCTGACTACCTGCAGCTTTCAGGGCATGATGGGAGTTTTAGTTTTGCAACAGCTGGAGAGCCACAGGTTGAAGATTACTGCCTTAAGCATCATGCACACGAACGTATTTTCATTCTGTGCTGGTTCAGTTTTTTTTGTGGACCGTATACGGAACCATTCGTTTCAATAGGTCCGCAAAAAAACCTGAATATACTCCATGTGCATTCCATTTCTGTATGTCCATTCCGCAAAAGACTAGAACATGTCCTATTATTGTCCGCATTACGGACAAGGATAGGACTGTTCTATTAGGGGCCAGTTGTTCTGTTCTGCAAAATACAGAATGCACACGGATGTCATCCGTATCTTTTGCAGACCACAAAATATATACAATCGTGTGCATGAGGCTTTAAACAGATACTGTCACATCCCAGTGCAGCATGTTATAGAGCAGGAGGAGCTGAGCAAATTTAAAAAAAAAAAATTGTAGGAAAAGATTTACAATAACTTGTATTTTAGTTATTAAATCTTCTACTTCTCTATAAGGAGTCCAGTGGGTGGTCCCGCTAAGGACAGAGTGCTTTTTGTGTCCGCACAATTATACAGAGCTGTCAATTACTGAACAGTTTGGCGTACAGGTTCAGGTTCTCCAAGAATTCCGTGATTGATTCCGCTACCACGGACCATAACTCCTGGTCTGTGGTAGCGGAATCCATAATGGAATTCTTAGAGAACCCAAACTTTGTATGACAAACTTGAAAAGACATGTTCGCTCGACACTACTCCTAAGCATACAAAGAGCAAGGATTAAAGGGGTTGTCACCTCCTGATTTCAGTCCTCAGCACACGGCTCCCAGGGCACTTCCCAAACTGTAGTGGGGGCGGTGCCTCTGCTGTGAGTGATGGAACAGGCAAGCAGTGCTGGGATAATATAATCCCGCCCCTTGCCTGTACGTGCACGCTCCTGAGGCTGCTAGTGTATCAGAATCACTAGCAGTGGAGCAGACTCAGTACAGATCGTGACAACCAATGGCAAGTGGTTGCTGTGATCTGTTTCTTACAGGAGAGAATGACCGTGGTGTTTAAGAGGTGGCCGGGAACAGGCGCTAATGTGCATGTGCGCGCTTGCTCCATCAATTCCCAGCCACCGAGGCTAGATTTTTTTTTTCTTGTTATGCACATTAGCGGCCGTAACCTCTGGAGACGAGCAGTCTATAAAAAGGAAGAAAAATTAAGATAGTGGGGACGAGAGACATTACTGCTAATAAAACTACTTTAGTAAGTTACTTATATCAATGTTATACTTCTAGGTATAACTTGATGTGGTGGGACAACCCCTTTAGATGAATGGAATACTAGTTACACTGAACTGTTTTCCACAAAACTACCGTATATAATCAGTCTCCTTAGCTCCTCCTGCTCTATAACCTTCTTCCTATTCAACAGGCCACCAAAATATCCTTCAAAATTATAACAAAAAAAAAAAAAACACTAAATTTTGATATTCCTGAAACTGGTAAGGCAAAGATATGCAGATCTAATGGAGAACAAAAAAAAACAAAAATTGTTTAAGCTCACTAAGTCTGAAAAATAGTTCCACAGTCGTTGTTCCACTGGAGTGGTGTATGGCTCCTCCAAATCAGGATTCAATACTGAAAATGTCCAGCACTCCTATCCATAAAAACAGTATGTTCTTTATTTAGAGTCAGTTAAGGGCTCATGCACACGAATGTATTTTCTTTCCATGTCCGTTCCGCAAAAAAAATAGAACATTTCCTATTATTGTCCATATTACAGACAAGGATAGTACTGTTCTAATGAAGGACCAGCTGTTCCATGTCATCCGTATCTTTTGCGGACCGCAAAATACATACAGTCGTGTGCATGAGTCCAATGTGTGAGAAAAATCTACACGTTTCAGATGACCATAAACACATCATTCGGGCTCGTTCACACCAACGTTTTTTGCGTTCAACGGGTCCGCAAAAATGTACTCCGTATGCATTCCGTTTCCGCATTTCCGTTACATTTTGAGTCATGTCCTATTATTGCCCGCAAATCATGTTCTGTGGCTCCATTCAAGTCAACGGGGATGTAAAAAAGAAAAAAAAAAACGGAATGCATCCGTATGTCTTCCGAATCCGTTCCTGCGCAATCATGTTATGCCCAGCCCTATTTAATGTACTTACTGTTAAAACATTATTATATGCTTCCGTTTGCGATCTGCAAAAAAAAGGATCACAAACGGAAGCAGCCAATGGCAGGCGGGGACGAGCCTCCCTAGCGTCACCGGCAATGCTAGTGAAGCTCATCCCCGTCACAGTCTGCCCCCCCCCCCCAGCACTGGATGTTTTCATCCATGTGCAGGGAGAAGCAGCAGCGGCAATGTGGGTAAGTATATTACCCGTGAGCCTGGGCCTGGCGCATGTGGGGAGTGTTTTCTTGAAATTGGATAACCCCTTTAAACAAAATACTTCTGGCATGTTAACATATCAAAGTGTACACACATGTAGTGCCATTAGGAAGATATTTGATGAAGAGTAATACAAAATAAAAAGAGCACATGAGCCACGTCTTTATTGGTGTTCCCATGTATGTAGTATGAACACAATTTGTTTTATTTCCAAAATGGCAATTATCTGCACTTCTATGATATTTTGTGATTTCGTTGGCAGGAATTGGCCAACTCTTTAACAAAAGCTAGATTTCCACACAACTTATAAAACCCTTGATGGAACAGGTTTTCTAGAGCAGCCAGCAGCTTACACTGAACTGCTTAAGTGTTCTGCAAAGACGCTAGGACAATATAGTATAGTACACGGAAATGCTCGTCAGTCCCGTAAGGTTAAACTGCTCCTGGAACATGATGCAGTTTCTGTAGAAACGCATGCTATCTTACAGACATTGTGTGTGTGAACCTGGTCATGCAAACTAAGTGCAGATTAGGGAGAGCATTCTACCACCACAAATTTAAAAGGGAGTCTTTACTTCTCAATCGTGTCTGATGTAATAAACATTGCAAAAAGACTTTGATCTGCAAGCCAGAGAAGCCTTTTATGTAGCGGAATCAAGGAACAAAAAGTAATACAAAAGCTAAATGTGTTCAGCTCTGAAACCAGGGACAACATGGAATAAAATGTGTTCATGGTCCATTTTAACAGTTTGAATCCTAAAGGGGGAGATGGCTGCCGGAAGGGATTTCACACATAATATATTCTAACTTATCACCATCTTTAAAATGGCAGAACCAATAACCTCTTTATTATGGAAACATATTCTTTGAATAAAGGCTACAAAAAGCAACAATGGAATTAAGCCAACCCCCCTCGTTTAAGAATGTGGGCATTGTGAAGCTTGATACGCAAGATTTCAATCTTTTGCCTTATTTAGAACCTGTCGATTTCAGTGCATCGTATGGATCAATGTTATGGTCCCACTTGGGTAGGAATATTTAAGTTGTGTCCATTGATTCCAGGTTGGCAGATGAAGTATCTTTTTGAATACTTTCAAATATTGCGGCAAGTTCAGGATTTGAGCTGATCTGGGACTGGAATTCACTCATTAAGGGGCTCTTCTCTGCTTCAGGAATGGTTAAAAGTGCTGCCACTGCTCTCATTGCCGAGCGCTTTAATTCATCTTGCTTCTCAAATTCTTGTTTCACTGAGTTTGCTTTCACCTGCAGATTAACAAAATTCATGTTTTAGCAAAGCTGATTAAAATAGAATAACATCCTGGACGGAATTAGCTACAGAAAGCCCTTCTGGTAGCTCTTACCTTCCATGACCCACACAGCGTCGTGTGTACCCCTCTTATTACATGACACAGCACAGTGCACTCGGGGTGAATGCCTAGTGGTCAATCACTTATTTTAGATAATCTGCTATCGGTAGCATATTGTGATCATGTCCTCTGTATACCACCAGCACCAGAGGACGCCAAATGTTGTAACTGCAAAGGGGTTTTCTCAAACAGCTGATTGGCAGGGGTCCCAACTGTCAGACCCCCCATGGATAAGATGCTGATGACCAGAGGAGAGGCCATCAGTTACAAAGGGTCAGATAACCCCTTAAACAAGAAAACGGCAAAAAAAAAATAATAATAATTTAATATGTAGCTGGTCCAGAATGCATCAGACCACAAAAAGTAACATACCTTGGTTGTACAGGTGGCACGCAATGGTTCTACCAATCTATCCAGCCTCTGCAGTACAGCACTTGGACATAAGGTAGACAGTCTCACCAACATTAAAAATGTCAGCATCTACAAGAGAAAAGCAAATTATAAGGCTTTATCAATAATACTTAAGGTAACTGAAGTAAAGGTGGGACAATACTAACTGCAGTACACTTAAAGAAGGTTTAACATTACCTTAATGTCATAATGATCCTTCAAGCCATCTTCCACATGGTTTAAGAATTCAAAGATGTCTAGTCTGTCCAGACAGCTGTCGAGAAGTGTGTACATACACTCAAAGGCTGCTTTCCGGATGTCTAGCCCATCATCAACCGTGTGTTTGAAAGGACCCATTTCCACCTAAAAGAAATACACGTGAAATACACTGGGAAAACAGACTGTCGAAAAGCAATATAAGTCCTTCACCAACCTCTCTTATCAGTTCTTTTCTGACTTTTGTTTCATTGTAAAGATGAGGAAGCACAGAATCAAGCAAATCTCGGATTAAGGATGGCTTGTTGTGTGCGGCAGAATTAAAGGTCACTAGGGCTACTCGTCTAACATTTAGGTCTGGATCCTCCAAGGTCTTTAAAAAGTCACCTGTTGGAAAAAAAAAAAAAAAAAAAAAACACAATAAAAAGCGAGTTTTGGCGTAATTACACAGTTTTATAACTAACTATAGGGTTATGCTAGGCATGTCCTAGTACTCACTATTAACAATATCAACCACAACTGTAACTTCAAAAATTGCAGGCAAACCAAATACAATTGTGTGATCTGGAGAGACACTGATTTAGTCCCCCTTTAGTCCCATGAATATCCACTATATAGATATTACCGTTATCAGTATGTTACGCTTACCAATGCAATTTTTTAGCAGAGGATCAATGGGCTGAGGATGATCAGAAATTGTAAACTTTACAGCTGTTACTACAGAGCTCCGTGCATATGATGAACCTAGAAGAAATGAAGAAAATTAGGATGCAAATTCCACCGACAGATTTTAATGCAATAAAGAACGAGATGTTAAAAAGGGAAAGTTTCATTTTACATCTTTATATCCTTATCCACCTCTGCAAACGTCAGAATGAAAGGGCTACATAGGGTTACTTAAAGGAGTCCTGAGGATAGAGTAGACTAGCTCTGATGCCGAGAGTCAGTGCCAGAGATGCACAGCTCTGTCCATTGTGTAGTAAAGAGTTGAGAACCACAGTGCTGTTCCAACTGAGGTTGAATAAGAGCAGTGCAGTAGTTACAAGCTCCATCCACTGCACGATGGATGGAGCAGCGTAGTTCTGGCAGTGACTACGCAAGCAGCAGAGCGGTAGGAGAGTGGGGTGTCAGACCCCTGCCGATCATGTACTGATGGCCTGAGGATAGACCACCAATATTAAAATTCTGGAATAACAAGACAACATGCTACAATTTCTTTGTTAAAAAAAAAAAAAAGTGGCTCTGCATGAAAAAAATAAAATAAAAATCAATAAATACTCCCTTTACTGATTCCCCACCACTCCAGTTAAGGTCATTCATGATCCCTCACCGGTCTGGTCTTTCTCACCACAGAGGTGGTGCCCACTCTGCCAATCAATGGACACAGTGTTGACCCACACCTCAGTTGGGAGCATTTTTCTTTTTTTTTTAAATGTAAAATGACCCAACCAATCCCTTTAAAAACATTGCTACTCCGTCACAGTTTTTTCTCACAGCAACACTCCTGCCCACACACTGTGCATGAAAATGGCTGAAGGGTCATTGAGGTCCAATCTTTGGAACATCTGCTGATCCTGAAAACTCGCAGACTGTTGCAGCACCTAGCATGCGGGTCCTAACACCTCAAGTTGGCAATATGCCTTTAAAAACATCAAATTATGGAATACGCATGTGTCTAGCCATCTCTTGCACTTTGTTCAGTTAAACCTCACTGGAAATTAGCTTGCCTAGCCCAGGCACTGAGCAGGGACCATCTGTCTGACCAACTAAATCAGATGGATGCAAGGAACAACATGGGAGTCCAAGCTAATGTATTCAGGTCACTATCAGGTAGTCAACTAGAGATAATATGCAGGAAGCAGTCTCAGAGTAGATTTTTTTTTTAAAAAAATCTGAAAAAAAAAAAAAAAAAAAGCAGACCAACCATAAAACATCATTCCTAGCATGACTCCTTACATATTGCAGTTATTATTCTGATACATACCTGCAGCCAAATATCCTTTGAGCCTTGGTAATAGAGTCTCTGGATCTATCAGTGTCAGCTTGCCCAAGCACTCGGCCACAACATTCCTGGTTCCTTCCTCAGCACATTCAGAGTGCTTCAGTAGTAAGGCCCAGATGTTCTCTACATATGGCTTAAGGCCCACTACTGATGCAGAGCTTATTATTTCTTTCAAGGAATGAAGCAGAAGGTATTGCCTTTTGGGCTGACTAGTGATCTCTTGTAAGACAAAGGGCAGATACTCTGGTAGGTTGCCTACGCTGATACTTCCAAGTGCATAAGATGCTGCAGATTTCACTTCTTCACTAGGAGAGGAAAATGCATCTAATATAACAGATTTTAGCTCGAGCTGTCCACTGAGATCAATGTGATGTCCAACTTCCCCTAAAGAAAGCAAAGCCAACAGACGAATTGAATCTGTAGACCTAGAGTTTTTAACGTCTTGGATAAACTGACCAACGACAGCTGGTCCCTCTTTTGGGCAGGCTCGAGTAAGGGCTGCTACGCATTTGGCAATGGAATAGTACGACTGCTTGTGGGTAAGAGCCGTACTCTGGGCATATACCGGGCCTGTCAGCATGCGCAGCAAATCCATGTAGCCCAAAGTCACAGTTGATGTCACGACTAAGGCTTGGAAAAACTCTAACATTGCACTAAGAGCTCCTCCTTGGAGTAATGGCGACCTCACAAGCCCAATGAGTTCATTAAGGATAGATTCACTGATCTTTGACAGAGAGGATGGATAAACTTTAGCTAATGTTGTGAGAAAGCTTATTGCCATCTGGGACACATGCATATCACTCTCACTAATGAGAGGTGGAAGCTCGTCCAGCACTGCGTCAATCATTGCTGCAGTCAGACTGTCACTATAATTTTTTATCAAGATATCTAGAGCAGAAAGAGTGCCAAGTTTTAACGCTCTCTGGTTCTTCCGGAGAAACGAGGCAAGGATAGGCACTCCTTCTCCCAAGATTGGCCTCAGATCAATTTTCAATGGAGATCCAGCTATTAATGTTAGCGCTTTCACTGTAGTCAATCGGGTGATCTCATTCTTCAATCTCTCCAGGAAAATTTGAAGTGTACTGGGGAGATCACTTCCCAAATTATCACCTAAACTACATATTATTTGTCCCATGCAGGAGATTGCCCGTTCCTTTACTTCTTGATCAATATCTGCTGCTTTCAACCTCTTGATTGTACATGTAAACAAATCTTTTATGTATGGGGTCGCATCAAAGGAAGAAGGCTGATCCAGTGGGCGAATGACTTTCACAAGCTGCTGAGTAACTAAGAGGGCTTCAGATGTGATTTTGTAAAATGGATCTCCAACACAGATCACTACAGGTGCCACCAAGGCCTGGACGTGTGGGTGGAAGACTTTAGGAGAATGATTGCAGAGGATTACATACAAACATGACAAAGCATCTATCTTCAGGTTAGAAGAACTGGACTTGTCATTTAAAGAGAAGATAATTCCTGCAAGAAAAAAATAAAAAGATTTTAAAATCAGAAAAACCATGACTACACCGTGCTGGCACCCCTATAGAAATGCCTATTCTTGTCCGCTATTGCATTTCCGGGAGCCGCGGATCGGAAGATCGGGGATGCGCACCAGAAATGCGGATGCGGACAGCACACTGTGTGCTGTCCGCATGTCTTCCTGCCCCATTGAAATGAATGAGTCCAGATCTGTTCCGCAACGTTGCAGAACAGATCCGGACCCATTCTACGGATGTGAGAATGGACCCTAAATAGCATGCTACTACAAATAGGAGAGGTCACTTACCTGGCACAAGAACAGGAATATGTTGTGTCAAAGCTCCCGGCAGCACATTGACCAGCTCGGTCAGCATATTAAAACAACACTGCCGCGTCTTCACGCTCTTCTCCTTCATTTGCTTATGCAGTGCCTTTACAATGTTAGGTACCTAGAGATTACACAAAGGAATTATAAACTTTCGTAAGCGCTGATGAAGCTGTTTACTAACCTCAGTGACGATCTCATACCCTAACGAATGACAGAATAAACAAGGATGAATAGTAATATAGTAGCACTTACATTGGGATACTATATAGTCTATGGTTATCGAACAAAAATGGGACTTAAAAGGTTTTTCCAGGAGTTTTACACTTATGACCTATCCTCTGGTCATCCTCTCCGATTGGTGGGCGCCGTTGCCTTCTCACAGTTAACGGCTACTTTCACACTTGCGATTATTCTTTTCCGGCATAGAGTTTGGTCAAAAGGGCTCTATGCCGGAAAAGAACTGATCAGGCATATCCCCATGCAATCTGAATGGCAGGCAGCTCCGATGACGCTAACGCTAGTGTGAAAGTACCCTAACCAGACATAGCGCGGTTCCGAGTATAGCGTCTGTGCTTGGTATCGCGCTCAGCCCCATTCACGTCTATGGAGCTGAGCTGCACCTAAGCCATGTGAGTGATGAACGTGTCGTCTCTGGCCTAGAAAAAGCAGAGAGAAGGCTGCGGTGCTACTGCAAGCACAAATATGTTCTCAAACAGGTGACAGTCGGGGTCTCAGGGGTCAGACCTCCACCGATCAGATACTGAAGACCTTTCCAGAGGATAGGTCATCAGTATGAAAATCTCGAAAAACCCCTTTAAACTTCCCAAGCTCCCCATCAGTTCCCAGGTTAATTATATTTAAAAAAAAGTATACTACCAGTATGTGGCTTTTAACTTGATGACTATGGAACAGCACCATCTGCTGCACTACTCCATACAGTAAAAAATAAAATTAAATTTCTGATGGAGACCTGACCCACAGAGGAGAGAGACACTGTCAGCGCTCCTGTGAGTGCCGGGTCCCTCTATCTGCAAACCAAGCACAGCGTTGTACATTGCATAGCGGCTGTGCTTTGCATCGCAGATCAGCCCCATTGACTTCAATGGAGCTGAGCTGCGCCTATGCCATGAGACCAATGAACGTGTCTCAGCCTAGGAATGCTGAGTGCCTCACTCACAGGAGCACAGATACCTTCTCAAAACAGCTGATCGGCATGGGTCCCGGGTGTTGGACTATCACCGATCAGATACTGATGACCTATCCAGATTAAATCCCTAGCCTCCTGGAAAACCCTTGTAATAATCTCACTAAGTGTCTGACATCGGTTACCCCACAGGACCCTCTAAAATTACTAGGGTGGCAGGTTGAAGCATGCACGCTGCCACTTCATGCATCTCTATGGGACTGCCAGAAAGAGCAGAAAACAGCGCTCAGCAATTTTTGGCAGGTCTCACAGCGATAAATGGAGTGGCAGTGCACATGCCCGACCTCCCACTCTGTAGGGTAATGCTTACGATTTTGCCTATTGTAAGCATTGACTTGGCTATGCTTCTGCGCTCTGACCAGTGTAAGAGTCAACACTGGTATGGTTCCGAACTTCTGACCATTCAGGAATGTTCAAGAATGTGTTTGTAAGTCCAGGAGGATCTGATATCAAGCAGACTATAGCCACTTCTCACGGCACAGTGGGCTTCTAACATATTCTTGGGATTTTTCACTGGATTCAACACATAATAACAGTGGAGCGCCGTCAGGATAGAAGAATGGGATTAGACATGGGAGGGGATTTCTCTGGAATGTCAACATGTCTAATTTCCATATCAGTTCTGGGTTCTAGGCAAAAAAAAAGGGCTCTGTAGGTCATTGGAGCCAAGTTAATACATAATTTTAGATATGTATCTACTAATGTTTGTTTATTAACCCCTCGCCACCGCTGCAAGTCTTGGCTTTCATCACATGGCAGTTCTTGCCTTTCAGTTTTCAATGCCACCCTCCGAAACGAACAGGCACGTGTTGAAGGTAGACCTACAGGCACTTCATGATTGTAGGCTGTGTCTAACCACTCAGATGCCGGGGTCCCTATTAATTGTGAAATCAGAGTTATCCACACCACTTAACTGCAGAGATGCAGTAACTTGCATTCTCAACATCCAGTAAGGTCATATTGTCATGTCCTGCCACCATCTGTGAATTCACAGTAAAACATGTGCATATGCAACAGTCATGGAAGGTGGAGGAGAATTTAGGTCTACCAAGGCAGTGATCACATAGCTTGTTTTAGAGGGGTTGGCCACCTTATGGAGAGTTTTTGCCCCCCCCCCCCCCCCAACTGTTTGATCATGTTTTCACAGTGATTAAAAAATGTATCTAAATAATCAAAAAAAATCCTGGAAGTTAAAGGGGGTTGGTGCCGTTGTTTTTTTGGGGGCAAATCACCAACCCTGGCACAATGGGCTGAAGCATGACGTGGCCAGCCCCTTTAAGGTTTACAGCCATAGACTTAAAGCCTTAGTCCAGATCATGTTGAGAGATACACTTAAGCCTCATTTACACTGTGTGGACGGCACAGTTAAGCTTTACACAGAAGGCACTGCATGCTACAGAAATGAAAACCCATAGCATGACCTGCAAAACTGCTTCAGATTTCAATAATTTATATGGTTAAACTCACCAGCAAAATGGAAATCTACATCAAATATGGATTTATTTGTAAAGTATTTAGGTTACTCTGTCAAAATAATCCAGTTTGTGAATGTGGCCAAAAAGTCAGCTGGACGCTGAAAGCTTCCCCTGCCAATCCATAAAGTAACAGGGATGTTCCTATTTTACAAGAGCAGAGGTCTCGAGAATGGTAAGGGGCTGTGTAATATACTATAATAAGATATAAACACCTTGTATTCCAGAAAATGGGCGGCAGATAAAGACACCAACCTGGCTTTGTAGCATTGTCAAGGGAGTCTCTCCTTGCTCCATTGCATCGGGGTCACAAAGCCAGCTTTGTACAGGCCTGGTCTGTTTCAGGAGTGATAGATATGCATGAAACACGTCGGCCTTAACATTCTCTTCACGTTCTTTGAACCTGACTATCAATGCCGGAGAGACTGTCTTGTAGAATTCTGGCAGCATCTCATGACGAGTGCTGACCACCGCATCCAGACACTTGGCAGCTGCACGTCTCACCTTCCAGCTCATATCATCATCATCACTGTACTCATCATCACTGCCTACAGCAGGTAGAAATATTAGAGTGTTTAACTAAAAACAGCCCCGCTATCAACAAAACTAAATTTACTCAAGAATTAATGCATCCAAAACTAGCATAATGCTTATGCATACGTGGTTGGTGACTGCTTTAAAACAGTTACTAATTCCTTAAAGGAAGTCCGTCACCACTGGGGACCATGTTTACAGTTTGTACTGTAGTGTAGCACTAGTATTATCCTTTTCATATATACTTGTATGTCCCAATTTCTCTTCTTTTTCAGTAGAAACAGGTTTTCATAAGAGTCCAGGGGGCTGTACTTAGTGGTAAATTATCCCAGCTGCACCCCAATAGAAGAGAACCCCGCTCCTCCGCTCCATTTCTTCTCTCCACCTCCTAGGCTCGTCAACGTCATCATGATGCTGCTGCAAATCTTGCACAGGCGCGCATTTCCATGTGTTACCTTCTGTGGGCAGCAGCTTCACCAACTGAGCTGCAAGATGTGTTTGTGTGCGAGATTTGCAGCAGCATCATGAGGACGTTGATGAACCCAGGAAGTGGAGAGGGGGAGGGGGCGGCGGACCGGGGCTCCTTTCCCAATGAATACAGCCTATTGAGCTCATATCCTCATTAGCATAATAAAAAACTGATTTTGGGGGCAAAAGAAGAGCGATCAGGACATAAAGGTATATCTGAAAATGGCAACAGGAGAGCTACAGTGCCATGTAAATGGTTAAAAACGGTCCATGGTCGTGACAGACTCCCTTTACATCATATTCTTTGTGTGATATATATATATATATATATATATATATATATATATATATATATATATATATATATATACACACACACACACACACATACAAAGAAAAATTATCTGGCAGCACTGAAAAAGATTTTTAGGCGGGTGCTCTGCTCCAGGGTATATGCTCAAACCCAATATACAAAATCAAAAAGCAAGCGGCACTCCAAAATTAAAATAAATGAAAAAGTTTAATCACCCACGTGGAATCGCGACGTTTCGGCTCCAAACTGAGCCTGTTTGAAAAAGGCTCAGTTTGGAGCCGAAACGTTGCAATTCCACATGGGTGATTAAACTTTTTCATTTATTTTAATTTTGGAGTGCCGCTTGCTTTTTAATTATATATATATATATATATATCTCAAATATATTTGATCTCAACCAATAGTTTAGAGGATAACACAAAGAAAAATGTATGCCCGATCGATATTTGAAACAGCACACAATACCTTGGTCATCATCATCTGCACCATCGGCATCCATTGCATTTTCATCTTCATCCTCATCATCATAGTTGTAGTTGGGATCATATGTCAGGTACTTGAGACAGAGAGTTATAATAGTGGATACATGTGGATACACTTCCTTGGGGCATCTATGAGGAAGATTAAGACAATGTCAATGTAATTTTGTGCTGGTCAAGTGGTATTATCATCTAATAAAGAGATGGCGTATCGTTAGGTGGGGCGTGAGGGTCCTGACCTCTGGATGCAATGTTGGTGTAGTGCTGCATCTGCTTCTAAGCTTTCCCTTCACGACAGTACTCCTGAGCACCTGTCTGTACAGGGAACTGCAGCCAGACCCTTTCACTTAAACGATATTGTGCTGCAGCTGCACAGCGAATAAGAGGGAAGGGAAGCAGCACTACAGTCCATTTATTCTCAGGATCGGTCATGGTTCCAGGTCAGACCCCAACAATCACAATGCGACACCATTTCCTGGCGATTTATAAGAGTGAATTAATGCAACCTTTTTTTAAATACACCGTTAGGACATTCTGAGTCAGTACCGGATGTCCATCCATTTTAGACTCCTGATATCTGCACAGAGGACACTGCATGCCTATGAATTGAACAGATGGGCCACTTGTTTACAAGACTTCAGGCAAAACCGATAACCTATGTCTAGTGTTGAGCGAATCGAGCTTCGGATCATAGATCTGAAGTCGATTCGTTCACATACTTTGTTTTAATGCTGTACGTAGACCTGTCACTGGCACAGCATTAAAATGTATTGCCTGCGTGGAGGCAAAATAAGTTTCAGCCAAAGTCATGTGAGACTTCGGTGAAAGAATTCAGTAATCACATCTGCATTTTAAAAAGAACATTTAAAAATAGCAATCCGAAGTTGGGTTTGGTACCAAGGTAGCAGCCGATACCAAATGAAATTTTAAAAGTTTTTAAAGATACAGAAATGATTACCGAAACCGTTCCTAGAAGTCTTGCGCGACTTTGGCTGAAACAAATTTTGCCTCCACATTATAATGCTGTACAGCCTTTGGACAGCATTAAAACAAAGTATGAAAGAATCGATTATTTAATGCACTTATATAGCACTACTATATTCCACAGCGCTTTACAGACATTAGCATCTGACTGCCACAGATAGTGACGGAGTATACTAAGGATAGGCCATCACCAGTAAAGGAGTGATCAACTCCTTTAAGGAAAACCATAGCAAATACCTGTGGCATGTACCATCTCTCAGGCCCTGCAGGAGGGATAGATAATATATAGTTTTTTAACAAGCATTCTCAACAGACAGTTGAACAAAAACTAGTTAAACACATAACAGAATGCATAGTTACCCTCACCAATCTCCTCTGCACCGTTCCAATGTCCTTCTGTATCCTCTCAACACTGCAGAAAAGGCCTGCTCAGCCAAGCATTGGCCCTAGAAATGGTCCATCATAGCTAGTGATTGGCCAAGCAGTACTTTCCTGGCATTTTGTAGCGCGTTGAGCCAGTAAAGGACGTGGAGAGCAGAAGGGACCGGAGCAGCGTCAGAACTGCAGTGGTGGAGGTTATTGTGGGTGATCACAAGTACAAAATATTATAACTCCCTCTGAGCCCACTTGCACAAACCTGCTGGTTACAAGAACAGGGACCCTGTACCTCTCGGAGACCCCCACCACGACTAACAGAGCAGCAGGTGGAGCATGCACACTGCTACTCCATTCCGCTCAGGGGGTTCTGGAGACAGGAGAGTACAGCTCTTTGTCGTTTCTGGAACTCCCACAGAGATGAATGAAGCTTCACATGCCCGACCTGCGGCTTTTTAAGGGGAGCTCCGAGGGGTAAAAGGTTACTGTTCTCGTGATTGTGGGAGTCCTAGTGGTAGGACCCCTATCGATCTAATAGGTATCCCCACCAACCAGAATACCTCTAACATTTGCAGTAACACCCACATTTGGGTTTACATAGGCTCAAGAATGGAGTCAAATCGCAACTTAAGCACATATTTAAACTTACCGTCTAACAAATGATTCAAAAGCCTGAATGCAGTATTCCCGCAGTTCATCATCATCGACATTACAAAATTTTACCACAAGAGGAATGATTTTCTCCAAATATTCACCTGCAGTGGGAATTGGATGACACGTTTAGATAACATGTTACAGTGATTGGAAAACACGGCAATGTTCCCAGCCTTTTTACTCACCAATCCTATGACCCGCCTGCCTACTGATAGCAGCTATGCACTGTATGTAGGTCCTAGTGGTAGACATCGAATCATTTTTAGAAAGCTCTGTCAAGAGGTGCTCAATGAGATCAATGAATACAATGTTCCCACAACTCATAACCAGATGACCAAGTGCAATGATGGTTCTTTTCCTTACAGCCAGTCTCGGGCTTGTTAATTGTGGAAGCAAACAGCTCAGAATTGAAGGATGGAAATTAACAAGCAATCCGCCCTGTCTGAGGAAAGAAACGCAAATATCAACCAACTTGTATGTAAACTCCCGACACCTACGGCTATGCTGAAATCAAGCTATCTGCTTCCCAGTGTGTGGGCCCGTTTCACATGAGCAGTACAGGAAATACAGTCCGGGTCCAGGTCATCATAATGATCTATGATGGAGTACAGGACAACAGGCCCGTGGTCAGGCTGGAACTAGCAGCATCAGAGATCACCGATACGGCGAGATAAGATCAGTATTTCCTGTCCACTGCTTCAGTCCAGTAGAAAGACCGGACAGCACAAATTTTACCTGCTCAGCATATCCGCCATGATGTCCAAGGCTTCCAGCTGGACAGATACATCCTCCTGCTTTGCAATAGCACTTGTAAGCCGTCCAGTAATCTTTTTGCAAACATTTGCAGCCAAAGCAGACCCTGTGGAATAAAAGACATGAATTACTCACTTGTTAGAGAACTCCTTTAGGGAAACTACACGTATAATCCTGCCTTACTGAACAGAAGAAAAAGGAGGACACGGTCATGGACATATTAAAAGCTAGCAAACTGACACCAAATGGCGATTGTTTATGACTGTCATCAGGTTTAAGGAATTAAACGATCAGTTCCAATGTCCGCCATGTGTCAAAGCAGAGAGGGGGTGAAGGCAAATAAAAAGCCTACATGTCCTTTCAGAGGGGTATGATGTTACCTCCGGATTGTTTCTACCCTAAGAATAGTAGTTTTTTGGCAGCATATCATATAAAATGTGGGATGTGCTGCTACAGACAAGCAACCTGAATGGAGTAGGGTTGGACGATTTACCGGTGTTGGCGGTATACTGCGGTATTAAGAAACAGCGATATGGCGATATTGCAGTTTCCTAATAACTACGGTATTTTGAGACATCAAAGAAGCGGTCATGTGCGCTGACCGTTTTAAAAATCTGCATCCGCGGCCGCCCCAGCATAATTATATACCAATTGCTGCCCACAACGGCCACCCTGGCTCCTCCACACTGGCTCCCATAATGTAGTCTCCGTCCACTCACAGAGTCAGTGGGGCGCGGCCGCTGAGGCTGAGCAGCGCAGGACAGGAGCGAGTGGAGGGGAAAGTCTTTCAAGTGTTACTCCGACCCCCAAAGAATTCACTTCGCCAATGGAGAGAGATTATATAATTACAATTAAAGCTGCCGGCCCCGATTAAAGGTGTAATCTCTGTCTATATGATGACCCGATATATGTCTTCTACTGCGGCGAGTGCAGCCCTGTCTGACTCTGGCCTACTCCTTTCTGCCACTAGCTGCATGTGTACATTGAAATAGCAGCCCGCAGGCAGGGAATGAGTCATCATGAGTCCCTGCCTCCCCCATGACATGACCAATAAGAAGGAATTACTGTATGGTGGCAGGTGGCTTCCAAAATTGTCCAAATGTCAGTATAATGTCTCCTTGTGGCTGCTGCCCCAGTGCCCCATAATGCCATACAGTATAATGTCTCCTTGTGGCCGCCCCCATACAGTATAACGTCTCCTTGCGGCTGCCCCCATACAGTATAACGTCTCCTTGCAGCTGCTGCCCCAGTGCCCCATAATGCCATACAGTATAATGTCTCCTTGTGGCCGCCCCCATACAGTATAACGTCTCCTTGCGGCTGCCCCCATACAGTATAACGTCTCCTTGCGGCTGCTGCCCCAGTGCCCCATAATGCCATACAGTATAACGTCTCCTTGCGGCTGCCCCCATACAGTATAACGTCTCCTTGCAGCTGCTGCCCCAGTGCCCCATAATGCCATACAGTATAATGTCTCCTTGTGGCCGCCCCCATACAGTATAACGTCTCCTTGCGGCTGCCCCATACAGTATATTGTCTCCTTGTGGCTGACCCCATACAGTATAACATCTCCTTGTGGCTGCCCCCCATACAGTATAATGTCTCCTTATGGCTACCCCCCTACAGTATAATGTCTCCTTATGGCTACCCAGACACAGTATAATGTATCCTTGTGGCTGCCCCCACACAGTATAACGTCTCCTTATGGCTACATACAGTATAATGTCTCCTTATGGCTACCCCCCTACAGTATAATGTCTCCTTGCGGCTGCCCCCACACAGTATAACGTCTCCTTGCGGCTGCCCCCACACAGTATAACGTCTCCTTGCGGCTGCCCCCACACAGTATAACGTCTCCTTGTGGCCTCTGCCCCCACACAGTATAACGTCTCCTTGTGGCCTCTGCCCCCACACAGTATAACGTCTCCTTGTGGCTACCCCCACACAGTATAACGTCTCCTTGCAGCTACCCCCACACAGTATAACGTCTTCTTATGGCTACCCCCACACAGTATAACGTCTCCTTGTGGCTACCCCCACACAGTATAACGTCTCCTTGTGGCTACCCCCACACAGTATAACGTCTCCTTGTGGCTACCCCCACATAGTATAACGTCTCCTTGTGGCCACCATACAGTATAACGTCTCCTTGTGGCTACCCCCACACAGTATAACGTCTCCTTGTGGCCCCTGCCACCACACAGTATAACGTCTCCTTGTGGCCCCTGCCCCCACACAGTATAACGTCTCCTTGTGGCTGCCCCACACAGTATAACGTCTCTGTAGTCACGCCTCCTTGCAGCCCACCACCCCATACAGTATCACGCCTCCTTGTGGCCCACCTTCCATACAGTATATCTCCTTGTTGCCCCAAGTGTTTTTTTTTTTCTTCTAAACGAGCATTTATCGCCATATATATCGTTATCATGGGCATATTTTTGATATCGCCCAACCCTAGAATGGAGACGATCATGTTAATCACATTTAGTGCAAGATCTGCTCCATGTACATATTAAGCAATAATTGACATGTGTTATTGTCAGTTCTCATTACCAACCATAACATCTGCAATGTGTAAAAGAACACGAAGACCATGTGCACATGTAGTGAAACTGCTGCAGAAAATTTCTGCCTGGTGAGGGTGCAATATTAGGGGGAATGTCCTTAAACTCACCACTGGAAGCTGGCGGAAGCTCTCCAATTACAGTTTTCAGTCCAATGCTAGATATATCACGTAGCTGCTCCTTGTCAGACAACATATTAGTGCAGAGAGTGTCTACAATAGTCTCCACTTGATATTCTTTTACTTTACTTACAAGAGGACCGAGACTAAATAAAAGAAAAAACGACATCCCAAACGTCACATATTATAAGCACAACATATGAACTCACAAGGAATAAAAAAATGAGAGACAGAACCCAAGGCTCCGCCTGGTGACTGCTCGCTTGACTTTTGTACATCACAATCTTTTACTCATAGATAATGTTCTGTTTAAATGAACAGAGTGTCAGCGAGCACAAAACTTTACCAGAAAATGTGATCACAAGAACTGGTAGCACTGGTGAGTACCATCTTCTGAGCAATATTCAGCGGAGGGGTGAGATGCGTGTTGCTTTGACTTCTACCTTAACCTATGAAATGTATATAATGTTCTACTGGACAAAAATGCATGTATATTACCACCTACTGATCTGCTTAAAAAGGACACGTCACCGCTCCCAACATGCCTGTGTTAATAGCTACATGGATTCCCCATGTAATAACAATCCTGGAACATCTACTGCCATTCCTTTATTTCTACTAGAAGTTATGAATGAATTGCCAGCAGTCTGCAGTAAGGGTACAGAGGGGAGGTAACCAGTTGGGGGTGTGTCCCTGTACTGTCTGAGAATGGCAGCACTGATTGG
The DNA here is from genome assembly GCA_033119425.1 of Bufotes viridis. NCBI lineage: Eukaryota > Metazoa > Chordata > Amphibia > Anura > Bufonidae > Bufotes > Bufotes viridis. The sequence continues at coordinate 257,660,688 of CM065590.1, forward strand.
ATAGAGTGAGTCTGTGCAGGTACACACCCCCAGGTACCCTTACTGCAGCCTGCTAGCAATTCATTCATAACTTCTAGTAGAAATAATAAAAGAATAGCACAACATGCAGACAGAGGCTCCAGAACTGTTATTACATGGGGAATGCATGGAGCTATTAACACAGGCATGTCAGGAGAGGTTAAAGGTCCTCTTTAAAGGAGTATTCCAGCTTTTTGAGGGCTCATGCACGTGAACAAATATTTTTTTTTTTGCAGCCCGTATGCGGATCCTTTCACTTCTATGGGTCTGCATAAGAAACGGAATACACTCCATGTGCATTCTGTTTCTGCATGTCTGGAAAAAAGCGGAAGGACAAGATTCACATTACTTGATGGAGCTTACCATTTCACAGCGAGATTTTGTACTTCACCGTTCTTATCTTCCAAAAGCTTTAAAATCATCTTCACAACTTTCCGCTCGCTATCATCGTCCAGTTTAATGGAGTCCTTCTGAAGCTCTGTCATCAAGTCATTAGTTGCCATGAATCTACAAAGATAAAAAAAAAAAAAAAAGACATATGAACAACTGACTACAAGATAAAGCGTACTTCGCATTACAAAATAATATTAAAAAAATTTACAAAATTATCAGTTTGTAAATCTCCTATAACTGAGCGTTTTTCCTGCACGTTTGCAGGGAAAATAGCGGTAAATAGAGGTATAAGGGGTTTTAACATGAGACTGGTGCTTTTTAAATGCCTGCGGTCAAGGAAACCCAACAGAAACCCGTCAGACACTGCAAAATGAAAGGAGCCAAGAATGTGTCCATCATGCATATTTCATCCTTCTTAAAGGATGTGTCATCAGAAAATTACCTATTGTTTAAATCAAATTTTTATGTTTAACTTTTTTTTAAATAATTTTTTGTGATGTTTTAAAGTCTGTCATGTTTTCATTAAAAAAAAATTGCATATGTTACTGCTGCTGCAGCATTATGCATAAAACAATCTTTAGTTTCTTCACATACCACTAGTTTCCCTTAGTTACGGCTGTTTTGACCCTACAATATGAGGATGGCTCATATTGAAGATGGCTCCTCTGCCAGTTCTCCGAGGCCAAAACAGCTTTCCCTCACTTCACATACACACTTGCTGTAGCCAGCAGCTCCCTGCCAGCCAATCAGATTGGATTACTGAGAGACACGCCTCCTCACTCTGAAGCCTAATACAAGCATGCAGGGTGCAGTGTGTCTTCTGTTTACACTAAAGGGAAGACAAAAGCCATAGCTAGCCCCAGTGGAAAGGGACAAATAAAAGCTATTTTTATAAGGTAATTACAGATCTTTTGACAATCATTGACCAACTAACTCAGGTATACATGCCTAGCTCTAATAAACTGACATGGAAAATTAAAGTAACTCATTTTATTTGCTAATGTTTATATTTAAACAAAAAACAAAATCCTACAGCTTTTGCACTGGCCGCTAAGCCTAATAGGCGCTTTTTCCATTCTGTACAGATCACTTTACTGCAGTTATCTGCTCTTCTGTCATTCTAACCCTGCCTGTAATGATATCAGCTCTGTGTATAGATAAGACAGGATCCACCATTCACAACAGGCGATTGTCAGAGCTCGTCTATCCTTTCCTTGTACAATGTCCTCCGCACAGGTCACAGAGCATGTCTAGAAGACTAATAGGATCCCCTCCTGTCCATTGTGTCTATGGACCAAGAGGCTGCCGTAAAGCAATTTTCTTAATGCTGCTAAAAACAGCTCAGGCAAGATGGCCACCCCCCATAATCATGTTCAGGAGATAAATAAATCTACAATCGGAAAATAAACAGATGTGGATGTGTGATATCTAGTTTTCATTGGCAGAAAAAACTCTTGGTGACATTTCCTTTAATGTCTTTACCCGTCTCCTGCATATTTTGCGCTTTTGCTTGATGTTTCCACACTTCTGTTCTACCTCACCCCTCTCAGCACTGTTTCAGGAAAACCCCACCAGCCCATTATGTACAGTATTTCTGCAGGTATGTTTGGAGGACCGAGGAGGTTCTGAAGAGTTACATGGAGAATACAGGCAAGGAATAGGAACGAAAAGCTGCTGGACCGTGTTCTATTTGTGAGTCTGCTGTACTAACTAGAGCTCCCCATGCAGTCTGCCAATCCTTTCAGCCCTGAGGAATACAGCAGACTGTTGACTGGTTTCTTTGTCAGGCCCTGTTCACTTCAGAGTCATGTCTGCTGTGTGGACCTAGAAAAGCTCCCAGTGTATATGTCCAGTGTGGCCCACTTAAATGTAGACCACTGCCCCTTTGACCTCCATTGGGCTGGTGTACCTTTCTTTAATATCTTGCATGAAAACCAGAGTAGACTACATACAGCAGCGTATGTGGGAGCCTTTCATCGGAGCCATACATCAGGCAATCATAGCTAAAATGTTATGTAAAGTCATCCACATATGCAAATGCTCTGAATGAGAGATCGTCAATGCTGTCCTCTTGTATTTTCTCAGTGCAGCCTCCTGTGTGTACGGCAGGGTCTTCAGAAGCACGTGCAGTACCTCCCCGCGGGGCACTTCTCACTAGCGCCATGTAAGTGAACAGGACATCCCCTTGGCATGCGCAGTAGCCGGAAGGCGCACTATTCAGCTATTCTCAGAAGGTGGCCAAGCACTGTCTATGTGCTCGTTCCACTAATCTGTATATGGAAATACAGCGATTTTGTCCTTTCGTTCACAATAACTGGCCCAGGTAAATATGCTCAATGGTCTCCTAAAAAACAAGCAAAAGCCTGCTTGTAACTGACTGCGATCAGGGATAAGCAGGGTATTCTAGTGGTGATAGATAATCAGTTCTCACCTCTCCTGTCCTTATACTATACAGAGTGATAAGCAGGGTGTTCTAGTGGTGATAGATAATCAGTGCTCACCTCTCCTGTCCTTATACTATACACAGTGATAAGCAGGGTGTTCTAGTGGTGATAGATAATCAGTTCTCCCCTCTCCTGTCCTTATACTATACACAGTGATAAGCAGGGTGTTCTAGTGGTGATAATCAGTTCTCACCTCTTCTATCCTTATACTATACACAGTGATAAGCAGGGTGTTCTAGTGGTGATAGATAATCAGTTCTCACCTCTCCTGTCCCTTATACTATACACAGTGATAAGCAGGGTGTTCTAGTGGTGATAGATAATCAGTTCTCACCTCTCCTGTTCTTATACTATACACAGTGATAAGCAGGGTGTTCTAGTGGTGATATATAATCAGTTCTCACATCTCCTGTCCTTATACTATACACAGTGATAAGCAGGGTGTTCTAGTGGTGATAATCAGTTCTCCCCTCTCCTGTCCCTTATAATATACACAGTGATAAGCAGGGTGTTCTAGTGGTGATAATCAGTTCTCACCTCTCCTGTTCTTATACTATACACAGTGATAAGCAGGGTGTTCTAGTGGTGATAGATAATCAGTTCTCACCTCTCCGGTCCTTATACTATAAACAGTGATAAGCAGGGTGTTCTAGTGGTGATAGATAATCAGTTCTCACCTCTCCTGTCCTTATACTATACACAGTGATAAGCAGGGTGTTCTAGTGGTGATAATCAGTTCTCCCCTCTCCTGTCCTTATACTATACACAGTGATAAGCAGGGTGTTCTAGTGGTGATAGATAATCAGTTCTCCCCTCTCCTGTCCTTATACTATAAACAGTGATAAGCAGGGTGTTCTAGTGGTGATAGATAATCAGTTCTACCTTCTCCTGTCCTTATACTATATACAGTGATAAGCAGGGTGTTCTAGTGGTGATAGATAATCAGTTCTCACCTCTCCTGTCCTTATACAATACACAGTGATAAGCAGGGTGTTCTAGTGGTGATAGATAATCAGTTCTCACCTCTCCTGTCCTTATACTATACACAGTGATAAGCAGGGTGTTCTAGTGGTGATAATCAGTTCTCCCCTCTCCTGTCCTTATACTATACACAGTGATAAGCAGGGTGTTCTAGTGGTGACAGATAATCAGTTCTCCCTCTCCTGTCCTTATACTATACACAGTGATAAGCAGGGTGTTCTAGTGGTGATAATCAGTTTTCACCTCTCCTGTCCTTATACTATACACAGTGATAAGCAGGGTGTTCTAGTGATGATAGATAATCAGTTCTCACCTCTCCTGTCCTTATACTATAAACAGTGATAAGCAGGGTGTTCTGGTGGTGATAATCAGTTCTCACCTCTCCTGTCCTTATACTATATACAGTGATAAGCGGGGTGTTCTAGTGGTGATAGGTAATCAGTTCTCCCTTCTCCTGTCCTTATACTATACACAGTGATAAGCAGGGTGTTCTAGTGGTGATAGATAATCAGTTCTCACCTCTCCTGTCCTTATACTATACACAGTGATAAGCAGGGTGTTCTAGTGGTGATAATCAGTTCTCCCCTCTCCTGTCCTTATACTATACACAGTGATAAGCAGGGTGTTCTAGTGATGATAGATAATCAGTTCTCACCTCTCCTGTCCTTATACTATATACAGTGATAAGCGGGGTGTTCTAGTGGTGATAGGTAATCAGTTCTCCCTTCTCCTGTCCTTATACTATACACAGTGATAAGCAGGGTGTTCTAGTGGTGATAGATAATCAGTTCTCACCTCTCCTGTCCTTATACTATAAACAGTGATAAGCAGGGTGTTCTAGTGGTGATAGATAATCAGTTCTCCCCTCTCCTGTCCTTATACTATACACAGTGATAAGCAGGTTGTTCTAGTGGTGATAATCAGTTCTCACCTCTCCTGTCCTTATACTATATACAGTGATAAGCAGGGTGTTCTAGTGGTGATAGATAATCAGTTCTCCCCCTCCTGTCATTATACTATACACAGTGATAAGCAGGGTGTTCTAGTGGTGATAGATAATCAGTTCTCCCCTCTCCTGTCCTTATACTATAAACAGTGATAAGCAGGGTGTTCTAGTGGTGATAATCAGTTCTCCCCTCTCCTGTCCCTTATACTATAAACAGTGATAAGCAGGGTGTTCTAGTGGTGATAATCAGTTCTCACCTCTCCTGTCCTTATACTATACACAGTGATAAGCAGGGTGTTCTAGTGGTGATAATCAGTTCTCACCTCTCCTGTCCTTATACTATAAACAGTGCTAAGCGGGGTGTTCTAGTGGTGATAATCAGTTCTCCCCTCTCCTGTCCTTATACTATAAACAGTGATAAGCAGGGTGTTCTGGTGGTGATAATCAGTTCTCACCTCTCCTGTCCTTATACTATACACAGTGATAAGCAGGGTGTTCTAGTGGTGATAGGTAATCAGTTCTCACCTCTCCTGTCCTTATACTATACACCGTGATAAGCAGGGTGTTCTAGTGGTGATAATCAGTTCTCATCTCTCATGTCCTTATACTATAAACAGTGATAAGCGGGGTGTTCTAGTGGTAATAATCTATTCTCACCTCTCCTCTCCTTATACTATACACAGTGATAAGCAGGGTGTTCTAGTGGTGATAGATAATCAGTTCTCCCCTCTCCTGTCCTTATACTATACATAGTGATAAGCAGGGTGTTCTAGTGGTGATAGATAATCAGTTCTCCCCTCTCCTGTCCCTTATACTATACACAGTGATAAGCAGGGTGTTCTAGTGGTGATAATCAGTTCTCCCCTCTCCTGTCCTTATACTATACACAGTGATAAGCAGGGTGTTCTAGTGGTGATAATCAGTTCTCCCCTCTCCTGTCCTTATACTATACACAGTGATAAGCAGGGTGTTCTAGTGGTGATAATCAGTTCTCCCCTCTCTTGTCCTTATACTATAAACAGTGATAAGCAGGGTGTTCTAGTGGTGATAGATAATCAGTTCTCACCTCTCCTGTCCTTATACTATGATCAGTGATAAGCAGGGTGTTCTAGTGGCGATAGGTAATCAGTTCTCACCTTTCCTGTCCTTATACTATACACAGTGATAAGCAGGGTGTTCTAGTCATGATAATCAGTTCTCACCTCCCCTGTCCTTATACTATACACAGTGATAAGCAGGGTGTTCTAGTGGTGATAGATAATCAGTTCTCCCCTCTCCTGTCCTTATACTATACACAGTGATAAGCAGGGTGTTCTAGTGGTGATAGATAATCAGTTCTCACCTCTCCTGTCCTTATACTATACACAGTGATAAGCAGGGTGTTCTAGTGGTGATAGATAATCAGTTCTCCCCTCTCCTGTCCTTATACTATACACAGTGATAAGCAGGGTGTTCTAGTGGTGATAATCAGTTCTCCCCTCTCTTGTCCTTATACTATAAACAGTGATAAGCAGGGTGTTCTAGTGGTGATAATCAGTTCTCCCCTCCCCTGTCCTTATACTATACATAGTGATAAGCAGGGTGTTCTAGTGGTGATAGATAATCAGTTCTCACCTCTCCTGTGTTCTCTCTGGTCCCGTATACTATAAACAGCAATAAGCAGGGTGTTCTAGTGGTGATAATCAGCTCTACCCACTCCCATGTTCTCCCCTGTCCCTTATACCAGGTATCTCACTGCTGCTCCAAGGCCTTTAGTTACAATGCCTGGTGCTGTGCTGCACATGCTCGCTAGTGAGTTTCTCCTCTAAAGACCAGAGGAGGAAGTTCATTACTGGGCACGCCTCCAGTCATCTCAGAACTGCCAGCCAGAACAGGAAGACCGAATAAAACAGATTGTTAAATAATAAGTAACTTTTTACAGGAGCTCGCAGCCTGCCTCTGCAATGTAAAGAATCATCCTTACCTACTCCTCGCCACTCTGGTCTTGCATGCCGTTTCCTGTGTCCATCTTCCGGTTCATAGGGGTTCTGTACCTTTTGATTACTGATGACCTATCCTTTGGATAGATCATTAGCATCTGATTGGCATAAGTCTGACACCCGGGATCTCCGCCAATCGGCTGTTTGAGAAGGTAGTGGAGCTCACAGTAGCGCCGCAGCCGTATCGCTTTTTATTGCAAGCCCAGTGAGCTCAACTATTATGGCTCGCCCTGTTCACTCCAACTGTCTTACCGACTCCACAGCCCCAAGTCTTGGCAAGATTACCACGTAGTCCTGGTTAAGAGGAACGGCACAGCAGGCAAAGAACACAGACAAGAGGGTAAAGACAGGAGTACTGCACACCTCGCTGAGCAATGGAGTGTGCTGCATACATTTACACTATACAGCCCTGGAGAAAATAAGCAGACGAGATGGAAATAGCGCTGTATTCTGCTAGCTCATAGAGAATAGATGGAGCTGTAGTGGGCATGCGCAACCTGCCACTCTTCATTATTGGAGGAACAGGCCAACTATTTTTTGATTTTCCTGTACTTAAATATTTGTCGGTCCTTAAAAAAAAAAAAAAAACACATTCACATTTTCTAGAGTAATCCCTACCCAGCTTATGACTTTGTCCCATTCCCCTAGAACAGTGATGGGCAAAGTGCGGCTCTCCAGCTGTAGCTAAACTACAACTCCCACCATGCCCTGCAGTAGGCTGATAGCTATAGGCAGGCTTTGCATGCTGGGAGTTGTAGTTCTGTAACAGCTGGAGAGCCGCATGTTGCCCATCACTGCCCTAGAATAAAGGTTCTCCAGGCGGATACAAAGGTCATCAGTATTTGATCAGTGGGGGAAACCCTGCCCATCAACATTCACTCCAATAGGGTTGAGCTGTGCCCAGGTCATGTGACTGGTGAACGTGGCATCATTCGGCCTAGACTAAGCTGCGAGAAGGCCACGGCTCTACTGCAGGCGCCGGTCCCTTCTCAAACAGCTTAGTCTAGTCCGAGTGATGCCATGTTCACCAGTCACATGACCTGGGCACAGCTCAACCCTATTGGAGTGAATGTTGATAGGCAGGGGTTCCCCCACTGATCAAATACTGATGACCTTTGTATCCGCCTGGAGAACCTTTATTCTAGAGGGCCCCCAACGGATCAGATACTGACAACCTATCCAGAGGATGACCACATCTGTTTACTGGGAACTCCCAACTGTACCTTTATTGCAGACTGCTGCCAATTCTTTCATAGGAATAACAGTAATGGCACAACACGCTGTTCTATGAAATAGGGCTCCAGAACAATTACACGGGGCTCGGAGAGGTTAGAGCTCCTCTAAAACCCTTTATGTATACAGCTGGGTTACAATGGCCAGCTTTTTACTGAATAGATCCCTTCTTGCAGTGATAGTTATCATGGTTGATGCCAGGCCTCTGTGCTATACTAAATGGCAGGATATTTTTCTTCCACCAGCTTACATTGTGCCTCAGATTTGGCATCCTGCAGGAAAGAATGAAGATGTGGATGAGACACAAAGCATTACTATCGCTTGCCCATTGCAACCAGGTGTTTCCTGGGCACAATCTTTTCCTCCGTGAAACTTTGCCGATGGTAACTGCTGCAGTCTTCCTGGGCAGAGCCATGCGGACCGACTGTATTAGGCTACTTCCAAACTACCGTTTTTTTGCGGATCTGTCATGGATCTGCAAAAACGCTTCCGTTACAACAATACAACCGCATGCATCCGTCATGAACGGATCCGGCTGTATTATGTCTTCTATAGCCATTACGGATCCGTCTTGAACACCATTGAAAATCAATGGGGGACGGATCCATTTTCTATTGTGCCGTTTGGCTCAGTTTCATCAGTCGGACAGCAATACGCTGCAGGCACCATTTTGGTGGCCGCCTCCAGAGCTGATCGTAGGCAAATTGATGCATTCTGAGCAGATCCTTTTCCATTCAGAATGTATTAGAACAAAACTGATCCGTTACAATCATACAACCACATACATCTGTCATGAACGGATCCGTTTTCATTATCTGTAACATAGCCAAGACAGATCCGTCATGAACTCCATTAAAAGTCAATGGGGGATGGATCAGTTTTCTATTGTGTCAGAGAAAACGGATCAGTCCCCATTGACTTACATTGTGTGTCAGGACGGATCCATTTGGCTCAGTTTCGTCAAGCGGACAGCAAAATGCTACAGGCAGCGTTTTGGTGTCCGCCTCCAGAGGGGAATGGAGATTGATCGGAGGCAAACTGATGCATTCTGAGCGGATCCTTTTCCATTCAGAATGCATTATGGCAAAACTGATCTGTTTTGGACCGCTTCTGAGAGCCCATGACGGATCTCACAAACGGAAAGTCAAAACGCGAGTGTGAAAGTAGCCTAACACAGGTGGGCTCTACTACAAGCGGGAACATCCACTGTACGATAACCAATGAAACTTCATACGAAGGGCGACCACAAGAAAAAAAATAATAATCTTCATCATTGTATACGGGCAGAAGAGCTGTCTGAGAGCAACCGGGCAAAGCTATAGAAAGCCTTACATTAGGACCGGGCACTGGGGGTGAGCAAACTGGTGGTTTTAAGTTTAAGTTATGCTCCGTGGTAGCTGAATCCATAATGGAATTCCTATATAACCCGAACCTTGTACGCCGAACTTGAATCCCCCAGTTCGTTCAACACTACCTGTCACCTCTCCTGTCATGTATGCTTTAGCACCTACTTCCATCCCATATGTAATAGCTAGGGATGAGCAAATCGACTTCGGATGAAACATCCGAAGTCGATTCGCATAAACCTTTGTTTCAATAACGTAGGGAGCGAGCGCTCTGTACAGTATTAGAACGTATTGGCTCAGATGAGCCGAAGTTATTACTTTGCGAAGTCTCGCAACTTCAGAAATTGATTTATGCTGTAAAAAAACATTTCCCGAACTCGGGTTCGGGAAATGTTTTTTACAGTTTAAATCAATTTCTGAAGTTATTATGCGAAGTCTCGCAAGACATCGCAAAGTAATAACTTCGGCTCATCTGAGCCAATACGTTCTAATACTGTACAGAGCGCTCGCTCCGTACATTTTTGAAACGAAGGTTTATGCGAATCGACTTCGGATGTTTCATCCGATTCGCTCATCCCTAATAATGATTCTACAGCACATTTTCTTATGGCTCTGTGCTGTGTCACTCTTATATCTCTTCTAGAAGTTATGAATGAATTGATAGTGGTCTGCAATAAAGGTCCAGATGGGTGTTACCAATCAGGGGCAGAGGACTGAATTGTTAAGCGTTGTGTGAAAAAGCCCTAAAGGGTTACAAAAAATTTCCACATGGATTTTTCAGCGTTCCCGCACCAAATCCACATCAATTCGGATGCGTTTTCAATGCAAGAGAGTGAGATCTGCAATAAAAATTCGCACAGGAGAAATTCACAAAGTATACACGAGATTTGTCAAATTTCATTCACTTTGCTGGTACTGTTTTTCTGCCCAAAAATCAACAAGGAAAAACGTATGTAATCCGCAATGTGCGCACGTAGCCTAACCCAGACACAAGGGGTCCGCAAAATCCTGCAAAGCACTGATTTTGCACGGTGTTCACATTGTGGAGCTCAGATAATCCGAGTGTCAGCATCAGGCCAAGTTCACATACCGTACAATATGCGGCAGCGAGGCCTTAGAAACCCCACTCACACGGGGTAAATGCCCAATTTAATGGCACGCTGCAAAAACAGCAAATTCTGTAGATTTTGCCGTTATGGGGAAGTGGGTGAAATCTGCATCGTTATCCATGTTCTTCCATCCCATGGGCCCCTGAAGAAGGGTACGGACGCCGGTCACAGCGTAGCGGTAATCCCATAGAAATAAATAGGATTTCTTGTGACTCGCACGGCAATGCTATCCATTTCTACGGGATCGCCGCTACACCGCGATGATCACTGTCGCCATAAGGGTTCGACAGGCTCGGTCCCAATTGGTCAGCTCCTCCCGGATGCAGTGACTCTCGTGCCCAGGTTTAACGGGGACGCTGAGGGTGATAGTCATAAAAGCCGGCAGTGGACACCAATTATCTGGAGATTCCTCAATAACAGAGGGGTTTTAGCCGAGCGGATCCTTTGTTACTACTAGAGATAAGCAGCGCCAGGAGCCACTTATCCCTGTAGTGAAACACCCCAGCTTGGACTGGCTAGGAGTGAGGGGTCAGTAATGTGTCCAGCCCCTGCCTGTCCCCGGGGCAGCACATGGAGCGATCTCCGGGAGCCGCGGCCTAGTGTGAGCGCCTGGCAGTGAGTGACAGGCCGCACCCCCCGTGCTCAGCCCCCGGCGCCGCTTCTGCCCCGGACGCCCCTCCTCGCCGGCCCTGCAGGTGACAGCACCCGCTCCCTGCACCGCTCACCTGAAGTCCTTGTCGCTGGACGTCATTTTCTCCAGCAGGTTGGAGATGTGGTACGAGGCGCTCGCCATGTTGCCGCTGCAGTTGATAACGTTGGTGAAGTCTCCCCTGCCGGGGCCCCGTCTTTGGAATTCCCCCCCGGTCCAGCCTCAGACAAGGCTCGTCGCAGCGGCAGCAGTCGAGAAGAGGGACGGGCGCGTCCACGATGCTGTATTCGCAGGCCGCCTGCACCGTGTACGTGAGCGTCCCCGGTTGTCTCCGCCCAGATCCGCTGCCACAAAGCGCGTACCCAGCCGGCTGATAACAGCGAGGCCTCCGGGGAGGGAGGAAAGAGCACACACGAAGCTCCACTCTCTCTCTCCAGCCCGAAGCTGAGGCGGAGCGCGCCGGGAAGGGGCGGGGCCTACATGGCAGAAACACTCGTTGGGCGAGGAGAAGTGTTCGGCGTCGGGCCAGTCTGTGTATGTGTATCTGACGCTGGGATTGGCTGAGTCACCTGTCAGTCTACATGATTGACAGCCCGTCCTGAAATTACTTCTTGAGAGGGTAAAAGATGGTCTGTTCTCTTGAGTCAGTGAATGGAGCTGGTAAAAGGTTGTCTGTCCTCTGGAGTTAGTGTATGGAGCTGGTATAAGGTGGTCTGTCCTCTGGAGTCAGTGTATAGAGCTGGTGAAAGGTGGTCTGTCCTCTGGAGTCAGTGTATGAAGCGGGTATAAGGGGATCTGTCCTCTGGAGTCAGTGAATGGAGCGGGTAAAAGGTGGTCTGTCCTCTGGAGTCAGTGAATGGAGTGGGTAAAAGGTGGTCTGTTCTCTGGAGTCAGTGAATGGAGTGGGTAAAAGGTGGTCTGTCCTCTGGAGTCAGTGAATGGAGCGGGTATAAGGTGGTCTGTTCTCTGGAGTCAGTGTATGAAGCGGGTATAAGGTGGTCTGTCCTCTGGAGTCAGTGTATGGAGCGGGTATAAGGTGGTCTGTCCTCTGGAGTCAGTGTATGGAGCGGGTATAAGGTGGTCTGTCCTCTGGAGTCAGTGTATGGAGCTGGTATAAGGGGGTCTGTCCTCTGGAGTCAGTGTATGGAGCGGGTATAAGGGGGTCTGTCCTCTGGAGTCAGTGTATGGAGCGGGTAAAAGGTGGTCTGTCCTCTGGAGTCAGTGTATGGAGCTGGTATAAGGGGGTCTGTCCTCTGGAGTCAGTGTATGGAGCGGGTAAAAGGTGGTCTGTCCTCTGGAGTCAGTGTATGGAGCGGGTAAAGGTGGTCTGTTCTCTGGAGTCAGTGAATGGACTTGGTAAAAAGTGGTCCACTAGAATGCCCACTTGCTGAACCTCAAAAAAGAGGACACCAAGACCACGCCGGCAACTCCGGTATCCCACACCCAGCTCCACAAAGCCACACTCCTCTCCCAGTAACGGTGAGCTGCCAGTCAGAGAGTACGAAGTAGAAGAATAAAGATGTGATAACTGGTGTCCATACAACAACTAAAAAAATTACTGTAAAGAAAACCGGACGCCTAAAAACCTAAATACTTTATTAAATATTGTTATTAAAAATCAGGAGACCAAAGATCATTCAGTCCCCTAATGGAGACCCCCTATCTGTCTCAACAGTCAGTAAGGGTACGGATGCTGCAACACCCAGTAGAACAGATCAACCACATTTTACACCATTAATATCATTGATTCACACATTGGGCCTACCCCCTCCTTTCAAAAGACCTATGCCCTGATAAACAGGGTAACCATAAGACCAATTGTGTCAACTGGTAGGGGAAACAGGAAGTACCGATATGATCCAGAAGACAGGGGGAGTTTTTTTGGGAGGGATAGTGTTGAGAAAGTATTCCTCATATTGTCCCTACAAACACCCTACCCTGATGGTGGTATTGCTCCGTCCCCATTCCTAACCCTGATGGCCCTGTATGCCCCTAATGTGTGACAGAAAAGTATATATTCAAAACTCCCCAACGCGTTTCCCCCTAAAAAGGATTCCTCAGGGGGCTGATATATGAAAATTGTTATAAAAAATGTAAATAACAGGTGATACTTATATTAATATAAATATTATTTATCAGATGCCCAGACGGGCAGTAAACCTATCTTGACCCAGGTTATTATAAAACGTCACTTTTATTTGACATACACTAAAAATTAAAGTGTGAGATGAATGCAACTTTAATAAACCAAAAATTATTTGTTAAAAGTACAGTCGACACTCCACCTATGGATAGAGGTGTTATTCAGAGAGAGAGTGGGGGGGTGTGCACAATCTCCCATCCTATCACTGCTAGATATAGCGTACTATGATGTCACTGTTTGCAGAGCAGGTTGCTAGTAAGATATATCCGGCACCTTTGCTGTATTTTGTGGTGAAGACTTGTGGACCTTCACACCACTGTCAGATTAACACAGCCACCATTAGCATGTGTCTAAACTGACATTGAGCCTGAGGGCTGCTAGCCCTGCAAACAGAGGTAGCTGCGGTTAAGTGCTGCAGCTCACATCAGTACACTAAAGTGCCAAGCATTTGAACAGAGTCCAACCAGACTATTATTAGTTGATTGCTAGTGGAGTGAGCCGCATTTAAAAACTAGCACTGCCCCCCGACATGTTTCACCAGACTTCTGGCTTCTTCAGGGGTAAATGGGCAGCAATGAGTGTCCCCATCAAGCTGGAGAGTTAAATAAGCTGTGTTCTGATTGACAACTTTGTCATCCTATCGCATTGAAAGGAGCAAAATAGCCAGCCAATAGCACTAGTTCCCAAACATTTACAAGGTAGGGGAGCCACCAATCACGGGCATCCCCACATTTGTAATCAGTGACGTCCTGCGCACTAAGAAGATGCGCATGGAGTTAAAACCGCAAACTATTATTACTTAAAATGCGCATGAGCTGCACAAGACTAAGATGCGCACAGACTTGCGCATCTTGCAAAAAAATATATATATTTGTTTCTTACTAGCAACCTGCTCTGCAAACAGTGACATCATAGTACGCTATATCTAGCAGTGATAGGGTGGGAGATTGTGCACATCTCCCTACCCTCTCTCTTTCTGAATAACACCTCTATCCATAGGTGAAGTGTCGACTGTACTTTTAACAAATAATTTTTGGTTTATTAAAGTTGCATTCATCTCACACTTTAATTTTTAGTGTATGTCAAATAAAAGTGACGTTTTATAATAACCTGGGTCAAGATAGGTTTATTGCACGTCTGGGCATCTGTTAGATAATATTTGTGTTAAATAACCTTACCCAGGCTAGGTCCCATAGATGATTATTCCAGTGTTATAGGCTCTTTGTGGTAGGACCCCTTCATATCTAACAATCCTCTCCTCTCCTAGTGTTACCCTGCAGGTGATTGCTGCCTTATGACAGGCTTCCTTTCTAGTGTACCATCCTCTAACCTCAATACCACTGAGGCTGCACAAGTATTCTCTACTGGTAGTCTCCCTATTAATACCACTGATATACAAGTGGCATTTAAAGAAATATATAAGACCTATAAGCAGTATGTTAGAGCCCAGTGGGAAGTTGCAAGTTTAGATACGTATCAACAACAAGGCCTGATGTTTAGGGGCATGAGAATTAATATTGTTCCACATTCACATCAAGATGATGCTGCCTTTATTAAGGGTTGGCAACAATTATTGACAGAGAACTCTCTACGTATGCAACAATATTTGTTGGAATACGAGAAGCAAGCGCTGACCAATACAGCTAAGCAGCTGGAGATTGCTCAGATCCAAAATCTTAGATCCCATTCAGACTTTGCTTCGCAGGAATTGAGGTTGCAGAAACATATTGAGTCTTTCCAAACGGAAATCAAGGAAAGAAAACATAGTAAATACATTAGAGATAAGAGGGATTTTGATACGGGTCAGATTTATTCTCATAAGCCCTATACTGGTAACAGTCAAACAAAAGATATAACACCAATAGGCCATACGTATCACAGACTGATCTTTCAGAATCAGATTGGTCAGGATCGGAAAATCGATCTACCAACAACCCTGCTGTGACTAAACGTAAATATAAAGCTCGAGGACCGCCTAACCAAAGGAAGGCACCTGCCCCTCAGATGGTAACACAAACTGGCCAAACATGGAAAGGCGTTCAGATACCTACACCAAATACAGTCTCTACTGTACTGAGCTCTGCTCCAGTAGTTTACTCACAACAACCTGCTTCCAGCTTTGGAGGACAATTGTTATCATCTGTACCATCGTCTGCCCACTCAGTTCCATCTATCATGACCACTGCTGCAGGAGTATCCACAACTCTCCCTTCTTTTTTAGGTCAGGGCCCAGCCCTGAGAGACAGGGACAAATGGGCTTACAATTAGAGATGAGCGAACTTTAAAAAATAGTTCGGCGTTGATCCCGTGCTGAGCCACGCCCCCTGCACTGATCCCATGACGGTGACGTCACCCCAGGTCCTTCGGCTTTTCAACAGTTCGGGTTCGTGGAAGCCGCCCCTTATGGATTCCATATGCTGAGATAGTCCGCGGTAGTGGAATCCATAACGGGATGCGGCGATTACCACAACCCGAACGCCGAACTATTTTTTAAAGTTCGCTCATCTCTACTTATAATGAAAGGACAAAGATGACCCACTGAGAATAATTAATCTTTCCAGCTTTCAGCTGGAAACAAGACACCTCAAAATACTCAGTAAGGGCTTGTCCTTTACTCCCACTGCATTTTTTGATTGCTTTAATTGGGTCAAGGACATTAATCTTTTTGCACGTAAACTGGCCCTGCATAAGTCTTTTAACCATTAACCCAGAGACTTTTTGCGGACACAGGCCAAAGAAAAAGAAACTTTAGCTATTTTGGAATCACTGGACACTTTGGAGGTAGGTGCCCGGGATTTAATTGAGGCACCCCTGTCATCATTAAAACCACAATCAAAGTACACCCCTCCTTTCTCTCAGTATGGTAATATTGATACCTTTGTCCAATTGGTGACCTGAAAACCTTGAATACCAAGATACCTTCCACATTGCTGAACCTGGAGGTGGATGAAAAACAAGCACTGGATGAGCTGAGTGGGAATGATGACTTGGTAATAAAACGTTATATGATCGCTTTCGTGCGAGGGGTTACCCTAAAAAAGTTTTTCATCATGCCTATGCCAGGGCAAGGAACACCAATCAGATGGAACTGCTTAACTCCACACGTAAAGAGACCAAGACACATTCCGTTAGATGCATTGGTACCTTTGATGCTCAAAATAAATCGATCTTTCAGATCCTGAAGAAGCACTGGCATATTCTGTGGGCAAACAATGATCTAAGGTCAGTTATCACACAAAATCCAAGCGTCACCTACTGTCGAGGTAAAAACTTAAAGGACCTGTTGGTCCACAGTTTCTACCGACCTACTCAGGCTAGGTCCTATAGATGATTACTTATATTAATGGACCATCAGTCAGGCGTATTCTGCGGGGATATGGTTTTCATGCAGGTTGCATACCACATATAGATAGCCCCCATATAGTGCGTGCTGCCTGTGCCGTTTATATTAAAGGACCATCAGCCAGGAGCAATCTGGGGGGATAATACACCGCTTTCATGCAGGTTGCAGACCACATATAGATAGCCCCCACGTAGCGCGTACTGCCTGTGCCGTCACCAGAGATGTTACTGGTCAGTATACACCTGACTGATGGTCCTTCAATATAAACGGCACAGGCAGCACGCACTATGTGGGGGCCATCTATATGTGGTCTGCTGATTTTCAATAACAATATTTAATAAAGTATTTAGGTTTTTAGGCGTCCGATTTTCTTTACAGTAATTTTTTGGAGCTGCCAGTCAGCCCTGAGTACTTCTCCCACCCTCCGGCTCTAGTGATTGACTTGGGGTGAGAGAAAGCCTCAGTCAGGTTGTAGCGTGGTGCCACAGAAAAGGAGGACATCCCTGTGTCCGTCCAGGCCTTGCGCCGGACAGGAAGCTAGGAAATCGAACTGTCTGGCCTAAAACCAGATGTCTGGCCACCTTATAGTCTGCTCTCTGGAGTCAGTAAATGGACTGGGTAAAAGGAGGTCCTCCTGCCAGAGCCAGTAAATGGACTGGGTAAAAGGAGGTCCTCCTGCCAGAGTCAGTAAATGGACTGGGTCAAAGGAGGTCCTCCTGCCAGAGTCAGTAAATGGACTGGGTAAAAGGAGGTCCTCCTGCCAGAGTCAGTATATGGACCGGGTAAAAGGAGGTCCTCCTGCCAGAGTCAGTAAATGGACTGGGTAAAAGGAGGTCCTCCTGCCAGAGTCAGTATATGGACTGGGTAAAATGAGGTCCTCCTGCCAGAGTCAGTAAATGGACTGGGTAAAAGGAGGTCCTCCTGCCAGAGTCAGTATATGGACTGGGTAAAATGAGGTCCTCCTGCCAGAGTCAGTAAATGGACTGGGTCAAAGGAAGTCCTCCTGCCAGAGTCAGTAAATGGACTGAGTCAAAGGAAGTCCTCCCCCTTTTTCCTCCATGTTCACTAACCCCTATCCCTAATAATAACCCCTAACATTAATACTAACTCTAATACCATATATCTGTACACACTGCCTGTATTATACGGTATAATAGATGCAGTGGACACAGATATATAATATATACATTGGTGTACTGATATGTGATCTACAAGGTACAATAGATGTAGCGTTTATATATAATATATACAGCACAGAGCGGAGGTGTATATGCCTCGGCTTCAAGGGCTCATTGCGCATGCGCTTGAAGCCAAAGTGTATACACCTCCGCTCTATGCACATGTCAGGATCCCTTCAGCAGAACGAGGTCTTCTACACCTGCAGGAGATTTTGTATGGCCAAGCGCTGGCATCAAGGAGGAAATGAGAGGCCTCTGAGAGCAAGGTGGGCGGGATAAGAGGAATGACTCCTCGCTGGTAGCAATACGCCCCAATGACTCCAGCAAGTATGTCTTGATGACGTCAGGTACATTTTCAGAGTTCGTTTTTAACAAAAACACCATAAAACACCATAATTGTAAGCTTCTATAAAACCAGTTTCCGAAAGAGCACAGCTGGAGCAGCGGGGACCTCATTCCGACACCCTTTTGAATAAAATTATTCCCCCTGTAAACCTTATAAAAATAGTGATGGCCTATATTTACGATAGACCATGAAAATAAAATAAGTGGAGCTCTGACTCTGCATCTTGGAAATTTGGAGAACTCTTTGTAACGTTCTTCAAACCATTCCTGAACAAGTTTTGTCGTGTGTTACAATGAAGGGGTTTTCTTAGTCTGCAATAATGTCTAGGTAGGAAGTATGTGTCAAAGTAAAGTCCACATGAATGTCAGCACCCAAGGTTTCCCAGCAGAACATTGTCTAGAGCAGGCATCCTCAAACTGCGGCCCTCCAGATGTTGTAAAACTATAACTCCCACAATGCCATGCTGTAGGCTGATACCTCTAAGCTGTTCGGGCATGCTGGGAGTTGTAGTTTTGCAACAGCTGGAGGGCCGCAGTTTGAGGATGCCTGGTCTAGAGCATCACACTGTCTCCCCTGGCTTGTCTTCTTTCCATATCACATCCTGGGGCCCTCCCTTCTCCGTGTACGTGATACATATGCACCAGGCCGTCCACAAGATGTAAGGTCATTCATCAGGTCAGGCCACCTTCTTCCATAGCTCCATGGTCCAGTTCTGATGCTGATGAGATTCCTGTGCTAGTGATCAGTGGGGCTCCCGTTGATCACATACCATAAATTTCACTGTTGAAAATCAGTTTAAATTATATATGGTAGTAGAATTTGGTTAGTTTATTAATGGTCTGCTTCTTACTTTGGGGAGTGGGGACATCTAGAATTATTTCCGCACAGGAGGCTGTAGAACCTAGGGCTGGCCCTGGATGGTGGTCAGAGTTAAGTCATTGGCAGAGTTTGTATAGGCCTGGATGCCTTTCTTGAGCGTAATAATATGCCAAGTTATATGTACTAGATTTCTGGAGATGGGTCATTGATCCAGGGATCTATACTAATTATCATATTTACAGTCAGGAAGGATTTTTATATGGAAAATTGTCTTCTGTCACATAGGAGGTTTTGCTTTCCAGGGATCAATATCGCAGGAGAACAGGTTAAAGTAGATGAATGCATTCACTTTTTTAACTATATTGTTCCTGTGTTCTCTGCCTTGACAAACAACATATGTCTGTAGCAGGAAGGCTGCAGTCGCTGTAACGTACCAAGACAGTTGTGCACACAGTACCAGAGTGCTGTGCATCACCAGTGTCCTGTAGAGGGAGTCAGAACCTTTGCGATGATGGCTGGGCAAAGCGAATCAGCACAGACGGGAAGAGGACGGGCAATGTGTTCCTGAGAGAGACGTGTGCAGAGGGCAGGTGCAGAGTTTGCAGAGCACGGTGGTGTAAACCTGCCATCGAGCAACCTCTGCAACACCCAGAAAGACGCCCTGGAACAAGAAGAGGGTGTAACAGGGCCCAGAATTGTACACCACAAGAGAAGATAGCCAGAGCTTATAACCATGCTGGGACAGTGAAACCGCCTGAGACTGGAAATAGGGGATAACTATTAAATTGGTGGGGTCCAACTGCTGGGAAACCCATCATCAACAGATGTTCAGTTTTAGTCCAGCTTCCTGGCTCCCATCAGGAAGTCCATCAGGCTACATGCAGTACTTTTAGTCCGACGGCCTCTCGCCGTGGGCTGCTGCCGGAACTCCGCCCCCAATATACGTGAACTCGCGGCAGGACGGATCCGACAGGCTGTTTACCCGCCGGAATAGCCTGACGGACTCCCTTGCCGCTATTCTGAAAGTACCCTTAACTGGGAAAGGAGTAGCCTAGGATGTCCTCCTTTTGGGGTAATTAAAGTGGCCACCCTAATCACCCGAGCTACCACCCCATACCCCGTTATCCCCCTCCCCCAAATAAAAGTAGCGGCAGATTAAGAATGTACACTGCGGCTTCCTTTATCTCCATGAGAGTGCCCAGCAGTCGGACCACACCAGTCTGATAGTTGTCCCATATCCTGTGGAAAGAGGACCTGTCACCTCTCCTGACATGTATGTTCTAGTAACTACTCTGGACCATCTATGCTTGTGACTCTATGTTGTGCCACTCTTTTATTATTCCTTCTAGTAAATGAGTTTGTAGTAAATGTCCATCTGTATGCTACCAGTTGGGGATGTGCCCCTGCACGGTCTGACACTGGTAGCACTGATTAGATCAGGGATCAGCAACCTTCTGGACTCCAGGTGAGGTGAAACTATGACTCCCAGCATGGACACTGGCTTGGCTGTCCTCAGAACGCCAATAGAAGTGAATGGAGCATGCTGGGAGTTGTAGTTTCACAACAGCAGGAGTGCCAGAGGTTGCTGACTCCTGGATTAGATAATGCCAACACTCAGATTTACTTTCATTGCAAACTGCTAGTAATTCATTGATAACTTCTTGGAGGAACAATAAAAGATTGACACAACACAGAGTAATAAGAAAAGATTCTCCAAAATTGTTATCACAAGGGGCAAGCAAATAGTTTTTATAACAGACATGTCAGGAGAGATACAAGTCCTCTTTAAACCAATCATTGACCTAGACATCTGGGGATGCTAGCACTAGAATATTTAGTGCCATAGACATGACCATTAACATCCCTATTGACTGAGATAGATATAGATAGATAATAGATATAAGATAGATAGATAGATAGATAGTTGATACTGAACTGGCTTCTACTGCTTGTGGTAATAAGGGTTGTGGGTGTCTAAGCAGGGGTCGGAGACGGGCCTCCTGTCAGACATGCAGGCAGTAGTCGCCTGCTCAATGAAAGCTGTGGCAAGCTGCATATACAGTGTATAGTGGTAAGAAAACAATTTGGCTACCCTTTCAAAAACAAGACAACATTCCCCCATTTTGCATTGATTGCAAGGGTCTAAAAGCATAGCTATCCAGTAATAGTCAGACTGATTGATGGTAAGTAAATGCCTGTCACTACGTAAGCAAGCAAACATACAGCATGCCCGAGGACCCAGGTCTTTCCAGCTCCATCCCCCATTTATATGATTGGTCATCATGACCATTGTGGTCAGCCTTATCCTTCTGGACAAGCAGCTCCTCCTGCTCCTGCTTCTCCTCATCCTCCAGTGGTAGGGACTTATTCTCCTCCACTATGGGACTTTCTCCATGTAGGTCCCCAACAGCTACCAGGTGGCCAGCAAGATATGTAAGCTATTCTTCTTCCACCATCCTTTGTTGCATCAGCATTAGCATTTGCTCTAAGATACAGTACATATCAGGGGTTGACATCGTTGATGCCGCAGTTGACAAATGTCTTTGAACTACACAGTCTGTTGCAGTAATTTGTTCACTAATATGGCTATGATTATTTTCATTACTGCAGTAAAATGCATCTGCTGTAACTACCTGTTATCTTGCAGTAATATACAACACATTCAGTAACATGGGTATAATGCAATGACATGCACAATTACAAAGCTGTCCGTTTGTTAAAATATAATTTTCTTGCAGGTATGGAATGCAAAACTAGTTGCGGGCGAGCCCAGTCCCTCACTCCCTCTATATGCTTTCCCTGATCAAATTCCCTAAAATGCACTCAATTATATCTTCCTTTTCTCTCCCTATACTCTGCTTATAGAGTCGCTATCACACTAGATTAGTGGCTTGCGTCTGTAATAGCTTTTTGGAACTATAGTATAAAGAAAGAGTGATATCTGAGTGACTGGAACATAAGATGGTAGAGACAAATGGCTGCTCACCTTATATTGTTGGGAAAAGTCACAACAACTGTAATAAGTGTTGAAATGATGTGCAATAGTGGGTGGACTTGCTGCTTGGTTGTAGGACTCTACGTCAGGATAGGATACAAGCCTTGGCATTCTGAGGGGCGTGGCCTGCTAGCTCATGGCGCTGGTCGCATAACTTGTGAGCTCCTGCACTGGCACTGTATCTCAGCTAACACCGGCTGTCCAGCGAACTCTGTACATGAAGGAAATCTCTGGTGTCTCCGGCGCTAGTATGGGGCGTGTGAAGAAGAGGCAACCACCTACCAGGTTGACTGAATTCTTTCAGAAACCTCCATCACAAAACAACAGCCCCGGGCTGACGCCGCCATCTTGCGCGCCATCTCCCTCATCCTCGCCGGGAGCGGCTGCGACGGGCCTGCCCTTACCTGATCCTGGGAGCTCTACCTCCCTCACTGAGGGGTCTCTGCGGCACCTGCTGGAAGGTCTCCGTCGGTCTATCAAGGACGATTTTCAATCGGTCCTCAGAGAAGTCCGTCAAGAAATAGTTCAATTGGGGGAGCGCACTTCTCACCTGGAAAACAAGATGGCGGAACTAACGGCATCCCACAACTCCCTCATAGATGCCCACGAAGCCCTGGAAGGAGAAGTTGGTAGGCTGCAGGCTAAGCTAGGCGATCTTGAAGACCGCAGTCGCCGAAATAATATTCGCATCCGGGGATCCCGGAATCGGTGGAACCCCAGACCTGGCACCCAAACTGCAAGAATTACTGCAAGCGGTGATCCCAAACCTATCTGCAATGGACCTGACTATTGACAGAATTCATCGAGTGCCTAAAGCTGCAGGTCTGGATGCATCACTACCGAGAGATGTTATAGCTCGGTTGCACTTTTACAAAGTTAAGGAGGCATTCCTACAAGCTCTTCGAAAGAATCCCTACCATCGGACGACTTTCAGGGGCTGAAGATCTTTCCTGACCTGTCGGCTGCAACCCTCGCTCGCCGCAAGGACTTTGCTGAAGCCACTGGTATTCTGCGGGATCTGCAAATCCGATATCGCTGGGGGTTCCCCGTGAAACTACTGGTTTTTCACAAGGGCGCCACTCATGTTTGCATCAGCCCACAAGCAGCGTTATTGAAGCTGAAATCCTGGGGGCTCCTTCCTTGCGATGTGACATCCGACGGTGACCTCCACTCCAAGATGGATAAAGTTCCTATGGACTGGGCCGTCGCTTGAAGCTGGACATTCCATAGCTTAAGTGCTATCAGGTTCTCATGTTTTTCTCTCTCTACTAGGTTTGTTTTTCCTGGAGAGGATGTCCCCATGCGCTGCCTTTATCCTTAGGCAGCATGTTCTTGGTTTAAGTATTCTCATACTGTTTAACCTCATGTTTTTTCTTGTTCGCCTGCACAGGCATTTGGTTTTTATTTCTTTTTGTCCTTTGTTTTTGTTTTTTGGCATGTCATTATACTTACAGTAACTCTTGTAATGCACCATTACTACTTCAATACCCGCTGATCAGGGGTGTGTTCCTTTTAATGGTAACGATGGGGGTTAAATGTATTTCTATTAATGCCAAGGGTCTAAACTCGCCTTGTAAACGGAGACAACTCTGGAAGGATGCAGTCCAATCACGCTGTGATGTACTTATGGTACAAGAATCTCACTTATTGGGAACTGACATATCTAGATGTAAGCACCCTTCCTTTCCCTTTGTTCTTCACTCCTCGGCATTCAAAAAAAGAAAAGGGGAGTGTTTTTAGCGGTTAGTAAAAATGTCCCCTTCACTCTGTCATCCCAGTTAGTCGACACCAAAGGTAGATTTGTGCTTATTAATGGCACACTGGATAATGCCCCAATCACATTAGCTACAGTATATGGACCTAATACTAGGCAATTGTTTTTCTTTAAAAAGTTTTTTAAGAAGCTGCGGGATTTTGCCACTGGTCCTATTATCCTGGGAGGCGATTTTAATGCTCCTGTGTCTGTGATTTTAGATTGCGACAGGAAGTCCGTGGGATACCGCCCAGAGTTGCAATCCCTTTTAATGGAATTTAATCTCCATGATATCTGGCGTTACCTTCATGGTACAGAACGGGGTTACACCTTTCTGTCGCAGTCACATATATCGCAATCCAGGATTGATTACTTTCTGGTGTCCCATGACATGATACATAAAGTAGTGGACTCCACTATAGGGGTGACAACGTGGTCTGACCATGCTCCTGTTTCTCTGTCACTTCAGTCGTCTCGCCCTAACCCGTCTCCTCCTCAATGGAGACTTAACGCTTATCTCCTAAAAAGTGAAGAGAGAATAAAACAGATAGGAAATTCTCTGGCTGAGTTTTTTGAGATCAATGCTACTCAGGATGTAGGCATAGATACTTTATGGCTTACGCAGAAAGCGTACATGAGAGGTTTACTGTTACAGTCGGCTGCTCGTATGAAGAGACAGAGAACACAGGCCGTGACTCAGGCGATTCAGGCTATCTCTTCTATAGAGGCAGCTTTCCAGTCTACCCCGTCGCAAGCGCTACACACTCAATTGTTTGCTGCTAGATCGCATCTCAGGACTTTGCTCCTTTATGACCACGAAAAGTGTTTGAGACGCCTCAAAGCTAGGTTCTATGGTATGGGTGATAGAGCAGGGGCGTTGCTGGCCAAAAGGGTTAATCAAAAAGCGGTATTGGGGAGGATCTCACACCTCCGCTTGTCTGACTCTACGTCAATTACTCATCCCCAGAAAATTGCGGACGCATTTGCAGATTATTATCGGTCTCTTTATAACCTAAACTCTGATGTCACTATCCCCCAACCTAACCGTGAACTCATTCAGTCGTTCTTAGAGTCACTGGATTTACCCACACTCTCGGCTGAAGATTTACAAACTCTTAATTCTCCTATAACTGATAAAGAAATTGACACTGCTATTAGACATGCGAAACTGAACTCTGCCCCTGGCCCTGACGGGTATATCAATGAGTACTATAGAACTTTCAACTCCTTCCTGGTGCCATCTCTGCAGCAGCTGTTCAACCTATTTCTAGAGACTGGCCGCATCGCACCTGATTTTCTACAGGCGACTATAGTTACTTTGCCCAAACCAGGAAAACCACCTGATCAACCAGCTAATTTCCGTCCTATTTCTTTGTTGAATACGGACATCAAATTGTTTGCGAAGATTATATCCTCTAGGCTTAACTTGCTTCTACCTGGTTTGGTCAAAATAGACCAAGTCGGTTTTGTGGCAGAGCGTCAATGTAAAGATGGCACCAGACGCATGATAGATCTTCTGCAGATAGCGGAGTCCAGGGGAGCCCCCACTGTATTCCTGTCACTAGATGCTGAAAAAGCGTTTGACAGGGTACATTGGGGGTACTCTAGAGTTGGTCCTCACTAAATTTGGATTTACAGGCCCGATTGTAAGGGGTATCATGGGGCTTTATTCAGCCCCCTCGGCTCGTGTTCTTGCCTCGGGCTTCCTGTCAAAGTCTTTCCTGATTAGTAACGGCACGAGGCAAGGTTGCCCGCTCTCGCCTCTCCTGTTCTCACTGGTTATGGAACCACTGGCGGAGGCTGTAAGAAGTTGCTCGGAGGTGCGGGGGGTGATGGTGGGCTCTCAGTCTCATGTCATTGCACTGTACGCGGATGACGTGATTCTGACTCTCACGGATCCGGCAACTTCTGTCCCAGCAGTTTGGAAAATTTTGCACCAATTTTCTACAGTTTCCTTTATAAACTTAATGTGACTAAATCGCAGGTGTTACCTATTGGAATTTCTGAGACTCTGAAAAAGAAGTTGCAAGAGTCTCACCAGTTTCATTGGGCTACTGATCATATCCCATATCTGGGCATCCTTCTTCCACCCTCTATTGGTAGCCTGGTTCAGTATCAATATGAACACCCTGATCAAAGATCTCCAAAAAGAATACTCCCGTCTCAGCAAACATATCTTATCTTGGATTGCTAGGATTAACATCGTTAAGATGTTGGTCTTACCCAAAATTTTATATATGTTTAGGTGTATCCCACTGACAATCCCAAAAGTCTCCTTGACCAGCTTCGAAGGGATATGCTTAAATTTATTTGGGGTACTACCAGACCGCGTATCTGTCACTCAGCTTTATATCCTTCCCTGAGGGATGGCGGTTTGGGTGTCCCGGATGTCCATAAGTACTACTGGGCCTCTCTAGCGACATCTACTAGGGATTGGTGGAGAGCTGCAGGGCCCCAAAGGTGGTTACAAATAGAGGAAAATATGACCAGAGGAATCCCGCTTCAGTCTTACCTGACGGCTACATTTCTTAAGCAGGATGCTCCCTTGCACTTACCTTTGGATTCCATGTCTGCGACGGTGGGTGCCTGGAAACATCTGATTAACCATTCCTCGTCTAAGCCCGTTGTATCATGGGCCTCCCTACCTCTGCAGTCACTGGAGCTTCTCATTCCCCATCTAAACTTGTCGCACTGGAGGGATAAAGGGATCACGCAATTTGCTCATTTGTATGAAGGTTCGGTCCTTCTCCCCTTTGAGTCTCTTCATAACAAATTTGGAATCTCCAATCAGTCTTTTTATAAGTTCCTCCAGATCAGGCACTTACTAACCTCCCTCCGATTTCCAGTTTCTGGTTCCTCTTCCCACCTTTCATTATTTTTTGAAAAATCTAAACTTGCTAAAAAGGGCTGTCTATTATTTATCGGGCGCTCTGTTGTCCCCCGACAACAGCTAAAAAGCTGTTTATGACTAAATGGGAATCGGAACTGAACTGTACATTTCAAATCCCAGACTGGAAAAAGCACTGTTTTGGGCTGTCAAGCCATCCAATTGTGTAAATCACGCGGAGCAAAATAGAAAAATACAGTTGAGGTGGTATCTGACCCCAGACAGGTTGGCACATGTCTCAGGGAGTTATTCCAATGTTTGCTGGAGAGGTTGTGGCCTCAAGGGTACACCCGCACACATGTGGTGGTCGTGCCCGTGGTACGACCTTTATGGGCTGATACAGCTATAATGTTAGAGGAGGTTACAGGGGACAACTTCCCTTTGACTCCTGAACTAGCAATATTATGCATAGGATTGGCTGATCTTCCTAGTAGTTACAGGTGGGTGGTTGCACATATTTTAACCGCAACACGCAAAGTTATCGCTAGGCACTGGAAGCTCGGGGTTACTCCTCAATAAATGAGGTTAAAACCTTAATTAATCAGCACTTAGTTTATGAGTTTACCTTCGCCCCAGACGCAAGGGCTAGAATCAAGTCCCACAATCAATGGCTTCCATGGATCTCTAGCAACTTTGCGACCCCGATCCCTGATTGTCTTTGGTAGCTGCTTATATTAGCACATTGACTTAGGGCTCCTCGTAACAGCCTGACTCTTACCCCCTTTGGTGAAGCAGGTCCATCATCCCGTCTCCTTGGCTGAATATGATGCTTCCTGATATGGTGCTGAGAAATTTCTATGCAACCCTACTGTCCACCCTCTATTCTCGGTATTGACATGCCTTTTGATTTCTTTTCATTTTCCTTTGATTTTGATTTTCCTTTATGTTATGATCTGATGCATGTATCTGTATTAACTTTTGTTATATGCAAAAATTTTAATAAAAATCTATTGAACAACAAGCCTTGGCATTCAGATAAGCGGAGCGTTGAAGGCAAAAAAGGATCTTGGACAAGTGTGTTTCAATTTCGGGGACCTGCTCCTGCTGGCAATTATATGTCCAGCGTTTGTATACTATTGCAGTCTATGGAATAATGAATCAGAGGATCACATATTAATATACTGTAAGAGAACTAAAAAAAAGAAAAATGTTTTTAAAAACGTTAAAAAAAATGATACGAATATTTCAAATTCAAATCATCCTCCTTTGCCAATTTACATATAAAAATAAATATTTATATGTATAATTGATATTGCCATGTCCGACAATATAAAAATATTTGGGTGAACACCGAACCAAAAAAACTGCCTATTTAACGTTTTTTTATTTACCTTGCCCTACAAAAAAAAAAAAAGTGATCAAAAAATCTCAAAATGGTACCAGTAGAAACTACAGCTCGCCTCACATAAAACAAGTAGTAAAACACAAAATAGGGTTGTCATGTCATTTTTAGAGTACGCTGTAAAAACAAAACCTATAAAAAAAATTGGGTTTTTTCAATTTTGCTCTACAAAAAAAGTTTTTTTCCCTGTTTTCAATAAAAAGATACAGTACAATAAATGGTGCCATTACAAAATACAGCTTGTCCCACAAAAAAAAAAAAAAATAGTCCTCATTTGTTTATGTAAAGAGAAAAGTAAGGGAGGAAAAAACTAAAACGGGCCTGGTCTTGAAGGGCTTAGTTTAAGAAATTACAGACCCTCATGGCCCTAAGGCCAATTTCACTTGAGCTTATCCCGACCAGGAAGGGTGCTCCATGTGATGGCTGCATTTCCTGGACTGAACACTGCTCCACTGACTGAATGACTTCCTGTATGATGCTGTGCCTTTCTACCTGACCGTAGGTCTACTGAACAAGTGTGTATGTATCCATGCATGTGTATGCAAGTCTATCAACACCAGTGACTCTTCATCAGATATCTCCATGTTCCACAATTTTGTACTATGTTGCTCTTGTATGGCATTATGTAACCACTGTTATAAGGGTTCTATATGATGCCATTATTAGGACACTCTTAGTCACTGTTACAGTATTTGCCCACAATATTGCCCGCCATTTCTTCATATATTGCAGGCTCTTGTGAGCAGAGCTGCAGTCCTATTGTTTGAGTTGTTAATTAGTTTGTTACTCTGTAATGTCAGATTTGTCTGTGGAATATGTTGGTGCTATGTACGTAAAAAATGAATATTATTGTATGTGAATGCTGTGTATACTGACATCTAGCGGGCAATGTGAAAACTGCAATTATAAGTCTACAATTGTTTTTTTTATATGTATAACTGTGACAAAATAAACATCTAGTGTGTGGATATTATTTATATATATATATTGATATACAGTTGTGTTCAAAATTATTCAACCCCCACTGAAATTGAGTGTTTCGGCCAGTTTGACATTGATTTTGATCATTTCAGTCATCTTGTTTACAATTAAATCAAAGAGGCCCTTGTAAGTCAGACAAATATAACATAACATTTATAATGAAATAACCACAAATGTCTTTTCTGTGCTCACATCATTATCAGTTTTATTCAACCCCCAAGTGACATTCAATCTTAGTACTTAGTACAACATCCATTTCCAGTTATAACAGCTTTTAAACGTGAAGCATAGCTTGACACAAGTGTCTTGCAGCGATCTACGAGTATCTTCGCCCATTCTTCATGGGCAAAAGCCTCCAGCTCAGTCACATTCTTAGGCTTGCGCGCTGCAACTGCTTTCTTTAATTCCCACCAGAGGTTCTCAATCGGATTTAAGTCTGGTGACTGCGATGGCCACTTCAAAATGTTCCAGCCTTTAATCTGCAACCATGCTCTAGTGGACTTGGAGGTATGCTTGGGATCATTGTCCTGTTGAAAGGTCCAACGTCTCCCAAGCCTCAGGTTTGTGACGGACTGCATCACATTTTCATCCAATATCTCCTGGTACTGAAGAGAATTCATGGTACCTTGCACACGCTGAAGCTTCCCTGTACCTGTAGAAGCAAAACAGCCCCAAAGCATGATTGACCCCCCGCCATGCTTCACAGTGGGCAAGGTGTTCTTTTCTTCATAGGCCTTGTTCTTCTTCCTCCAAACATAGCGTTGATCCATGGGCCCAAACAGTTCTAATTTTGTTTCATCAGTCCACAGAACACTATCCCAAAACTTTTGTGGTTTGTCCACATGACTTTTGGCATACTGCAGTCGACTCTTCTTATTCTTTGGAGACAGCAAGGGGGTGCGCCTGGGAGTTCTGGCATGGAGGTCTTCATTACACAGTGTGCGCCTTATTGTCTGAGGTGAAACTTCAGTACCCGCATCTGACAAATCTTTTTTCAGTTCCTCAGCAGTCACACGGGGACTTTTCTCCACTTTGCGCTTCAGGTAGCGCACAGCAGTCGAAGTCAGCATCTTCTTTCTGCCACGACCAGGTAGCGTTTCAACAGTGCCCTTTACCTTGAATTTGCGAATGATGCTTCCTATGGTGTCTCTTGGTATGTTTAACATCTTTGCAATCTTCTTATAGCAATTGCCCTTCCTGTGAAGAGAAATCACCTCTTCTCTTGTCTTCCTGGACCATTCTCTTGACTTCACCAGTAAATGTCTAGAAGGAGCTGAGTATCACAGTCATTTTAAATCTGACTAATTGGTGCTTATTATGCTTGATTGCTGCTCCTTGACATCCAATAGGTGTTTTCAATATCTGATCGAAAACACTTGAATGAACCTCTGTTCTTAAGAATGGTAGTCTTTAAGGGGTTGAATAATTGTGTCAATGAAGAAATCACCAAAAAAACATTTAATACCGTATTACAAAAACAATTGATGTCATTTTAGTTGCATTTGGTTCTTTAAAAAGTCCTTGTAAGATTTCATTCTGAACACAATTACAAATGTACACTAAATTCCCTAAAACCCATTACAGCATTGGGGGTTGAATAATTTTGAACACAACTGTAAATGTTATTTCACTTCTACCGATTGTATTTAACATGGATATGGCTCTTGATATTTACAGGTTTCTAGAATTCTCATGCCTGCATTTTCATTGATAAGTTCCTCTGCTCTGTAATACCATTCAAACCCCCTACGCTTCAGTTGTGCCATTCGAATCTGATCCTTGTGGCTGGGTGTTGTGCCGTATACTGCTGAAGCAAATGATTGGCTGACATGGTCATGTGCGGTATACAGGCATGTCAAAGCTTCAGCCAAGCTTCAGTAAATAATTTGTTTCTGTTTAGCTGCATCAAGAGACACATAACTTTTTTATTTTTCTGTCAACATAGCTGTGTGACAGTTGTTTTTTATGGGAATGGTAGTTTTCATGGGTATCATGCATTCAACTTTTTTTCACTTTTTATTTTGCTTTTTGGGAGGCGGGATGAACAAAACAGTAATTCTTTTAAATTGTTTAGTTTTGTTAAAGATGTTCACTGCATGGGATAAATAACATATTCACTTTATTGTACAGGTTGTTATGAATGCAGCAATACCAATTATGTATAGTTTGATATTGTTTTAAATAAAGAAAAAGATTTTTTTTGTTTTACTTTTTTTATTTTTCTAAAATCTTTTTAGGACTCTTAATTTTAGTTCCACTAAGCCACTTAAATGCCTAAACTCCTGATCACGAATACACTGCAATACTTCTGTATTTCAGTGCATTATTCTTATCAGTGTAAGGGCTCATGCGGTCCGCAATGCATGGGCACCGACTGTGGGGCCGCCATATGCAGGTCGCGGACCCATTCACTTGAATGGGGTCTGCGATCCGCATCCGACAGTCCGCACCGCAAAAAAGTAGTACATGCACTACTTTTTTGCAGCGAGGAGGCACGGACAGAAAACCCACAAAAGCACTCCGCAGTGTGAATGGGTCCACATCCGTGATGTGGGCTGCACACAGCCTGTGCCCGTGTATTGCGGACCGGCTGTATGCGGGCTGCAATACGGCCATGGTCGGGCAACAGCCGTGTGCATGATCCCTAAAACTACTAGGCCTTGCGACACGACAACTGCACGACAACTGGTCACCCTGTCGGATCTGTCCTGACGCTATTTCAACGTGCCCCCGGACTGCCGCTCCGTTCCCATTGACTATAATGGGGGAGGGGGCGTAGCTACGGCGCAGCACGGCAGTGCATGGCGAGAGGCCTCCTGACTAAAAGTACTGCATGTCCAACTTTTTAGTCCGGAGGCCTCTCTCCGTGCACTGCGCCGTAACTCCGCCCCCACCCCCATTATAGTTAATGGGGACGGAGCGGCAGTCCTGTGGCACGGCGAAATAGCGGCAGGACGGATCCGACAGAGTGAACAGCCCTTTGGTCCTCAGTCCATACAGTGTTAAAAGATGAAAATTACGGCACTCTTGTGTTGTCAGTTTCCGTTCTGTATTTCACCAAAAGTGTAGCAACGTTTCAACCATAAGGTCTTTATCAAGCTATGGAGCTTGATAAAGACCTTATGGTTGAAACGTTGTTACACTTTTGGTGAAATAAAGAACGGAAACTGACAACACAAGAGTGCTGAAATTTCATCGTTTAACACTCAATGCCTCATGAAGCCATGCTGTTACACTGTTATATACTTATTTTCATTGAGGTACTCCAAGATTGCATCCCTTAGAAAACCTTCAAACAGTTTATCCACAACATATGTTAACCTTACCAGCCTATAGTTTCCGAGCTCTGTTTTTCAACCCTTTTTGAATATTGGCACCGCATTTGCTATGCCAATCCTATAGGACACTCCTTGTCAGTATAGAGTCCTTAAATATCAGAAATAGGGTTCTGTCTATTACATTACCTTATTCTCTTAGGATACTGGGGTGTATGCCATCTGGTTCCGGCGATTTGTCTATTTGAATCTTTTTAAGACGCACTGTACTCCTTTCTGAGTCAGACAGGGCACTTTTAATGGGGAATTTACTTTGACATTCTGCATTTCATCTGACAGTTTATTTTCCTCAATGAATACAGTGGAGAAAAAAATATTTAATAGGTTTGCTTTCCCCTCATTGCTCTACAACTCCCCCCTCATTACTCAGTAAAGGACCGACACCTTCATATTTATACTTTTCACTATTTATATAATTGAAGAACATTTTTGGATTAGTTTTAGTCTCTTTGGCAATTAATCTCTCTGCCTCTAGTTTGGCTGCTTTTATTTGTCTTTTACATATTCTATTTTTTTGTCTTATTTTTTCAATGCTTCCTTGCTACCGTCCTGTTTTAGTGATTTCAATGTTTTCTTTCCAATCCCATTTTGTGGCTGCATTTTTATTTTTGAGGACTTTGTCCCAGTTAGTGAGGCTAACGGCCTCTCTTAACCTATTTAATTTTGGATTTTGGAAGTTTGGTATTTTTGTGCCTCCCTGAAGAAACACTCTTTTGAATAGCAATTAAAGAGTTATTATTTTATGGTCACTATTTCCCAGGTGTCCCCCAACCTGCACATCTGTTGTTCTGTCAGCTCTGTTGGTTAGTACTAAGTCCAGTATGGCCATCCCTCTAGTTGGATCCTAAACGAGTTGGGCAAAGTAATTGTCTTTGGTTATTGCCAAGAACCTGTTTCCTTTACAAGATATACAGGTTTCAGTTTCCCAAAATCTATTTGCCAAGAATCTCAAATTTGCAAAATAAGCGTAGCATTAGCACCAGAATGTTTTCTATAATTATGGCATTATTGTACTTTATTTGTGTTTGCAGAGTGCTGCTGCATTGTCTCTTTTTTTTTCTGTATGTTTCTAGCCATGGCAGCGTGCACCTGCACATTGTGATGTGCTGACTGACACACTTTTTTGGGTAGTTGTACTGGAGCTAGAGGCGTGGCTGACTCCAGTTGGTATTGCACCCCTGACCAGCCTGTCTGCCCCATAGGCTGATTTTAATTAGAGTAAGTATAAACCTGTAGCCTGCTCTTATTGTATTTATTTGAAACCATTTGGCACCAGAAGTATAGAGTGGGCTTAGCATGTTGGTACCTGCATCCCTGGATTTAGTGGAAGCCTTTATGGCACCAAAAATCGTAAAAAGCACAGTGGACCCAGCATACATGTGAAATCTGCATTCCCAGAAGTTTATGGTGGCCATTTTGGCACATAACAGGTAATATTTATTGTTAGGTTCCCGTCTTATAGAGATCGCCTTGACGTTTGGCAGCCGGGCCCAAATAATTTTGTACAAAATGTATTTGCCAAGAATCCCAAATTTGCAAAATAAGCGTAGCATTAGCACCAGAATTTTTTCTATAATTATGGCATTATTGTACTTTGTCTGCAGAGTGCTGTTGCATTCTATTTTTTTCTTTATGTTTTTAGCCATGGCAGTGTGCACCTGAACATTGGGATGTGCTGACTGACCCCCTTTTTTCTGCAGTTAAAATACACTTGATAACTAGCACCAATAGTTCAAACCAAGGCAATGCTTGCCGATAGACTCAAAAACTGTCTATAAGATCAAAGATCACACTGAGGGTTGAGGGGCTATAAGAAACGAGTGAATGTCAATCGGTCATTATGGCTGCCCGGTACTTGTGATTTGAATCTATATATCCACTTTGATTCCTTTTGCAAAATACGCTTTTCCCAATCACTGTCCCTAGGTGAGGGCCAAACCTCTTCTACTGCAAAAAATGTTAAGGCCCGTGGGTCACCCCGTGTTCTACAGTTTATTAAACCTCGTAAGGAGTAGGTCTGATCAGTAACCGCAGAAATGACCGTTTTAGAAGGACTAATCTATCTACAGGCCTTAGGGATAGTTAGGGGTAGACTTTCCCCAATACCCCCTTTCCTGCCCAAATTAGTGTTTTGCTTTCTCTTTATATCACGTTTTTCATTGTTTTGAGTTTTTTGATCATCTTGCCTTCTTTATTGATTAGATTTTTAATCTAGATGATAAAAGTACATTTTTAATTACGCCTTCAGTTATATGCTCTTGTAGTACAGTGTCAATCCACTATACCTTTTGTAGTCAGTGATTTCTCTGGAGATAGGAAAAAACAGCAATATTGTCAATGTGTTCATTTTTCGGCATTAAATAACATCATAACTTTATTCTCTGGATCAGTACGATTACAGTGATACTAAATAGGTATTGTATATATTATGTTTCATTTTGGGGTAGATATTCTGTTTTTTGGTGGTGAATAAGCAAAAAAAAGCAATTCAACTTTTTTTTTTCTTTTATGGAGTTCACCGTACAGGCAATACCAAATATGTGGAGATTTTATTTTTGCCACTTTTCTCTATTGAAAAGTAATTTTTTCTTAACGAAAAAAGGTGTATTTTATGTACTTGGAATTTTAATAACTTCTTAAAAATTTTTTAACCATGTAATAGTCATACTATAATAGGTTTTTGATCGCTTGTAAAACACGTTGCACTATTCCTGTAGTGCAATGTACTTTAATGTCGGTGCTATATTGACATTCACTAGCAAGCTATGCCAGAACAGAAGCGCAGCCTGCTAGGAAATGGTAGAGGCAGGCTCAGGCCTTCACTTGGCCCTGGCCTGCTGCACTGACATTAGCACCCCGCGATCTCATTTGCAGAGTAACAATGGGAGACAGACTGAATCAGCACTCCTGCCAGTCCAGGTCATTAGAGCAGGAGCGTGGCTCTCATGGGAAAGCCAAGCCCTGACTCTCTACTGCATGGGAGACCCGTGCAGCGCTTAGACTAGGCTGCCATAAAAAGGGAAGGGTATCTAAGTGTTAGATTACCTAGCTTGCTAGTTCCTAGTGAAGGCGTGCTGTTCTGTTTGTCTACCCTTGTACTGACCCCTGCCTGTTTACCGATTCTGACCGTCCACTGCCTGGCCTGTCCTTAGCCTTTTTCTGTATTTTGACCCTTCGCTGCCTGCCGTGACCTTGGACTAGTTTTATGCGTTCACAAAACCTTTGCCTGTCTCCTGAGTACGAGTATTGTCTGACTCTGGACTATTCCAAGAGTTAGCGGCCTTGTGATTTCCATGCAGTGGACCAGATCCCTGTATGGGGGTTAAAGGGTGAAAATAAGAGAAAAGCCAGGATAACGCCCTTAGATCTAGCCCAAAGGCTCTTTGGTAACTTGAGGCTGAGATATGTCTGCTGGCAGCCCTGACTAACCATCTCAACCTCTGTTGGCGACAGTTTATATTATTATTATTATAATTATATATGTGCCCAATATTTTTCTTGTTGTTTCTACTTCTTTGACTGCAAGTTCCCACACTAGGGTCATTTTCCTCTATTTAGACACTGCATACAAAGCTCAACGCTTGCTGAAATGATTCGTTAGGATGTCAAAAAAGCTTCTGTAAATAATTACTATGGGAAATTGTGGCTTTTATATGAACCAATCATTCTCTAAAAAGTTATTCTTTTTAAACCAGTTTTAATCAGTGGCTGTGTCTTATTAAATTGCTCTGGATAAGCCTATTTGGATATGCCTTCCATTTCACCGATACGTCCCTAAATGTCAAATGCTTGTCACCTGGGATACATATCAAAACGGGAAACAATGCTCAGCCAGAGTTTAGTCAAATATTTATTCCAAAAGAATTGCCAGCGTGTCAAGGAGCCATAATCGACTGATTAACATGGAACTGTCACTTCTGCTATTTTCAGAGATGCTGAGGATGCTGGTGTTTGCAGAATAAGCTTGTGTTGCTGGAACTCTCAGATGAGATTATACATATAGGGGCTGAAAAGTGACCTGGGTGATTTTCATGTTGTCTTA
This sequence comes from Bufotes viridis, assembly GCA_033119425.1. Lineage (NCBI taxonomy): Eukaryota > Metazoa > Chordata > Amphibia > Anura > Bufonidae > Bufotes > Bufotes viridis. Next base: position 257,696,950 of record CM065590.1, read on the forward strand.
CATCTACTACACAAGGTGCAGTTAGGAAGAATATAACAAGATGGGACACTGTCTGCTACTAAGCTCAAAATACAAATTGATGTAGGTTAAAAAGCATATTCAGCAGAATCAACCCTATTAAACCAGGCATTCTGCCTGGTAAGGTTGATCCTGTTGGATAAAAAGATACCTCTCTTGTTAAAATCTGTGGCCCGGTTCTTGACAAATCGGATGAATATTATTTATGCTAACAAGGGCTTCAATGCAGAAGGATAAACTGCAGGCAGGGGTGCACCTAGCCTTTCTGCTGCCTGAGGCAAAAACTGAAATGGCGCCCCTCCCCCCCCCCCCCCATGCCAATTTTTTTTACTTAAAGGGAACCTGTCATCAACTTTATGCTGATCTCACTGAGGGCAGCATAAAGTAGTGACAGAAATGCTGATCTCAGCGGTGTGTCACTCATGAGCTAAAAGTAAGTGGTTGCTGAGAACCAGCATCATAATCATTGCAGTCCAGGCCTTGAAAAGAGTCAAATCTACATGAGAAGAGTCATGGTTATTCATAATCTCCTGCACTCTCACCCATCTGCCGATGATTGTCAGTTCTCTCCTAGAGAGAAAGGGAGAAAACTAGGTAGAAGACTGTCAGTCATCAGCAGGTGGGCAGGAGAGCAGGAATTCATGAATATTCATGACTCTTCTCAGGTGGCCACGATAGATAGCTGGTCGGCACTGCTTGAGAAATGCAGGTGTCAGTGGGCTGGCGTCCCAGGAAACCGCGTTGTAGAGAAGAACAGCACTCGCAGTAAATATCAGTTAATAGTATTGAATTTATTGGTCACATATTAATAACATAGTGACGCGTTTCAGCACCAAACATGCTTTCATCAGACTGATAAAAGCACGTTTGGTGCTGAAACGCGTCACTATGTTATTAATATGTGACCAATAGATTCAATACTATCAACTGATATTTACTGTGAGTGCCAGTCTTCTCTACGACGTCTTATCAGGTGGCTGTGACTCTTTTCCAGGCCCAGTCTCCAATGATTGTGATGTTGGTTCTCAGCAACCACTTACTTTTAACTTATAAATGACAGACCACTGAAATCAACTCACCTGTCTCTACTTTATGATGCCATTAGTATGTGCAGCATAAAGTTGATGACAGGTTCCCTTTAACCGCTTCCTTTCAGCCCATGGTCCTTCGGCTGCCCCTCTCTTGCCCCTACCTGATGCTGCCTGAGGCGGTCGCCTCACCTGTCCTCATTGGTGGTGCACCCCTGACTGCGGGGGGCACTACCAGTGAGGAAAATGTAATGTACATCAAAATAATGAACAATAGTTTTATTGCATGTATATTGCCACCAGTCCTTTATTTCAAATGTATTCATTGCATAGTAATACTTTTCATGGGATATTCCCTTTAAGGCTACTTTCACACTTGCGTTGTTAGTTCCGATATTGAGATCCATTTTGATTTTGCACATCAGGATGCATCCATTCCATTAGGATGCGGTTGTGTGAAAACAAAAAATTGAAAAAAAAAACGATCCATCACTAAATACATTGAAAGTCAACGGGTGACAGATCTGTTTTTCCCCGGTCTTGCAGAGGTTTTGTGTCTGGTCAGAAAACAGAATGCTGACGTAATAGAAGACATCCTTCCTGATGCATCCTGAACGGATCTCTTTCCATTCTGAATGCATGAAGACTAAACAGAAACATTTTTTTCCGGTATTGAGATCCTCTGCCGGATCTGAATACCGAAAACAACAACACAAGTGTGAAAGTAGTGTAAGTGGTGTGAACAATCTACATATGCCATATTAATGTATTTATGGAGATAGACTTACTGTAAGGCCTCATGCGCACATCCATTTTGCAGACAAGAATAGGCATTTCTAAATTAGGGACCAAGGAAAGTGTGGAATGCACACGTCTGGTTTGAAAACCGCAAAATACAGATAATCGTGTGCATGAGGCCTAAGTTTTATGACGCTTGTGTGTGCAAACATTCTCTTCATTATTTAGTCAGTATCGAGTATGAGCTCCCTTTGGAATTGCCAACCAATGATGTTCCAGGTGGACTCAATGAGAGAAAATTCTGGAGATGCTGCAGGCCAAGTTAGCATGTTTAGGCCATGCAGGCTGATCACAGTAACACGAGGAACATGCAGCCTGGCATTGTCCTGTTGAAAAATAGCTCTTGGGACACTTTGGAGATATGGCCGTACCACTGTTTACACGGAAAAAAAATCTATGTAAATCTGAGCTGTTAGTGTACTTGAAATGAAAACTAGAGGGTCCAGCTACTGTACATTATCCCTGGAGTAGGACCACTGTGACTTTCCCTTATTAAGGCCTCTTATACCATTGACCATGGGGTCTCCAGGTCAATCTCCAGCTATCATTGTGTCCAAGACAAAAGCTGGACTTTTTGCTGAAGAGGACAGACCTCCATTCCAGCCTCCATTACTGTCTTGCTATTCCCCATGATAGTTTTTAAGAGCGGTGGCATGAGTGTCAATGGAACACCTGTAGTTAGATTTCTGGCTCATAGCCCAGTGTTGTGCAGACGCCTTCTGGTGGTTTGTGTAGACACTGTTTGCAGCTTGAGATATGATGTCCAATTTCACTTGCAGTACAGAATGAATCACTATACCTCATGCTTCTAATCAGAATGTCTGTCCATGCAGAGGTTTGACTCTGTGCACCTCTTGCTGTCATTCCAGTTCGTCATTGTTCTCCCACCCACCAGAACGCATAACGCTGAACAGTGCTGACATCTTGGCCTAGGTGTGTAGTGATCTGCCAACATCTCTCACTTTAAGGATTCTGTCCCTCTCAGTTTGCGACAAGTGGCGATAACTGGCATGTTGACGAACAGCAGGCATCGCATAATCATCCCACATGGCGTGATCTGATTTTTTAGGTTTCATATGGCTAAAAAAAACTTTGCTTTCCATCTGGCTTTTATGTCCCTCTCACATGCCAGAGACTGGAGCTAGGTGCTTGAAAATTTGATGATTTGGAGATCTTTGCAACACCTGCTACTTCCTCGATTTGCGTAACCCGGCTTGTCCTTCTTGGTGTTGCTCACCAAAAATGTCCTGCAGCCTGTGAGCATCAGGTTTGAACACTGTATGTGTATATTCAATTAAAATGTCCTCCTTGTCTAAAGGGTCCAAGGAAGGTTGTCTCTTTCATGCATTCTAAACCAGTCTGTGCTGTGTGTCCCCATTTCCTTAGCATTCATGCTGGGGCTTGTAACTAAACAGAATCTAATTATGCGTGGCAACAACAGGAGATCCTGAATGAACCAAATTAAATGCAATACTATCAGCCTATTCCAACTGCTGATTTGCAGCCAAAGACGCGCTCTCATTTATAAATCACAATCTCCGATAAAATGAGACAGCAGTTCTACTTGGCATGAAGCAGTTCTATTTTTTCTGTTCTCTGAATTTGATGATGCAGTGTTTGTTGAGACAAACGATTCATTTTATTATATTGTTAAGATAAATAATTAGACCGTTTAAGAAAATATGGAAGATTCAAGGTCCAGATTACCACTGATGTTTACAGATTAAGATGTTAGGAAATAGACTAGGGAAGTTTTGTACTTTTACATTCATATCATACTCCTTTTTAAAAAATTCATATAGTTATTCACCCACTTTTTTGTTATTCTGTAACTCAAACTGTGTGTGTCCTTATTGTGTGGGAGTCAGAAGAAACGTTTACGGTCCAAAAAGTCCAAAGATTCAATTCAACTAGCAAACAAGAGGTTAAAAGGTGGAAAGGTGGCCCTGCTACACATAGCAACCAGAGGCTTTGAATCATTTTTACGCTGCTTGTAGTTGTATACTAAAAATGTAACTTTTTTTTTTTAAGGGAAACTGTCACTATGAAAATTCAGTGTAATCTGCAGGCAGCATTTTATAGAGCAGGAGACGCTGAGCAGATTGATTATATATATATAACCTGTATATAACTTATTTATATTCCTGCTGATTCTGGGCTGTGAAGTCAAGGAGGGGGTCCTGTCAGTGATTGACAGCTATCTGTGTAGGAAGAGTCACAGAGGGGAGGGCTGTAAATCAGGCATGGGATTCAGCCAGTTCCCTCCAGTTCCAGTTGTTAAAATTACAACTGGATCGGAGAACCATGTTACCGACTGAGTCCCGATCAGGTGCTCTGGTGGCAACAGGGCAGCTGGAGATGTTCTCTTCCCATTGCTTCCCGTGCCACTGATAGTTTAGCTCCTTAGTTGGGTGTGTAGTGTATATATGGTGTATTTATGTGTGTTGCATATATATGGTGTATGTATATGTAAACATGTGTCGTGACGCCACGTGTCCGCCGTTGAGTAGGGAACCTGTTAAAAATTTGAATCCCACCCCTGCTGTAAATCACTAATAGCACTGCCTCCTTGACTTCAAAGCCCAGAATGAACAGGAATTAAAATGTATAAATTACAAGTTATACTGAATCTTTTCCCATAAAACTATATATCAGTCTGCTCAGCGTCTCCTGCTCTATAACATGCTGCCTGTAGCTTACATTGCATTTTCATTGTGACAAGTTTGCTTTAAAATTGATTGTTATGTGCAAAAAGCCACTTTGTTACTTTTGGTACATGCAGCCCTTTGGCCCTTTGGATGCAGAAAACTACACCTGCTCCAAATTTGCAGTGAAGCCTTTTAATTACTAAATGCATCATGCAGAATTTTTTGGGCTATGTTGCAAAAAAAAACAAAAAAAAAAAAACATTTGTATCACTCTTTTTGACAATAAAAACTCTAAGGAGGCAGTCACAACTTACATCATCACCTGCTCACTGATCCCAAGACAGGAACTGTCACCTACTTGTATTTATTTGGGATGTATAGTAACTATTTTGACTCTTTTATAGCAATTAAATAATGCGGCACCACTTTCACCACTTTGACACACAGTGCTGAAGCATAGAAGAAGTTACTAAAGTACCGCTGTATTTAGGAGACTTTCGGAGACACTGACGGGCATTCAACGGGCACTTGGGGCACAATGGCTAGCAGTTATGGCGACAGCAGCTAAAACTTTTGAGGGCATGGACAGTACATCAGCTTGGTCTTTGTGGCATAATAGAGGCCCTAGCTGTGGTATTGTGAGAATACTGACAGGGGAGCATGCACGAAATGTGCAGCAGGGTGCATACTGTATGCGGTTGGTGTAATGGCTGTACCTATTTTTGATCTCTGAAACTGGATGATGTCTTGCAAAAGTCTGCAAAACAAATACCTATCTCTGTACAAAACAAATACCTATCTCTTCCCATGGGTGCTAGATAATTCTATCTTTTCTGTATCGTCAGTCAAAAATAATCCAGATACAACCACATATGTTTGAAATCTACAGACAGAGATGAAGACCTTGGAAGCCTCAAAAGATAGTTTGGAATCAGGTCTACCATCCAACTACAGTGAAAACCCAATTTGCCAGAGCCACCAGATCACCGAGAAGTGAGCTTCTACTATACAAAACAGCATAAGAATACCATCAGATACCTCTAGTCCTCACCTATAACACAAATCTGGAGATTCTGAGGACTGTTGCTCAGAGACTATATGCAATACTAAAAAAAAATGACTGTTTGAAATCAATATTTCCAGAGCCCCCAATATTTCCAAAGCCCCCTAATCTCAAAAGCATCATTGTCAGAAGCTCACTGCCCTCTCAAACAACAAGAACATTCCCATGCAACCAGACAAAATGTAAGACTTGCCCATACATAATGACCACTGTCATGGTACAGATTCCCAATACACGACATGACTACAAGATCTCAGTTACCTGCACCACACCCAATGTGGTCTACTTGATTATATATACCAAATGTCCTACTGGGGGTCTCTATGTCGGTGAAACCGGTCAAAAGCTTAGAACAAGAATGAACTCTCATTGCCACATAATAAAATAAATAAGGAAAGATCTTCCTTACCTAAACATTTTTTTGCAGCCATGACCACAAAATCACAAGCATGAAAGTCTTGATATTAAATGGGAATTTCAAATTTAAGAATGACAGAATGGTCTGGGATTATAAACTCATGACAACCTTTGACACACTCAGATCAGGAAGGAATATGTTGCACGGATTTGTGTAGTTTTATATCTCTTAAGAAATTGCCCCTCAGACCTCCTGGGTTTATCAAATTCATGAAATGAATACATAATACAGCACATTTTATGCATAAATACGTGAATCTTCAGATACTGCCTGAGCATGCCTGAGTATGATCTTCAGAGCATGCCTGAGAAAGAGACCTGAGTAGTTTCAAAAGCTTGCAATTTTGTCATCATCTTTTCAGTTAGCCATTAAAAGGTATCAACCACTAAGAAATTCCATTTTTATATCTTCTGGTTTATAATGAATTTGATTAAAGGTAAACTCAAGGCTCAATCCACTCCATATAATGAAGGGTGGAACGTCACATTCTCTAGCAGTAATAGAATGGTTGTGCTCGATTCTGCAATGCAGGTAATCCACTCCCCTCTGCTCTCTTTCTAAATTGTCTCCAGATAATCTTTCCCTGCACGATGAAATCACATTTTTGAACCTGAGCTCAGTGAAAGCTTGCACTTTTGAACTGTTATAAATGAGATTTCATGTCAGGGTGTGTTTAGGTAAAATAACAGCAGGAAATGACAGACTGAGTTACAAAGAGTTCTTGTCAAACTAAGACTCTGTGTACATGGCCTGTGCCTCCAATGGAAGGCTCCAACGTAAGTCACTGTATGAGCATATGTCCCCCATAGGATCCTCGCAAAAAAAAAAGCATACTTCATGGTATAGGTCTTTTTGTGGTAGCTCCCTGTTTAGGAAAGTACAATTTGCTGTGCCTTCATAAACGGTTTAATAAAAGGTATACTGGTGTATAGACCCAGATGGCTACCAAATTATGTAACACAAGCCCTATGATACATTAAAAGCATGGAACTTAATCTGCTCTTGCTCCATACATACCAATACAGAGAAGTCTACCTTCAAAGTTTTCATGCGCTGGCACTTAGTCCCTATGGGTATAGACCATATTATACCTAACTATCCTGCCAACTGTTTTTGGAGTTGCATCTCTAATGGCCTTTTCTTACACATGTGGTGGACGTTTCAGTGTGTCCTGTGCTTTTGGTCCTGCATACAGCAGTATAGATATCGGCTGGTGACCGGCTCACCCAGCCTTATGTCTACTCCCTTATTGTGTTAAGATGACTGAACCATTGCACAAATCAAACACTTGTTACCTTTTGTGTCACCCCTATCTCCTCATAGATTGTAACCTCTTGCGAGAAGGACCCTCATTCCTCTTGTTTTATTTGTTGAATTGTCTGTTGCTATGTTATGTATGTTTGTAAATGGACCTCCTGATTGTAAAGCACTGCGGAAAAGGTTGGTGCTATATAAATAAAGATTATTAATATTATTATTGTTATTTTATGGGCTGGTCTGTACCATATTCCATTATTATTATTATTTATTCTAAAGTACCATTAATTCCAAGGCACTGTACATCTAAAAGTGGGTATAAATATATAATATCAAACAAAGCAACTACAAGTACAATGAGCATGAACTTTATTAACAGACTGGTACAGTGGAGGAGAGAACCCTGCACACGAGAGCTTAAAATCTACAAGGGAAGGGGGAAGGAGACAGTAGAGACCTATGGGAAGCCCTGCTACATCATAAATCATCAAGGTGTTCACTTTTCCTTGTTTAGAGGCAAAAAAAAAAAAGATCGCTGATGCCTGGAAGAAAGTATCTATCCCATACTCAGAATTCCTTACTAGGTTAGATAAATTTATGACTAATAAGCAAGTCACTAGCATCCTCTCCAATACTCAGCAAAAGTTTTTCGAGATCTGGGGTGCATAGATATACACACACGCTTCTCCCTTGTGTAGCACCATGATGCAGTAATGTACCTCGCCCACTCCTTCTCTGCCCCTTCACCATTCCCTACCCCTTTTTCCTCGTGTTGCTCTTCTTATTTTTTCTTATTCTTTTCTCTTATGTCTATCACTATTTCTTGCTCCTTACATTAATAAAATGCTATGGATCAGCGAGTGTGGACCCACTGTGCTAACCTGTTTGGTTAAACCCTAAGGGAGTTAATCTCAGTGCTCTCCTAGTATTCACCCTTTAACCCTTGTACAAGGATCTGGCCTTAGATGCACTGAAGCAACAGAACCATCTCCTGGAAAAGTCCTAGTGTAGTTGACAGTTGACCTACAGATGCACAATAGCACAAGACTATCAAACACCTTTGGTTACCAGGGAACCTAAAGTTCAGACATCCTGTGCCTGGAGAGGGTCCCTTAAATACTCAGGGACCCCCAGCCATTGCCTGGGGAAGGATTTGGAAGTGTGCGCACTGGCCCTTTAAGAAGCCAGAGGTGAGCACACACATGCCGTTAGGAGACATAGGCCTCTTTCACACGGGCGTCATGTTTGACGCCCGGATAAGAGGCGGGTGCGTTGCGGGAATATGCGCGATTTTTCCGCGCGGGTGCAAACATTTGTAATGCGTTTTGCACGCGCGTGTGAAAAATCGCCAGACCCGAAGCCGGACTTCATCACTGAAGTCCGGTTTCGGGTAGAGTATTCTGGAGGATTTATTATTTTCCTTTATAACATGGTTATAAGGGGAAATAATAGCATTCTTAATAAAGAATGCTTAGTAAAATATAGAGGAAGGGGTTAAAAATAATAAAAGTGAACTTACCTTAGCCACATGATCGCGTAGTTGCGATCTGTCCTCTCTTTTCCAGCATCAGCTAAGATCTAAAGGACCTGTGATGACGTCACATCACATGGTCCAATCACATGGTCCATCACCATGGTAAGATGGACCATGTGATTGGACCATGTGATGTGACGTCATCACAGGTCCTGTAGATCTTAGCTGATGCTGAAAAGAGAAGACAGATCGCAACTACGCGATCAAGTGGCTAAGGTAAGTTAACTTTATTATTTTTAACCCTTCCTCTTCATTTAACTAAGCATTCTTTATTAAGAATGCTATTATTTTCCCTTATAACCATGTTATAAGGGAAAATAATAAAGATCTGGTCCCGTTGCTAAGCAACCATGCGGGAAAATCGCACTGCATCCGCACTTGCTTGCGGATGCTTGCGATTTTCCCGCAGCCCCTTTCACTTCTATGGGGCCTGCGTTGCGTGAAAAACGCACAATATAGAGCATGCTGCGATTTTCACGCAGCGCAGAAGTGATGCGTGAAAATCACCGCTCATGTGCACAGCTCATAGAAATGAATGGGTCCGGATTCAGTGCGGGTGCAATGCGTTCTCCTCACGCATTGCACCCGCACGGAAAACTCGCCCGTGTGAAAGGGGCCATAGGCTGGAGCACAAGGAAGAAACACGGAGGCAGCAGCATGGTGAGTATCGTGGGTACCATGCTTAAAGGCAAGAGCAGGGCATAGACAGCTGACCTAAGATAATGTTTGAGGTAAAATGGAAGGAGTTTTGACAAAGTCTATTCTTGAACTAAAATGGTGTTGTTTAGCTGTGGTTTAGATATGTTTCCCCTTCAATGTTTCTCCCTGAACAAATAAATTGTATAGAAAATTCAAACAAAACCTTAGCTTCACAAAGCATTCTAAAAAATTAAACTTTATAATGCGCTTACATACCTTTCATGATTGTACCCCCAACAGCTATACAATTCCTGAAAGTAGACAACCCAATGAATGTCTTATACAATAGTTATTGGTTATGGCCACCTACATGCAGCTTTGAGACAAGCAGGAATTTTGGCAAAACATAGGAAAGAAACCAACGTAAATTGGGAATTCATGAGTTTCATGCTACTAAAATGTGGGTTATTCTATCACTGTATCATAGACCACTGGCCCAAATTAAAGTAAATGGCATATTGTCCCCTATTTTATGATTGGTAATGGTACAAGACGGAGTGCCTAATATCCCATATGTTATTTGTATTGGGTGTTATGGCTTAGCAGATGTGAACCCACTGTGTCAACTAACCAGTTTGGCATAGGGCTAACCCTATGGGCATTATTCTGGCACTTCTCCGGTAGTCACCCTTTAACCTCTTTACAGAGTTCTGGACTTCACTGTGGGTTAGCAGCCAGACCCCTTCCCCCTCGGATAGTCACAGTGTAGTTGGCAGCTGACCCACTGGGGTCGGGAACTCTTGTGCAAGCACTGGGAGAACCTTCAGCCATTGGCTGGGAAGGATTTAGGAGTACGCACATTGGCCTTTTAAGAGGCCAGGGGTGAGACTGCCGTAAGAAAGAATCAGGCAGGGGAGCACAGATGTACAAGGCGCAAACAACCAGGATACCAGATGGCATGGTGACTGTTGTGGAAGCCACACCTGAAGAGGACAGCAAGAGGGTGGCAGGTACGGACCGCAGACCTAACATTGGTTATAGAAAACCTCCTATAAACCAGCAGACAGAACAAGAACACAGAAACTTCGCAAACACAGATGACCTTTTGGTAGTAATCACAAATTCTCTAATTAATACTTCGTAAATATAAGTTCACCTGCTATGAGGAGAACTTCACCTTAGATGGCACATTTCTCTGACTATAAGAGGACAGCATTTTTGCTAGATATATACAGTGTATACCCCCTGTGCTTTCCCATCAACAATTTGAGACTGGTAAGACACAATTTCGCATTTTACTACCAAAAGGGCAAAAAATGAAGCTGAAAAGCTGCATAATTAAAGGTGACATAATCTTTTTTTCATCTGTAATGAATAGAAAGCGTTAACTCCAAAATCATACAACTAATGCTCTGCCTCTGGCATCTTTGTTTCTCTGTAATAATTTACTGGATAATTTTAAAGCGTTGTAGCAGAATCAGAAGCTTGAAGATTGTCGGTTATAAAAATAATCTTTGCTCATTTACTTCAATGCCTTTGATCCAGCAAGTGCTTTTTTTATCAGTTGGATAGTGAAAATGGAAAGCAAGTGCACTTCTCTCGGAGTACATTTATGGAACATAGTTTTCATTCATTCGGCATAAGTATACTTTTCTGAACACAAAACATAATCAAACGATCAGGGTTTTAGTAAGCAATACCATCTGCCTTGTATTCAGAATTGTTTTAGTTGTTCAATAGACGATGCTGCATTTTCTTCTATTTCAAGAAAACAGAGTATGGACCATTTCCTGGCCAAAATGCTAAGAAGTCAGGAGGACCTCAGCCGATAGACTAAGTAGCCGAAACCCTAAGCAGCCACGATAGCCAGGACGAAAGCTGAAATGGTAAGTTGCTATCACCTCAGCTGAAAAAGAATGTGATAAAGTAATGAAAAATAACTACCATATTTTTCGCCCCATAGGATGTCACTGTGGGTGAATCTTAATGAGCGCTTCCATTATGAAAGCGCTCATTAGTACCAGAAGACAGGGAAGCAGTGAATGCAGTGTGGCATTGGCTGTGGACAACCTGCTGTGGCTGTGGACAAGGTGTGGGCACTCAGTGACTTCACGCTGTGCACGTTGTGTCACAGCACAACCGACGGCAGGAAGAAGAAGGAGGTGAGGAGAGGCGGCGTCCGGAGCAGGAGAGATAAAGTGGATTTTTTATTTGCTCTATGGCTGAGGGCTCATCTGAGCCTGGGTCTGATCTGTGGCATGGGGGGCTGATCTGTGGCATGGGGTTGGTCTGAGGCATGGGGTCTGATCTGAGGTTTGATTGGGGATCATTCACTTTGGGGGTCTGAGCTCAGGTCTGATTGTGGGTCTGATTTGAAGTCTTATTGGGATCTTATTAACATTGGGGGTCTGATCTGAGGTCTGATTGAGGGTCTTATTAACATTGGTGGTCTGATTGGGGCTGTGAGCTGAAGTCTGATTAACATTGGGGGTCTGATTGGGGCTGTGAGCTGAGGTCTGATTAACATTGGGGGTCTGATTGTATTTTTTATGATGTCCTAACTAAGGGCAGAATAAACTAGTGACAGATCCCCTTAGCAAAACTTTGGGTCACTTTCTTTTATTGACCCAGCTGTTTTGGTAAAATCTTGTATTGTTCAGCTCCAGCATATACTGATCAGACCTCATATTCATGAGTTCCAGGCTCTTCCCACCCAACTGCCAGCAGGGCAGGGAGAGCCAGGAGCTCATGAATATGAGGACTCATAAGAATGTGCTGGAGCTGTTAGGACTTTGCATAGTTGCAAACTTTCTCAAATTTGCAGGGACTGTCCCGGCAAATTGGGGCTATCTCGGGACGAAAATAGACGTGGCTAAAGAAAACCCCATAAAAACCTCATAAGTGGGTGGTCTCAGAGGTGGGGTTTTGGTTGCCCTGATTTTACCAACATAACCTGGCAGTTAGTCTAATTCACTTTACAGTCAGTTTTGGTTTTCTGAACTCTTGAAAAAGCCCTTTAAGCTAACAGTATTTAACCCAAAATGCTAAATAGCTAGGGGGCTAACAAAATACTAAGCAGCAAGAACCCCAGGCAAAAATGTTAAGTATCCAGGAGCCTGGTCACAATAAAAAGAAACAAGGCTCCCGGATGAAGTTTTTGGAAGTTTTTGGCTGGAATGCTTATCTGCAAGAACTTCATCCAAAATTCTAACTTAATGCGCAAATAACCCAGACCCTTTTGTTGATATATCCCATGTGTACAATGACAGAAAAAACACATATATGTTTAGAATTTTTTTTTAATATGCAGTATGAAGCTTATGAAGAAAATGCATTTAACAATATACATGCACATTTTGCCCTTTGTCCCTGTTTGCTACGGTTGTACATCATGTGACCAGACGCATGTATTTACTAAAGGATATGCACTCAACAAGACTGGCTCTGCCCAACTAAAACCTAAATTGGCACTATGCTGACAAAAAGAAAAGAAGCATTCACACCAAGGAATTTTTTTAGTTGCAGAAGTATATGAATTAAAGGGTGGTCATAACCACTGGATATGAGCAGTGTATAATGTGATGGAAAATAACTTCAGCCAGCAAAGGAAGCAATATGGACAATCACAATACATTAGTAAGTGTCTTGTATTAACTCTGTCTACATGATAAATGCCATTAGCTGATGTGAGACAACCCCTTTACGGCTGGGGCTGATCGGCAACTTTGCCCACGTTACACATAATCGACCAAAGATCATAGTGTAGCATTGCTGGCATCACAGCTAATAATATGAATGGGGTCCCATTGCAACCCACAAACAGCCACAACGGGACAAAAGCAAGAAATCCAACCCTGCTAGCTTACTATTGAGGTTTCTAAAAGGTTTTATGTAATTTTCGGCAGGCATCGTATGCAGGTGTCACGTGGTTTGTATTTGTCACGTTCATTTACAGGCTTTTTTATGCTTTGGACAAATCTAAAACATCTTTGTCCTTGTACAGCATAGAGCACAGGAGCAACTGCAACTGCAATCCACAGAGACCTGCTGTTTCTAGTTGTGTTGAGTGTTAAGACGGTTTCTTTCTACTGGGATTTTATTCAACCTTAGCAACACATTCTCATTAACTGAAACATGTAAAGTGAATGGACTGGAATGAAAAAGAGATGCATGCATGTAGCACAGATATAGGCTCATGTAAATATTAAGGCAACATGAAACATTTTACAGACCTTCAAAGAATTACAGTAATTGAAATGAAATTATGTGATCTCATTTCTGGCAAACGTGGTTATTGTATATATTACTAGTTTGTCATTCACACCTCGGTATTCCAGTTTCTTCATCTCTATACACAGCACAACCAGTGATCATTTAACTACATAAAACTGAGTAACTTTGTATATACATTGCTATTCTTGAGATACACCATATATTATAGTCCAGAGCTCCATTAACAGCTCTTTCAGAGCTGCAATCCCCCAGCATTCTTTACTGGTTCAGTGTCTTCTTAGGTTTTGATCTGGTGAATCGTTTTCTACTCTGCACAATAATCTGATGTGGGAAAAGCATACGAAAAGCTTTCCTTCACCCAGGGGAAAGATGCTGTTTGCTGCCCTAAGGCTTCTTTCACACTAGCGTTAATATTTTCCGGTATTGAGATCCGTCATAGGGTCTCAATACCGGAAAAAAAACGCTTCCTTTTTGTCTCCATTCATTGTCAATGGAGACAAAACGTAACTGAACAGAACAGAGTGCTCCAAAATGCATTCCGTTCCGTTCTGATACCGGAGAGAAAACTGCAACATGCTGCGGTTTGCTTTTCGTCCTGGGATGCGGAGCAGGACGGATCCAGCATGACTCCCAATGCAAGTCAATAGGGACGGATCCGTTTTCTCTGCCACAATCTGCCACAATAGAAAACAGATCCATCCTCCATTGACTTTTAATGGAGTTCATGATGGATCCGTCTTGGGTATGTTAAAGATAATACAACCAGATCCATTCATAACGGATGCAGGTCGTTGTATTATCAGTAACGGAAGCTTTTTTGCTGAACCCTTCCGGATCTAGTAAAAACGCTAGTGTGAAAGTAGCCTAACTCTGCATCTAAATACCCTGTATAAGACTGAGTCAAGGCTGTTGATGCCCCTCCATGGCACTTCCCTCCATGGCAATTGAGGAGCATGTCCCACCATACTTCCTAGCTATGCCCCTTTACCCTAGGTACACACCTAAGCGTTTTACAGCGCGTTCAAACGCGCTGTAAAACGCACAACATGTGAAAAGCCATGCTTCCCTATGGGCATGGTTCACATTTGGGCGTTGTACAGCGCGTTTGAACGCGCTGTAAAACGCCCCACGCCCAAACAAGTACATGAGCTTCTTTGGGGCGTTTTAACGCGCCTATGGACAGTGATGCCATAGGGGAGAATCACTGAATCGTGCGTATAATGCGCGTTTCTTAGTTACAAAAACGCGCATCCAAAAACGCACATAAAACGCGCGATTCAGAAACGCCTAGGTGTGTTCCCAGCCTTAAAGACAAAGCTGAGCCATTAATCAGAGCCATAACTGAGGGCCTCAGAGCAACGTTTAGATCAGACCCCCCTCCCCCCGCCTTGCATTAGACACAAAAAAAAACAACAACACATTTTCCTCCTCAAGTTGTCTAAAATATTCCAGAATTCCAACTTTTAAATATCTGGCTATAGGGAGACATTTACTGTGCACAATTTGCCACCAGTCAGTCCACACTGTAAATGCGCCACTGGTCAGTCCACAGTCCAGTGTAAATGCTACCACCAGTCAGTCCACAGTCTAGTGTGAATGCTGCCTCTGGTCAGTCCACAGTCTAGTGGAAAAGCTGACACAAGTCAGTCAATATTCTAGTGTAAATGCTGCCACCGGTCAGTACACAGTGTAGTGTAAATGCTTCCGTCGGACAGTCCACAGTCTACTGTAAATGCTGCTATCGGTCAGTCCACACTCTAGTGTAAATGCTGCCTCTGGTCAGTCCACAGTCTACTGTAAATGCTGCCTCTGGTCAGTCCACAGTCTAGTGTAAATGCTGCCTCTGGTCAGTCCACAGTCTAGTGTAAATGCTGCCTCTGGTCAGTCCACAGTCTAGTGTAAATGCTGCCTCTGGTCAGTCCACAGTCTAGTGTAAATGCTGTCTCTGGTTAGTCCACAGTCTAGTGTGAATACTGCCTCTGGTCAGTCCACAGTCCAGTGTAAATGCTGCCTCTGGTCAGTCCACAGTCCAGTGTAAATGCTGTCTCTGGTTAGTCCACAGTCTAGTGTGAATACTGCCTCTGGTCAGTCCACAGTCTAGTGGAAATGCTGGCGCAAGTCAGTCCACATTCTAGTGTAAATGCTACCCCGGTCAGTCTGCAGTCTAGTGTAGTGGTGGCGAACCTATGGTAAGGGGGCTATAGGCGGCACTCAGAGCCCTCTCTGTGGGCACCCATACCCTGGAAAAAGTCAATGATGTACCAATATGCCTTAGACTTATCCTGCCATTTATCAGCGCAGCGGCTCTATGAATGGCACAGGCAGCACATTAAATGTAGGCAAGCTATTATAGCTAAATCAAAAAGTACATGAAAGATATATTGTATTGGTATTCACGTTAAATTGCCATGTTGGCACTTTGCGATAGATAAGTGGGTTTTGGGTTGTAGTTTGTGCACTCGGTTTCTAAAAGGTTCACCATCACTGGTCTAGTGTAAATGCTTCGGTCGGACAGTACACAGTCTAGTTTAACTGCTGCCACCAGTTAGTCCACAGTCTACT
Organism: Bufotes viridis; assembly: GCA_033119425.1. Taxonomy (NCBI): domain Eukaryota; kingdom Metazoa; phylum Chordata; class Amphibia; order Anura; family Bufonidae; genus Bufotes; species Bufotes viridis. The sequence continues at coordinate 257,713,148 of CM065590.1, forward strand.
GTAAATGCTTCCTTCGGACAGTCCACAGTCTAGTATAAAGGCTTCCATCAGACAGTCCACAGTCTAGTGTAAATGCGGCCATCAGTCAGTCCACACGCTAGTTTAAATGCTGCCTCCGGTCAGTCCACACTCTAATGTAAATGCTGCCTCTGGTCAGTCCACAGTCTAGTGTAAATGCTTCCGTTGGACAGTCCACAGTCTAGTGGAAATGCTTATGTCGGACAGTCAACAGTCTAGTGTACTTGCTGCTGCTGGTCAGTCCACAGTCTAGTGGAAATGCTGTCCTCCAGTCAGTCCATAGTCTAGTGAAATTCTGCTGCTGTTCAGTACATAGTCTAGTGTACATACTGCTGTTGGTCAGTCCACAGTCTAGTTGAATGCTGCCACCAGTCAGTCCACAGTCTAGTGTCAATGCTGCCTCTGGTCAGTCTACAGTCTAGTGTCAATGCTGCCTCCGGTCAGTCCACAGTCTAGTGTACATACTGCTGTTGGTCAGTCCACAGTCTAGTTGAATGCTGCCACCAGTCAGTCCACAGTCTAGTGTACATTATGCTGTTGGTCAGTCCACAGTCTAGTTGAATGCTGCCACCAGTCAGTCCACAGTCTAGTGTCAATGCTGCCTCCGGTCAGTCCACAGTCTAGTGTACATACTGCTGTTGGTCAGTCCACAGTCTAGTTGAATGCTGCCACCAGTCAGTCCACAGTCTAGTGTACATTATGCTGTTGGTCAGTCCACAGTCTAGTTGAATGCTGCCACCAGTCAGTCCACAGTCTAGTGTCAATGCTGCCTCCGGTAAGTCCACAGTTTAGTGAAAATGCTACCTTCGGTCAGTCAACAGTCTACTGTAAACATTGCTACTGATCTGTTGATATGGACACATTGATGCCAATTATTTTTACTTTTTATTTTTACTTAGTGGCATAATAAATCATTTTAATAGAGGAAAATGTTTTTTTTATATTTTAAACCTTTTTTCACAGTTCTTCTAGGGGACTTAAAGACTGGCTTGATCATTTCTATATCATATTCTATAATACACTATAATATTTCTGTGTAACAGTATATCTTTCCAGTGGTGCTGATGCCAGCGCTACTGATGAAAATATAAAAGCTGGAGTCCTAATAACTTTCAGCACACACATCAATAAAAATCTCACCATACAACCCCATGGGTAATTTGCTATTCTTATTTTCACCAGCTATATAAACTTTGCATTTGGAATTACATGCATGCCCAGGAAGAAGCCAATCTTGTCAAACCCAGGTTTGGGCATATGCTGAGCATGCTGCCTTTGTGAAACACTTGTTTTAAACCTCTTTTTTTTTTACTTCCAGCAAATTGCTTCCAGCAGCTTTTTGATAATTAAACGTATGGTAAATTACTTTTTAGATTTACTTTTTAGATTGTGAATGGCTTTCTTTAGTCTAAAAAATTCATATAAATATATCCCTGTTGTTTTATCTGACATGTTGTAAAATATGGTTGTCAAAAGCATTTCTTATACATATCAGGGTGGTCAGTGGGTAAAAAGAATTAAAACGGCAATTAAAACGACAATAAAAAAGGTTATTATCGGCCATCAGTGTTTGGGCAAAACCACTAACCTCTAAGCTATAAATATTCCAAAATATTGGATATTTTTACTTTAGATTTCAATCAAGTTTTTAGGAATTTTTTCACATCTAGATGTATATTTCTTTACTCAATGATAAGCCCTTACTGTATTTAGGTCTGATGCGGTCACCCATATTAAAAAATGACCATGTTTTGTTTGCAATACACATGATTTTTTTTTTATACAGAGTTTCTTTTTATTGAAAATAACATCACAATACAACACAACAAAGAACACACATAAAAGTACAAGGGACTAAGGCCTCATGCACACGACCGTTGTTTGTTTCCGCGTCCGTTCCATCCGCAAATTTTGCGTCCGTCAAAAAACAGATGAAGGACCGTTTTTTTTTTGGCGGATCCGTTTTTTTGGCAGATCTATTGTAATAATGCCTATCCTTGTCCGCAAACGTGAAAAAAATAGGACATGCTCTATTTTTTTGACGGAATGTAAACACGGATCTCGGATGCTGAACAAAAACGGTTGACCATCTGCATTTTTTGACGGACCCATTGAAATAAATGGGGAAGCATCCTATCCGTGAAAAAAAATGGAACAGACGCGGAAACAAACAACGGTCGTGTGCATGAGGCCTAAAGATCCTTTTACATGGCTGCCAATCAGGACAATTATCAGGAAGGAACGTTCCTAAGAATGCTCATTTCTGATAATTGCCTTGTGTAAAGGTGTAGCTGATCAGCTGATGAATGAGCAAACATTCATTCATCGGGTGATAACATTGATGATGCGAACATTGAAATAATAGCTTCTGGGTAGCAGATTGTCCTGTGCAAACAGTTATATGCTGCTCAAAAACAATGAATCTATATGAGGATGAGCAAATGCTCATCCCCATACAGAAAAGATGATTGCCACATATAAATGCAGCACTCACTTCCACTCACAATCAGGCAATTATCAGGAATGAATGGTTAGTTCCCGATAATTGCCTGTGAAGTTGGCCCATGTTATGAGGCCTTTAGCAAACTAAAGTAAATTGACAGATCTAAAAAAGATTGACAAATCACACCATGACTCAATTGCAATAGAAGCAGGGAGTCTTTCATCTGGATATTTGGTGAGGACACTGCTGACTTAAGTCCAAAAGAGACTATCACACAGAAAAAGAAAATTGTTAAAGTAAAGGGCCCTTTACACTGGCCGAGAATCCGTCAGAAAATTGCTAATGATCGTTCATAGGAAGGCTCGTTAGCGATTATCTGGCGGTGTAAGGATGATGCTGATTGCCCGATGAACTTACAAAAGGCTCTTTCGTCAGATAATTCTATCACTTGTGCGGGCAACTAAATCAACGCTTGTCAGCAGCAGATTGTGCTGTCTAAACATGCTCTGCTGCAGGCAAACAAAGAGTCTGTATGGGGATGGCATTAGTGATCACTCCTCCCCAAACTGTGTCTCCTTGCTTCCTTCCTGACAATCGCCTGCTGAATTGTCCCATGTAAAGGGACCTTAAAGGGGTTCTCTGGTAATTAAGAAAATGAAAATACTTAACCCCTTAAGGACCCATGACGTATGGGTACGTCATGGGTCCGATCCCTAAGTATGGCGCCCGCTCCTGCCCTCTGTGGGCGCGATCGCTGCGGGGGTCCGGCTGTTTCCTGTAGCTGACCCCCGCGGCTAATGATCGCGGCCGGCAGCGATGCCGATCGCAATCATTTAACCCCGCAGATGCCGTGGTCAATCCTGACCACGGCATCTGCACGCTAAACCGAAAGTAAAACTTTCGGCAGCTCTCCGGCTCCCCTAGTGGTGATCGGGAGAATCGGAGCGCTGTAAGGGATAGCCTCAAGCCTTTCATTCAGCATGAGGCTATCACTTACTATTTCCTATGGAGCCCTTGTTAGCAATAGGGCTTCATAGGAAAGTAGTAAATCCTCATAAACTCCAATACAAGTGTATTGGAGTTTATGTTAAGCTAATCAGATGACTGATTTATATAGGTCCCTATGGGACCTATATAACAGTGTAAAAGAAAAATAAAAGAAATAAAAAAATAAAAAAATAAATAAAAAAACCTAAAAATTCAAATCACCCCCTTTCCCCAAAATTAAAATAAAATAATAATTTTTTTAAAAAATACACATCATGGGTGTCATAATGTGCGAAAACGCCCGTGGTATAAAAATATAAAAATATATTCCCCATACGGTAAACAGAAAAACGGAAAAAGCGCCCAAATGGCGGATTCGCCATTTTGAGCGCTTCATTTCCTCAAAAAAATTAAATAAAAAGTGATCAAAAAGTCCTACACACCCCATAATGGTATCAACTAAAAGTTCAGATCGCCCGCAAAAAATAAGCCCTCATACAATGCCATACACTTAATTACAAAAAGTTATAGGGGGTCAAAATATGGCAACAAAAATAAAAAATAAAAAATTTCCCACTTTTGAATTTTTTTCACTATCAAAACGCAAAAAAAAGTATACATATTGGGTATCGCCGGATTCATACTGACCTGTAGAATAAAACTAAATGGTCAGTTTTATCACACATCAAACGTCGTAATTTAAAAACCCGTAAAATTGTGGTAGAATTGTTTTTTGCAATTTCACCCCATTTGGAATTTTTTCCCGCTTCCCACTACATCGTATGCAATATTAAATGGTGGCGTTGGAAAGTACAACTTGTCCCGCAAAAATAAAGCCCTCATATGGCCATGTGAACGTAAAAATAAAAAAGTTATGGCTCTCGGAAGGCATGGAGCGCAAAACGAAAATGCAAAAATGAAAAAACCCCGAGTTCTTAAAGGGTTAAATAATACTTTATTATAAATATATTTCCAAATACCTTGAATTAGGTATAATGGCTCGTTTTGTCTGGGGAGCAATCATTAGGAGAAATAAAATGGCTGCCATCCTATCAGTACACACAGAACCTGTCCTAATTACACATCAGAACAAGTTACTTCAGAGCAATAAGCTAAAGAGCTGCCTTATCCTCCTCTCTGCTCTGCTTGTCAGGGATTATGATCCTGAATATAGCTGATAAGAACTTCAGTTGAATCTCTGTAGTAATGAAGTTCATATGAAGACGAAGTACAATGAGCACGGACAGGACAGATTGTGGTAATGGGGACTGTGGTAAATAGGGGCTGTGGTAATGGAGACTGCATACAAGTGCTGCTGCTCATTATCTACACCCTCACTATCCTCTCTGTGGGAATGGAGTTCATTAGGAGACATGAAGTACAGAGAGGATGGACACGACAAACTGTAGTAATGTGAGGCTGTGGTAATGGAGATTACATTCAAGTGCTGCTGCTTATCAGCCCCATTCCCACCTCCTCTCTGTACTTCATGTCTCCTCATGAGCTCCATGTCTACAGATTCATCGTATCAGCTGTATTCAGGATCATAATCCCTGACAAGCAGAGCAGAGAGGAGGAAGAGACAGCTCTTTAGTTCCGTGTTGTGAAGGAACTTTTCCTGCTGTGTGATTATGACAGGTTTTGTGTGTACTAATAGGACGATTAGCCATTTTATTTCTCCTAATGATCACTCCTCAGATAGCAGATTTAGATCAGGGTTCATAGAAGGCCACTTTAGAGTAGTCCAATGCTTTGCTCTCAGCCATGCTTGGGTATTTTTAACTCCAGGTTGTTTGGGTCATTATCCTGTTGAGAACCCATGATCTGTGAGTGAGACTAAGCTTACTAACACTGGGCAGCACATTTCGCTTAAGAATGCCTTGATAGTCTTAAGATTTCATTTTGACCTGCACATTTTCAAGACATCCTGCACCCTGTGCAGCAAAGCATCTCAAAAACATAACTGAGCCTCCCCCATGTTTCACAGTAGGTACAATGTTCTTTTCTTTGCATGCTTCATTTTTGCGTCTGTCAACATAGAGCTGATGTGACTTGCCAAAAAGCTCCAGTTTTGTCTCATCTGTCCAAAGGATATTCTCCCAGAAGCTTTGTAGCTTGTCAACATTTTGCGAAATTCCAGTCTCATTTTTCTCATTTGATTTTCTTAACCCCTTTCTGACATGTGACGTACTACTACATCATGGAAGTCAGTGACTTCCCGCATTTTGACGTAATTGTACGCCATGGTGATCGGGCGGGCACTGGAGCGGTGCGCGCCCGATCACTGCAGGGGTCCGGCAGTCCGTGGTAGCCCGGCCCCTGCTGTATCCGCCCGCATCACTGTAAAAGTCGATGCCAGCGGATTAACCCCTTCTATGCTGCGGTCCGCGCTGACCGCAACATAGAAGAGGTTTCTGTCAGGTGCGGGTGCACATCGAGTTCCCGCGCTGCTCTGGCGGGGACCTGATGTGTCAGAAGGCAGCAGGATGCCGTGCACGGCATCGAGACCTGCCTTCTATGGGTGCCGAGGAGATCCAGCCTCAGGCTGTCTCCTAGGCAACCTGTTAGTGTATGACTCAGTGTCATACACTAACAGGCAATGCATTACAATACAGATGTATTGTAATGCATTGCAGAGGAGATCAGACACCCAAAAGCAAAATTCAGAAATAAAGTTAAAAAAAGTGTTTTTAATAAAATTAATAAAGTTTTTAAGTAACAAAAGAATATAAATGCCCCTTTCCCCTTGTTTTATAATTTTTATGATAAAAAACTGGAAAAAAAACACACATATTAGGTATCGCCAATTCCGTAATAACTGGCTCTATAAATATACTACATGATCCACCCTGTCCGATAAACACCATAAAAAATAAAATAAATACAGTGTAAAAAAAAGGCATTTTTGTCACCTTACATCGAAAAAAGTGCAACAACAAGCGATCAAAAAGGCGTATGTCCCACAAAATGGTATTAATAAAACCGTCACCTCATCCCGCAAAAAATGAGCCTCTACCTAAGACAATCGCCCAAAAAATAAAAAAAATATAGCTCTCAGAAATTGGAGACACTAAAACATAATTTTTTTGTTTCAAAACTGCTATTATTGTGCTAAAGTGAAATACATAAAAAATACACATATTAGGTATCGCCACGTCTGTAAGAGCCTGCTCTATAAAAATATCACATGACTTAACCCCTTAGGTGAACATTGTAAAAAAATGGAAAAAAAACTGTGTAAAAAGAGCCATTTTTGTCACCTACATCACAAAAATTGCAACAGCAAGCGATCAAAAACACGTATGCCCCCCAAAATAGTACCAATGAAACAGTCACCTCATCCCTCAAAAAATGAGACCCTACCTAAGACAATCGGTCGAAAACTAAAAAGGCTATCACTCTCAGACCATAGAGACACTAAAATATGATTTTTTTTTTGCTTCAAAACTGCTATTATTGTGTGAAATAAATAAATAAAAAGTAGACATATTAGGTATTGCCACGTCCGTAATGTATGTAAGCCCCACAAAGTGACTTCAGACCTGAACTGGTCCTTAAAAAGTGGGTTTTGGAAATTTTCTTAAAATGTCACGCCATCCTAGAATCAGAGAGAGTTCCTGCCTACTTGCACTTCCCGTCCTAAACAACAGAGCGCAACTGGACAGCAGTCCCTAACTTAAATAAATGTGGGAGGGACAGATAAAAGCAGAGACAGGTAACGGGCGGCAGCAGGAGCGTACAGCAGGCAAGGAGGATAGCCAGCTAGCAAAGGTCACAACGAAAGGTCACATCAGAATACAAGGGAGAGGCAAAGACAATACGAGTAACAAGCCGAAGGTCAAACACGGGAGGTCGCATCAGAATGCAAGGGAGAGGCAAAGACAGTACGAGGAACAAGCTGGGGCTGGGGGTCAAACCTGGAGGTCGCGTCAGAATAAAAGGGAGAGGCAAAAAGAGGGTCAAATCACAAGCAGAAGGTCAAATACAGAGCAATCCAACGGACTATGAGGTAGCCCAATAAGCACAATCACAGGCAACCTGTGGCCAGCAGGTTGCCTACTTATATACACAAGGGCTGAGGTCATGTGACTTGGCCAGCGCCACATGACCTGCCCCAGGACTGACAGCTGAGCACCGAGTGCCCAGCTCGGCGCTCAGTCCACACAGGTATCCAGGCAACAGAGGACGCCGGCCGCACATAGAGGGAGCATGCCATGGCAGCGGAGACCCCGAGCAGCTCCATGCTCTGCTGCGAAGGTGTCTCCTGCTGCTGCCGGAGAGGGACAGGATCCCGGCGGCGCAAGGGGGAGGACGCGCGTCACCGGTGTCCTGTGACATAAAAATTTCAAAATTTGCTTCTAAACTTCTAAGCCTTCTAACGTCTCCAAAAAATAAAATGTCATATTCAAAATGATCCAAACATTAAATAGATATATGGGAAATGTAAAGCAATAACTATTATATGAGGTATGACGATCTATTATAAAAGTAGAGAAATTGAAATTTGAGCATTTTGGAATTTTTCTAAATTTTTGGTAAATTTGGGATTTTTTCACAAATAAATGTGAACTATATTGACTCAAATTTATGACTATCATGAATTACAATGTGTCACGAGAAAACAATCTTAGAATGGCTTGGATAAGTAAAAGTGTTCCAAAGCTATTACCAAATAAAGTGACACATGTCAGATTTGCAAAAAATGGCCTGGGCCCAGAGTAGAAGAGGTTAAATACTGGTTTCCTCTTTGGTCACCTTCCTTTTAGTCCAATTTGGTTAAGACAGCGACAGATGGTGTGATCTAACACTGATGCACCTTGGCCTTGGAGTTCACCTCTAATCTCTTTGAAAGTTGTTCTGGTATCTTTGATTACCATTCACATTATCAGTCTTTTCAGTTTGTCATCAATTTTCCACTTGTGCCCACATCCAGGGAGGTTGGCTACAGTACTGTAGACCTTAAACTTCTGAATAATATGTGCAACTGCAGTAACAAGAACATCAAGCAGTTTGGAGATGGTCTTAATCTTTAACATGTTTGTCTATAATTTTCTTTCTAATCTCCTGAGACAACTCTCTCCTTAGATTTCTTTGGTCCATATTCAGTGTGGTATATTACTGTAGGGGAAAGCTTAGGATCTAGTGATCACCAGTCAGTGTGGTTTACTATAAGTACAGTGACTGAGTCACTCCACACAAAAACAAAAGTTTTAGATTTTTGGAAAACAGACTTTTCTAAAATGAGATCAGTGGTATACGAGTCCCTATCAGACTGGAACAACTTCAATGGAGTCCAAGAGAAATGGGACTACTTAAAAGTGGCACTATTGAAGGCAACAGAAAAGTGCATTAGGTTTGTCAGTAAAAGCAAAAAGCAAAAAGACCACTGTGGTACTCAGCAGAAGTGGCCAAAATCATTAAAAACAAAAAGATGGCATTTAGTAAGTATAAAAACACCCAAAACGAGGATGACAGGGAAATCTATAAGATTAGGCAGAGAGAGGCCAAGCAAGTTATAAGAGCTTCTAAAGCTCAGGCAGAAGAGATATTAGCTCAGTCAGTGAAAAAGGTGATAAGACATTCTTCAGATACATAAATGAAAAAAGGAAATTAAAACAAGGAATTACCAAATTAAAAACAAAAGAAGGAAGGTATATGGAAGAGGATAAAGAACTAGCTGACTGCCTCAATGAATACTTCTGTTCAGTTTTTACAAAGGAAAATGAAGGAGAAGGACCTCAGTTAGGGAGGAAGACTAATGAATCCTTTGATGCATGTGTCTTTACAGAGGAAGATGTTCTAAGTCAGCTGTCTAAAACTAATACAAATAAATCACAGGGGCCTGATGGGATACACCGAAAGCTAATAAAAGAGTTTAGAGGTGTACTAGCAAAACCATTAACAGATTTATTTAACCAATCACTGGTAACAGGTGTCGTCCCAGAAGATTGGAAATTAGCAAACGTTGTGCCAATTCACAAGAAAGGTAGTAGAGAGGAATCGAGCAACTATAGGCCAGTAGGCCTGACATCAATAGAGGGGAAATTAATGGAAACCATACTCAAGGAGAGGATTGTGGAACATCTAAAAACCCATGGGTTGATTGATAAAAAACAGCATGGGTTTACTTCAGGGAGATCATGTCAAACTAATCTTATTGACTTTTTGATTGGGTGACTAAAATAATAGATGGCGGAGGTGCAGTAGACATCGCTTATCTGGACTTTAGTAAAGCTTTTTATACTGTCCCACATAGAAGGCTTATCAATAAACTGCACTCTTTGAGCTTGGGCTCACATATTGTTGAATGGATTAGGCAGTGGCTGAAGGACAGAAAACAGAGGGTTGTAGTCAATGGAGTATATTCAGACCATGGTATTGTTACCAGTGAAGTACCTCAGGGATCTGTTCTGGGACCCATATTGTTTAATATCTTTATCAGCGAAATTGCAGAAGGCCTCAATGGTAAGGTGTGTCTTTTTGCTGATGACACAAAGATTTGTAACAGGGTTGATGTTCCTGGAGGGATACACCAAATGGAAAAGGATTTAGGAAAACTAGAGGAATGGTCAAAAATCTGGCAACTAAAATTTTAATGTCAATAAGTGCAAGATAATGCACCTGGGGCGTAAAACCCAAGAGCAGAATATAAAATCAGTGATACAGTACTAACCTCAGTATCTGAGGAAAGGGATTTAGGGGTCATTATATCAGACGACCTAAAGGTGGGCAGACAATGTCATAGAGCAGCAGGTAATGCCAGCAGAATGCTTGGGTGTATAGGGAGAGGCATTAACAGTAGAAAGAGGGAGGTGCTCGTGCCGCTCTACAGAGCACTAGTGAGACCTCATTTGGAGTAGTGTGTGCAGTACTGGAGACCATATCTGCAGAAGGATATTGAAACTTTGGAGAGAGTTCAGAGAAGAGCTACTAAACTAGTACATGGATTGCAGGACAAAACCTACCAGGAAAGGTTAAAGGACCTTAATATGTATAGCTTGGAAGTAAGAAGAGACAGAGGGGATATGATAGAAACTTTTAAATACATAAAGGGAATCAACACGGTAAAAGAGGAGAGAATATTTAAAAGAAGAAAAACTGCTACGGGAGGAAATAGTTTTAAATTAGAGGGGCAAAGGTTTAAAAGTAATCAGGAAGTATTACTTTACTGAGAGAGTAGTGGACGCATGGAATGCAGAAGTGGTAGCTGCAAACACAGTGAAGGAGTTTAAGCATGCATGGGATAGGCATAAGGCCATCCTTCATATAAGATAGGGTCAGGGGCTATTCATAGTATTCAGTATATTGGGCAGACTAGATGGGCCAAATGGTTCTTATCTGCTGACACATTCTATGTTTCTATACCCCATGATACTAAACAGAACAGTGACTAATTTTCACACTTTAAAAAAGTAGACTGATTACAAGTTTGAAGACATCTATGATGCTATAGGACACCTTAGTTTAACATGTACCTTATTTTTAATCCTTTCTAAGGGGTACCATCATTTTTGTCCAGGTTAGTTTCATTAGTTAGTGTTTTTAAGTTATTCTGTTGAACCACAATTTCTGAATGTCTAAGTTTCATTAGCTGATTTTCAGTAAATTTTTATTTATTTTTACTTTAATCACTTTCGAGTTATTTAAGTGACTCTTGTGGGTTTTTCTTTCTTCAACAGAAGGGTACCAACAATTTTGTCCCCATGTGTAATTCTTTGGAAAATACTGTTTATTTTCTGTATGGACCCATTTCCATGCCTTTGGAATTGGTGCTTTCCCTTTGAAACACCCTCTGAACTTTCCTTACAGCGGTTTGTGTTCCACCTTGGAATGTAACCAACACTTCCGGTTCTGCCCACTATGAAGCGCCCTCACTTAATTACAAACTCTGGAGAACATTTCTATAGTATGTTTCTTCTATATTGAAAGTAAGTGCTCTATACAGCATGGATGACTGGATGACTGCTTAGATGACTGCTGGATATCGATTTGTCAAGTGATCCCGGTGCGAGAGGTGTGGGAACAAGTATATGTGTTGACCTTGTTACTCCTTTCTCGAGTGGAGTGAGTGCCCTTTTGGGATATTTTTATTTTAGCCTCATACTCTGTGCACTAGTACGAGCAACCCCTAACTAGTTGTCACGGATGTACCGAGACATACGGACGTCCCCGCGACAGTGGATGACAGAAGTTCTGTGAGACTGGCAACATGTGCTTTGATATAACAGGTTTCCTTGTGGATAAATAGAGGACTGTTTTGTTTCTGATACTGGCCACACCTCTAACCTCCAGGTGTTGCTATTGTGGTCATTTAACTTTCCTTACTTATAGTTGCTTCTCCCACAATGCTGTGTGGTTTATAGCTTCAGTGGTATCTGTGGTCTGCTGGTGTTTGGTTCTCGGCTGAGTTTCTGTTGCTGCCATAGCTACCGTAAAGTTAAGTGTTTCCTTTCACTTTTGCATTTTGTTTTGGTTTATCTGTGTGTTCCCCTGCCCTTTGTTGTAGGCTTGAGGGAAACTCCTTTGTCGTCCTTCCTTTCTGGAGGAACAGGTAGGGTCAGTCCTGTCACTATCGCCAGGGTGTTATAGGGTGAGTTAGGTCTCTAGGTACTCCTGAGTATGAACTCACCTACGTTTGGGGTCTGTTCACACTGATAGCCAGTCAGGACTGTGACTAGGGATTTGACTAGGAGGTAACCTTCTTTCTTCCCTTGCTTTCATGCCTTGTTCCTTGTTCCCTCTCCTTCTTTGTCCGGTGTGGTGTCTCCCTCCAACACACGGGCGTGACACTAGTAGATTTAGTACAGCAGGGATAAGTATATGGTGTTGTTTTTCATAGATAGGGCTAAGTCTTTATTTTTATTGAAGTGTCATGTTAATGCTACAACATATGAAAATATTTTAGACAATTTTGTTTCTAACTTTGTGGCAACCGTTTAGGGAAGGTCTATTCCTGTTCCACCATGACTGTGCCGCTATGGTAATGTCTATAAAAATACTCGAGATCACAAATTCTCGTTTGGTTGGTTAGTCAGGTGTCCATGTACTTTTGGGCATATAGTATCGATTTATATTTATCCTTTTATTTTTTTTTATTGCCCAGCCATCTGAAAATTCACTCATTGGTGATACACTGATAAAGTTCTAATATAGATGGCACAATTACAGATTACAATGATACATTTTTGTCATTATAATTATATTTATGGTCATACAAGTCCAAAACAATTATCTACACAACATAAAACACTATTATAAGTAATTCTGTTTGTGATTATTATTAAAGCTAGAATAGTTAAATAGTCATTCCCAGGTTTTAATTAAACTTCAATGAACTAAACTCACCTACAAAATGTGCATGGGAAAAGAAATCATTAGAATAGGAATTTCATGGCCAATAATTTATATTTCAGTTATCTCAAGTTCACGTTGGCCATAAATGTAACTGATAGAATGATGAAGTGTCCAGTTAAAGTAATTAATCTTTTCTTCTGGCTGTTGGGAATGATATAATGCCAATTTAAAGAGAATATCAGACATAAGAAAAAGAAGAGTAATCCATATAAATTAGCAGGATTTCCTCTCTCTGGTTGTCAGTTTGTATGAAATGTTATTCTTAGATGTACATAGAATTGTAGAGTAATCACTATACTTTCAGTCACAGAGGAAGTTGCCAATTAATCTAGAATATTGGTATGTGAACACTATTCAGAAGAGCGAAGAAACTGCTGTGATTTACTGCTGATATGTTTCAGAGTCATTATGCTTACATTGCTCTACCTTTACTATGTGAAAACTCTGTATCACAATGCCTGTAGTTGATCTGAGATTATATTGGATGTCGGGAGTTACGTTCATTTGTCATACACAGTCGAGTCACATTATTATTATGACCACTTGCTACCGCCAACATTGGCAGCGCGTAGCTCATGAAGGAGCTACGTTTTATGAGTTTGCTTGGTGGGCATATAAGATGTGTAATAGGCTGTGTGTACATATATCCCTCATTGCTGTCATGGATAAAAGGGACAATTTATCAGCGTTGCAAATAGGAATGATTATTGGCTATCGGGCCATGAATGGCAGTATTTCTGAAACTGCACAGTTTGTGAACTGTTCATGTGCTGATGCAGTGAAAGTGTATTGTGAGGGGACAAATGGCAATATTGCAAATAAGCAATGTGGAAACTGCGGAGCACCACATGCCACTGATGTGAGTGGTGAACGTTGGCTATGAAGGTGCGTGAGGGCGCAGCTCACTTCCATCCCAGCAACTGCTGATTATAAATATTTATGAGGTGAGACAGTGTACAGGGAAGGAGAAGGCATGGTTTACTAATGATTGATATGTACAGCTGAGAACCGTTTTCAAGCAAATTGCGTGGGGAAGCAAGCGAGTTTGACCAAAAGAAACACACATTTAGAATCAATTTCTGTCATACCATGTCACACCATGTATTCCCTTTAACCCTGTCATGGAATTATGGAACCACACAGGAGGTGTGCTCACTCGATCAGTGGCAGGGGCCTGGCTGTTACCGATGGCATCAGTGAAAACTTAATGCTGACCATCTCATCTAAGAGGTTTACAGATCGAGGGGGCCCCTTCTCTCACCACATCGGCTCCCCACGATGCGATCATGGGGTGCCTATGGCTGCTACGCAGGCCTAGCCTTCAGGTTGGGTCTCATAGGCTGTCAGTGTAAGGCCTCATGCACAAGACCGTTCCGTTTTTTGCAGTCCACAATTGAAGTCCCTTAGTGTGACAAAAAAAAGTTTTCTCTCATTGAGCCATTTACTATTGAAAAAAAGAAAAACAAAAATGTAAATATAGGGCATCGCTGCATCTGTAACGACCGGCTCTATAAAAATATTACATGGTCTACTCCTTCAGGTGACCACAGTAAAAAAAATGTTAGATGTACCCCAAAATGATGCCAATGAAAATATCACCTCATCCTGCAAAAAACAAGTCCTTACACAAGACCATCACCAGAAAATTTTTTTCAAAATATGGCTCTCAAAAAATGTCAACAGAAAAACACGATTATTTTTTCCAAATATGTTTTATCGTGTAAAACTGAAAAAATAGACATATTAGGTATCGCTGCGTTCATAACGACTGGCTCTATAAAAATATCACATAAACTATCCCGTCAGGTGAACTCTTTAAAAAAATGCATACTATCAAGTGATCAAAAAGTTATATGTACCCCAAAATTGTGCCAATGAAAACATCACCTGCAAAAAATGAGCCCATCAGAAAATGTCGACTCAAAAACGTTTTTATTGTGTAAAACTAAATAAAACATTAGTTATCAGTAACATCATGTGATCTCTGTAAAAAAAAATATATCAAGCAGTCATATGAACTGCAAAATGGTACCCATAAAAACTTCACATCATCCCATAAAAAACGCACTCCTATACAAGACCATCACCAGAAAAATAAAAAATATATGGCTCTCAGAAAATGGCGACACAAAAACATGATTTATTTTTCAAAAATGTTTTAATTGTGTAAAGCTGAAAAATAAAAAAGTTTCAAAATACGATATTTGGTATCGCTGCATCCCTAATGATCTGTTCTATAAAAATATCACATGATCTACCCCGTCAGGTGAACGCCATAAAAACAAAATACATGCCAGAGCAGCCATTTTTGTCACCTTGTCTCCCAAAAATAATTTTTGTCAAATGATCAAAAGGTGTATTCCAAAATGGTACCAATGAAAACGTCAACTCATCCCATAAAAAAGAGCCCTCACACAAGATCATCACCAGAAAAAAAAAAAGGGTCCCAGAAAATGGCGACACAAAACATGATTTGTTTCCAAAAATACTTGGCAATACTTTAAAACAAACTACTGTATTTTTCGCCATATAAAACGGGGAGGAAAATAAGAAAAAAAATATTTTTAACCAAAAGGTGTGCTTTTGGTGGGTTTGGAACTAATGGTGGTCTGTGCATGACACTATTACTGGAGATCTGTGGATGGCACTATTATGGGGGATCTGTGGATGTCACTGTTATGGGGGGGATCTGTGAAGGACACTGTTATGGGGGATCTGGGGATGGCACTGTTATGGGAGATCTGGGGATGGCACTGTTATGGGGGATCTGTGAAGGACACTGTTATGGGGTATCTGGGGATCTGTGGATGACGCACTGTTATGGGTGATCTAGGGATGGCACTGTTATGGGGGACCTGGGGATGGCACTGTTATGGGGGATCTGGGGGTGACACACTGTTATGGGGGGATCTGTGAAGGACACTGTTATGGGGGATCTGTGGATGGCATTGTTATGGGGGATCTGTGGATGGCACTGTTATGGGGGATCTGTGGATGGCATTGTTATGGGGGATCTGTGGATGGCACTGTTATGGGGGCATCTGTGGATGGCACTGTTACGGGGGATCTGTGGATGGCACTGTTATGGGGGATCTGTGGATGGCACTGTTATATATGTGTCATCCACACATCCCCCACCCTATAACAGTGCCATCCACAGATGGCCCACATAAGTGTCATCCATAGATCCCCCCCCCCACCGCTCCAGTGCTGCCTTATACAAATATAAAATGTCTCATTCAATTAAAGGTGATTAAACGATTAAACATGCCCCCTCACTTGTAATATTAGTAGAACTCAGTAACAGCTTCTGTACAATGCAGGCAGGCCGGGTGACAGTGTGACTCTCTGACGTCACATGCCTGCGCTGCCTGCTTCATTCATAAAGTAGGCGGCGCAAGCACATGACATCAGGGAGTTACGCTGCCGCCCGCCCGCCTGGCCTGCCTGGAACGTACAGAAGCTGTTACTGTGTTCGGTAATATTACAATTGAGGGGGCATGTTTAATCGTTTAATTACCTTTAATTTAATGAGACATTTTATATTTGCATAAGGCAGCACTGGAGCGGCAGGGCCGGAGTACAGTGAATGCAGCGGCCCCGCCGCAATTGCCGGCCCCCAGCTCCTCCTCCCAGTCCTTCCCGCTCATACATCGCAGCCTGCGATGCTGGAGCATCGCAGAGTGTGATGTAAAATGTCAGCATTCGCCCCATAAGACGCAGGGGCATTTTCCCCCCATTTTTTTTTGGGGGGGGGGGGGATGCGTCTTATGGGGCGAAAAATACGGTATATAAAATTGGTATCTCTTTAATTGTACTGACCAGCAGAATAAAGATAACGTCATTTTTCCTGCACAGTGTATGCCACAATAACAAAACACCTAAAGCAGAGTTGCTGCCTTTTCTTTATCCTGTTTCCCAACAAGCAAAATAATAAAGTGATCAAAAAGTTGTATGTGCCCCAACATAGCATCATTGATGATGGCAACTTATCCCGCAAAAAATAAGCTCTCACACAGCTCCATCAAGAGAAAAATAAACAAAAAGTATGGTCGTCAGAAAATAGTTGTACTGGTAAGTCAGAGGCTGTTCAAACAGCAACATGGTGCACTTTACCAATCCATCAAAATCTGTGCTGGAAAAGCCAAAAGGTGGTCTTTCCCTTCTCAAACCTGCAGCACATCCAAACAGCAGTTTATTTCCACATGTATGGCATTTCCATACCTTGTAGAACAAACCTAACAATTTAAAGGGCGTTGAGTGTTTCAGATGGTGCAAGCTTGACACAAAATATTGGGCACTAAAATTCCATATCCATGGAAAACTTGCAATTTCTACTTTGTACAGCATTTATTTCTGCAAAATATCTGAGGCATCAAAATGCTTACTTTATTCCTTAATGTGTTGAGCATCTACAGTTGTCAGCACAAGCGGTGTAAATTACCACATGGGCCTTCAAATGTGTATGGTGCTCTTTCATTCCTGAGCCCTTTCATACATTCATGCAAAAGAATAGGGCCAGTTGTTCAGTGTTTCTAAATCCAGGAAATAAATGGAAAAAAATGAAAAAGGATCGCAGCACTCCAAGGTCTTCTAATGTTCAAAGTTTAATCCACCACGTGAAAATGTCGACGTTGACCCAGGGGGGGGTCTTTATCAAGCATAGAATACATCAAGAGTGCAACACATATATATATACATACACCAATAACCCCATTGGTCAAGTGACACACCCCAAGCGGGGTATCCACCCTCGTCAGGTGATCCCAAAGACAACACAGGATAAGCTCTAATTACATGAGAAATATGCTTCAGATGTATATAGTCAAGATCCATCATCAGATTAACTGATTCATCTTTGACGATTAATGATATAACGTAGTCAGGAACTTACCAAATACTGAGTAGGATGAGAATGAGCTGTGACGTGACTGGCTGAGACATCCAGGCGGTCCTTAGTAGCGACAGGCGCGGAAGTTCAGTGCCGTATGCCGATATAGGAAATCGGGGACTGCGCATGCTCAGGTGACGTGATGGTCATGTGATCACAGTCACATGACCGTGGCCGACTGTCATGACAACGGCGGACGCGGAGACTGAATATTCAGTCTCGCGTCCGCCGTTGTCTGACTCGCACGGTCGGTCATGTTGACTGTGATCACATGACCATCACGCCACCTGAGCATGCATCCTCGATTTATCGCATACGGCTACTGAACTTCCCAGCGCTGCTGCTACCGTTAAGACCGCCTGATGCCTCAGCGTACGTCATAGCTCACCTATCCTACTGTATTTGCAAGTTCCTGACTACTGCTATGATTGTTAATCGTCAAAGCATATGAACCAGTTAGTCTGACGATGGACTATGCTGACCATCAAGCATTTTCCATGTGGCCCCAGAAGGCTCATCCTCTGTGTTGTCTTTGAGACCATCTGACTGAGGTGATACCACCGCTTGTGGTGTCACTGAACCAATGGGGTTAGTGTGTATCTCTATCTGTATGTGTGCACTCTTGATGTATTCTAGTAACGATAAGACCCCCTGAGTCGAACGTCGATCTCTCACGTGTGGATCAAGCACTGGCATTAGAAGACCTGAGTACTGCGATCCTTTTTCATTTTTTTCCATTGGAGGGGTTCTTAAGGTCAGGACCTGACATCGCGGGCACCGCCACATCCTGAACTATCGGCCATTCGGCCGCCGATGGTGCTGTCCCACACATATCTATTTGCTAAATCCAGGAAACAGCATAATAATAAGATGGCTTACTTTTCACATGGGCACAAGATATTGGCTAATAAAATGGCATATCTGTGGAAAAATTGCAATTTTCTCTTTGCACCTAAATGTTCATTACAGGTCTTGAACAATTCCTTGTGGAGTGTGTCCAAAATGGGGTCACCTTTTTTTGGGGGGGTTCCACTGTTGGGATACCTCAGGGTCTCTTCAAATGTGACATGGCACCCAAAAACATTCCAAAATGGCTGTCCTTCCTTTCTGAGCCCTGTGTTGTGCAGAAGTCAGCCAGATCTAGTACTAAGTGCAGAGAGCAAGCGAAGTCCAGGCAAGTTCAGAGATAAACAGCTAATCACTGACACAGAGTGAAGTACACTGAAGACTCACCCAGGCCGCCCCGTGCTTCGATTGCATAAGCAGCAGATTGACCAGGCAGTCGTTTGCTCTGATTGGCCAAGTGGTTTTGTATTCAGCTTGGCATGTGCCATTATACCGTGATATTCACAACGATGTGACCAACCTTGGTTCTTGAGAAGTCATTCCTCAGTTCTTTCACAACTTCCTCCCAGTTTGTCACTTCTGTATCTCCTGAAGGTGGAATTTTCTTATTTTTTAGTGTAGGTGGAGCAGCATGAGTTGTAGATGACCCTACTTTTGTAAGCAATCCTTACAAGAGCACTTCTTTTTTTCTGTTCCTTCTCTTGTTCTAAACTGGCAGCTTCATTCATTTTCTCTATTAATACATCATCAGTGACAGTGTGATCATCCAAATAGGGTTTAAATTGGAATTTAATGTGTTCACTGAGTAGCCCTGTTCCTATTGATCTCAGGAATTTCCTTTTAATCAAATCTGTTTAAAATTTTTCCTCTGCTCCCACTTCTCTAGAGGCAAAGAGAAATCTGTCCTTTAGTTCTATAGCCCTGAAGGGGAAATTTTGAGGAGATTCTTTGCTATCTTGAGAGATATTTATTAACCAGTGATATAAGTCAGAGGTGCTCTCCTCTGTCACGGGTAAGTGGGGATGTGAGGAACACCAAATACACAAACAGCGACAGAAATCAGACTAGGCTTTAAAACTAGGGAAGAGGAAATGGTAACCTCCTAACAATCCCTGAGCCTTTCCTTGACTGCTTACAGTATGAACAAGTCCTGATGGTGAACAAACTCTTACACTGGAACCTATGCCCTGCTGATACTGTCCGCACACTCTAACTTAGGGAGCAGGAGATGAGACAGCCGGTTCCTTCCACCGTGAATGGACCAGCGTCTCCCTGAAGCCTAGAAACAAAACACACACCAAGGAGACAACAGGAGAACTTAGCTTGAAACAAAAGGGAAGCAGATGATCCACAAACAACTAGCATAGAACTCCAGCAGGAAATATCAACCACATGGTCAGCAGTGAGAGGCGGACTTAAATAGAGCCTCCTCACTGATAACGAGCAGAACCTGTGGAGAGGTGGAATCCTGCCAACAATAACAAACAGAAAGGAAAAACAGAGAGACCTGTCAGATAGACTCACAAGCTGCAAGTCTATCCGATCTTCTCAGATCTCTCAGAGGGAAGGCAGTGACACCCTCCTTGTAATGTCCTAATAAAATGGTCTTCAGCTGTGGCAGTGTTAAGTCACTTTTCATCTTAACATATTTCTTATATTTAGACCTGCGCTTATTGCTTTAATTACTGCCTTAATCACTTCTAATTCACTGTAGCCTTTTTGCAGTCCCATGTCTATATGGTGCATGATATTTGTGTAAGACAGTTTGTCTTTTTGACCTCTTTCACCAATTTGGTCACTAATTTTAAAGTCTTTCCGTATTGTCATTTCTGGCAACATTTGCTGTGGTGAAGTCTTACAGTTAGTCTCTTCTTCTGATACCTCTTGCTTTGCTTGACTTGGTGTCTCAGAAGCTAGAGCTTTTTCTAACAGCTTGCTTGATTACTGGAATGCTTTTTGCAGAGCCAGGTACTGTCCCTTTAAATCTTCCAATTGAGTCTGCTCTGTCAGGGTCTCAGTCTCTTTTGCCTGTGCCCCCACCTTTGTCTCTGAATGCAGATCTGTAATGAACTGTTTGTACTTTTGGAGGAACAGACAGATAACATCTTCATCCTGTGTTTCTCCAACTTAATCAAGCAGCATATTGATAGCATTTAGGAGGTGCCTGCGGGTTCTGGCTTTGGAGGTTTGCTGCCCCGGCACTTTAACATATTTGCTAACAACATCTATTTCATCAAATGTTAAATGCAGCAAGGACTCACTAATGTCATTAATGCAGCTCTCCACATCCATTGTTAGTCTGCTGTGCAGGATCTTACTGAGGGGACACTGCCAGGATCTCACTGAGGGGACACTTCCTGTATCTCACTGAGGGGACACTCACAGGATATCACCAAGATGGTCTCGCTGCTGTACTTCATTTAACGTCTCCTGTAGGGCATTGGAGTACTGCATCAGGGTCTCGCCGTCTCGCTGTGGTCGGTTGAAAAAATGGCTTTGCAACTGCACTACTTTAGTAGTCCCTCGCGTGGGTCCCTCCGATGGATGCAGAAGGAAAGACCATAATTGGTCTTGTAGCACGTGCCTGAGTATTCCTTCTGAGCAAAACGTCAGCCTGGCTTGAGTTTGTGGAAAGTTTATCAGTAGAGATGAGCGAACTTTAAAGAATAGTTCGGCGTTCGGGTTGTGGTAATCGCCGCATCTCGTTATGGATTCCACTACCGCTGACTATCCCGGCATATGGAATCCATAAGGGGCGGCTTCCACGAACCCGAACTGTTGAAAAGCCGAAGGACCTGGGGTGATGTCACCGTCATGTGATCAGTGCAGGGGGCGTGATCAAATCCAGTGCTGAGCCACGCCCCCTGCACTGATCACATGACAGTGACGTCACCCCAGGTCCTTCGGCTTTTCAACAGTTCGGGTTCGTGGAAGCCGCCCCTTATGGATTCCATATGCCGAGATAGTCCGCGGTAGTGGAATCCATAACGGGATGCGGCGATTACCACAACCCGAACGCCGAACTATTTTTTAAAGTTCGTTTATCTCTATTTATCAGCTCTCCGGTGTGAAATGTCCCTTTAAATTATGGAGTCCTTACAATGAACAGCCAGCAGTATTCAGACAAGGAGAGCTGTTTCCCCATCTCACATGCCACCCCACTAGAAGTTGTCGTCCTTGGCAACCCTCCCCATACAAACTCCTGGGCATAGCGCTGTGGAGGCTGCCGACTGCTCAACACTTTCCCTGGGTGGCAAACTTGCCATGGCCAGAGCCTCTGTGGGTACTGGGGCTGGGACAATCTACCATTCCTCCTCCAAGGGGATTTCCTCTGTAGTCTGAGCAGGAGAAGGCATCACCTCTACACACACGGGCTCATCAAAATTACACCGTCTTAACATGTTACAGTGCAAGTTTCGTAAGGGCCCCCCTATTGGCTCTACCTCATAGACCGGGATGGCAGGGTCTACCCTCCTCTTCACCGTGTATGGGACCTCCTCCCACCACCCATCCAACTTCCCAGACGGCCATTTGGCTGTGACCATCACTCGATCACCCGGGGCATACTCATCCCTCTGCACTCATACTCATCCCTCTGCACTGGTTTTGGGTTAGGATGTACCATATGTCCCAGGTGCTCCTTTACAACCTTGTGGATTGTTCTCAGCCGGTGGTGGTGCTGTTGCACTCATGCGGTGGTACTTCTCGTGGTGGCTTCATCGGATCGGGCATCTGGAGGTCTTTAATCTCCCATCTGGCTTTCCCAAACATGAGCATATGTGGGGAGTATCCGGTGGTACTGTGTACTCTGTTGTTATAGACCCACATCAGTTCAGGTAGGTACTCGGGCCACCTCCTCCAGAGTCCGCAGCATCTGGAGCAATCCCATACAGTTGATACAGCTCATTCATTCGAGGACCCTGAAAACATTGCCCCTGGTCCGAATGTATTCTCCGTGGACACCCAAACACCTGTATAAAGTGTTTGCAGACCACTTCAGCGGCTGACTCTGCCATCTGATCTCAGGTGGGTACAGCCACCGCATACTTTGTGAAATGATCTGTTATGACTAGACAGTACAAGTGTACTGAGGTAGAGTACCACATCTGTACATAATGAAATCATAAGAAGCTCTAGGGGCACTGAGGTCTGGGTGGCCTGGACAGGAGCCCACTGTTCCGTACTCTTACTCAGCCCGCAGGGTTGACACTTAAGACATGCCTCAGCCACCATCAGCCGTTGGAGTCACCTGAACATTTTGTCACTCCTGAAATGGGCGCCCCTCTCATGGGCTTCCCTGGCGGCCTCCGGGCCCAATGACATGGGGATGACAATCTGTTGCTGGTACTGTAGCTTTTACTGTAAGTATATGGTCCGACAAAGGAGGCCCTGGGTAAGAGTCAGCTTATCCCACTGCCTCAACAACTTTTGGCCTTCTGAAGTCAGATGGGCCCGGTCTTCTGGCTGAGGCCAGATCTTGGTCTGGACCCATTCTTTCACTTGAAGAAGCTGTTCAGGCGAAACGATCGTCGGGTGGTGTACTCTGGTCTGTATATGTAATGTTGTAATTTGGAGGGAATGCACTTTGCTGCCTGGGGTTATGCTTTGGCACTTTTTGCACTTTATTTTTGATATTACTTCATTTATTAGCTCATGGTCCATGGCAGCATAGTGTTTATTTGTATCTCCGTTTTTTATTGCACTCAAACTGACCATTGTATATTTTTAAGGGAGGTTTTCTCCAATCTCTGATGCACATTTATGTATTGTTATTGTCCTTTGTCTATTGTGTATTGATTTTTAATATGAATTTAATAAAATTATAATGATTATAATCATGGAATGGTCTGGATAGTCGGTGTATTATTGTCCTGGAACATGGGTAATCGACCAAGGTCAGGAGTTTCCGTGTCCTCTAGCTCCTCATCTGCACTCTGAGTCGACAACCCTACAGGGACTCAGGAGAGTGCATTGGTGTTGCGATTCTCCCTACCTGACCGGAACTTGATGCAGTATTGGTACTTAGAAAGGCGAGCCAACCACCTCTGCTCAAGAGCACGTAGCTTGGCATTCTTGTCCGTCATCACGGTCACCACTGCACCTGTCAGGTACTCCGCGAACCTTTCGGTCATGGCCCACACCAGTGCCAGTAGTTCCAATTTAAAGGAGGCCCTATAGTTGTCAGGGTGGCGCTCTGACCTGACTCCCTCAGAGACTAGCTGCCATAGGCAATGACTCTCTCACGTCCATCCTGGACTTGGGATAACATGGCCCCCAGACCATGTAGACTTCCGTCAGTGTACAGCAGGAATGGGGTGTCGAATCGCGCATAAGTCAGAATTGGGGCACTGGTCAGCGCCTCCTTCACTGCTTCAGAGACCTCTTGTTCCCGCAGTTCCCACTCGATGGGACAATTCTTTGGGCCCCCTGCAGTGCGCCTTGATAACTCGTTTAATGGGCCCACCAAATGAGCAAATTTGGGTATAAACCTCCTGTAGTAGCTGGCCAGTCCCACGAAGGCCTGCACCTCTAGTAGTGTATGCGGCTGGGGCAACTTCTGGATGGCCTCCACCTTGCTGGGGGCCGGCTTTACCCCCTCCTGGGTGACCAAATTTCCCAAATACTCTATCTCCTGTCTAAACAGTTGGCACTTCTTGGGATTGATCTTGAGCCTATGGTCTCGCAGCCATCCTAGGACTTGTCGAAACTTCTAGAGGTGATCCTCAAAGGAGGCCCCAAACACTACTATGTCGTTCAGGTATATCAATACCGACTCAAAGTTGAGATCCCCCAGACAGTGCTCCATCAACTGCTGGAATGTTCCTGGGGCATTGGACAGGCCAAATGGCATTGAACGGTTGAACTCGTAGAGTCCCATAGTTAGGATGAAGGCCGTCTTCCTTTGTTCTTCTTGGCCACCATTATCTGCCAATACCCACTGGCCAGGTCAAGAGTCAAGAAGAACCTCGCATGACAGGGCGGACAACGACTTCTCAATCCGTGGAAGGGGGTAGGCATCCTGGATGGTCTGGGCATTCAGCTTCCGATAGTCCACGCAGAATGGGAGACTCCCATCTTTCTTCCGCACCAACACTACTCGAGCAGCCTAAGGACTTTGACTCTCCTGGATCACCCGGTTTTCCAACATGCCAACCATATCCTTCACCTCCTGGTATGTTTTAGGTGGAATTTTCCGGTAACGTTCACTGATCGGTGCAGTATCGGTATTCCCAGGATAGGTTAACTCGCAGTCTTCAACATTGAGGCACAATAGCGAGGGCCCAGGCTACCAGTGGGCGAGTCTGTGTTTACTCTTGGTAAGAGGGCTCAATCAGGACATCCAGCCTCCACCGGCAGCATCAATATTTGTTCTTGTCAAGGTGGGATCTTCACCGGGGTCCTCCGCGGCACCTTAATGTGTTCAATGGGCCGACCGGACATGTTGCTCATTTGCAGACTACAGCTCCTCACCATCTGCTGTAGAACCTTCTGGGTCCGCTGGTGTGTGGTGGACCGTTGCCAATACTTCGGCCCTTCTTTGGAATTGAATTGATGGTCTAGGTCTCTTAGCACATTCATACCTAGCATCACGTCCATCCCGCTACGGGACAAATGGTCCACCAGCATTACCCCCTTCTTGCCGACGTCTTGCCCAAACAGTTAGCCCCGCATCTAGACTATCCCCCGGACATCCATCTCTCTATTATTGGCAGCTGTCAACCGGATGATGCTCCGGTCTTCTGGATCTATCATATGTCCAAAGTGTTGTTCGAAAAACTCCAGAGGCATAAGGATGCACTCTGACCTTGTATTAACTAGTATTCCTTCTGAGCAAAAAATCCTCAGCCTGGCTTGAGTTTGTGGGAAGTTTATCAGCTCTCCGGTGTGAAATGTCCCTTTAAATTATGGAGTCATTGCAATGAACAGCCAGCAACACGTGTGGCCTGACACAAACAGAGACCCTAACTAACTAACTACAGGCCTGGTCTCAGTCTCTAGGTGCCATGAGGTGTGTGCACGATCTTACCGACCCGGGTCTGCACAGTTCCTCAGTCTTAGCTCCCTCTAAGATGGCTGCTCCCTTTCTCTCCAGGCGCTGAGACCCCACTTCTCATGAATATGGAAATATATGCAGTTGGTTAGCTATGTTTAGAAAACAGCGGCATCTTGTGGACCAACAACAGAATGTCAGTCTAAATCATTTAAGTTAATCTACACAAACAGTATTCAGACAAGGAGAGATGTTTCCCCATCTCACACATATACCAGACATAGAGATTAGGACCTCCCTTCTTTTTGTTATCTGAGTTACACTACAATAAGTGTCTTTTCATACTACATAGTAGTTGTACATTACAATCGAATCATCAATATATACTGAGCAATAAAATATGAGAATACAACAACAACATGACTGCAGCAATAATTACTGTACCTGTAATAGTAACCTCCCTTCTTCTTGTTATCTGAGGTGCACCACAATAAGTATCCCACCAGAAATACTCCCTTAGATAGATGGTCCCACTCTAGTCTTATATTACAGGACCTGTATGTTGCTATTCTGGCACCTGTTAACATTAAAATTTTATGGGGGTGGATCATTCTCTTTACATATCTCATAATATGGTACAGATTTTAAAAGATTTTGTATACAGTGACACCTGCAACTAAATTCAAATAGATCCATGGAGCATTTAATATGTATTGTGAATTACTACATTACTTACAAACAGGGGTGCACCACCAATGAGGCCAGGTGGGGAGATTGCCTCAGGCGGCAACATCTACACACAAGAGGGGGCAGTGGCAGGGCTGTGGGAGTAGCTCTCTATATTCACAGTATGCCTTAGGCCCCTTTCAAACGAGCGAGTATTCAATGGTCTGTGTACATGAGCGTTGGTTTTCACGCATCACTTGTGTGTTGCGTGAAAATCACAGCATGTTCTATATTCAGCGATTTTCATGCAACGCTGGCCCCATAGAAGTGAATGGGGCTGCGTGAAAATCGCATCGCATCCGCAAGCAAGTGCAGATGCGATGCGTTTTTCACGGATGGTTGCTAAGAGATGTTGTTTGTAAACATTCAGTTTTTTATCACGCGCGTGCAAAACGCATTAAATCGCATTGCACCCGCACGATAAAAACTTAACAACTGCACGTGATCGCAAACAAAACTGAATGCACTTGCTTGCAAAATCGCACAGTTTTCACTGAACGCATCCAGACCTTATCCACACACGCTCGTCTGCAAGGGGCCTTAAACAGTAGGGCTGGAGGGGTTGGGCAACGGTTAAATTTTCGCCTCAAACAGAAGAAAGGCTGGGTGCAGCCCTGCTTACAAAATGACAAATTATGTATTTCTAATTATTTGAAAGCATATCAACAGGACAACCCATTTAACAGAGGTAGTAGTAAGATAAGGCTATTCATATTTAACATAGTACATAAAATAGCATAATGGCAGCAGCATGTTGTTATGGCTTTTGCTGGTATGGGCTTGATTTTTTGCTTTGTGAAATCCATGCTGACATCAGTCTTTTTTTTCTTTAAAAAAGTTGGACTTATCTCCACTCGATAAAGTGCTTCCAGGTATGAAATGGGGTTACATATTCAGTAACATTCAGGCAAGCTGACACACGAGCGTGGCAGACTGTCAAATCTCGGACCAGAATTCTTCAGCAGAAATGTCAACTGTTGTTTATTAATCTGCAGCCAGAAATAGCATGCCCTGCGTCTGTAAAACACTCAGATAGCGGAACAGGTCAAGATAACTTAAAAACCACCATGTAATTTATTTATTCACCCTGATCAAAGCAGCAACTGTGTTGTGAGATATACAAGTCGCATGCATAGTCACAGTCAGGTATTTCCCAAACATATAAATGTATTAATAATGCCACTAATGTCTTCCACAAAACATGTGTTTTTTATATATAGTAATTGTAAGACAATAAAAATTGGCTAACCTATAATGACTATATGGCTGGGAACACACCTAGGCGTTTCTGAATCGTGCGTATGACGCGCGTTTAACGCGCGTTTTTGGATGCGCGTTTTTGTAACTAAGAAACGCGCGTCATACACGCGATTCAGTGATTCTCCCCTATGGCATCATTGTCCATAGGCGCGTTAAAACGCCCCAAAGAAGCTCATGTACTTGTTTGGGCGTGGGGCGTTTTACAGCGCGTTCAAACGCGCTGTAAAACGCCCAAATGTGAACCATGCCCATAGGGAAGCATGGCTTTTCACATGTTGTGCGTTTTACAGCGCGTTTGAACGCGCTGTAAAACGCTTAGGTGTGTACCTAGGGTATATGTGTCCTTTCTTAGGATGCTTTAACATTGGGCAATTTGCATTTCTGAGATGAGTGGCACGATATGACCAACTTTGAATAAAATAAAAGTTATGCGTTACTCTATAGGGCATGTGGGTAACACAAAGTTTTTTTTTAAAGCTACTCCACTACTCATCTATAATAAGTCTCCTTTGGGTACGGCCACACAGCGTAGTCCTGTCGGAGTCGGGATGGCACCCGCTATACTGACTCGGCCATGCTGCGGTTAGGTAGCTCACAGCAGTACAGCCACAGGGGGCCCTAATAAACTAATGAGGACCACACTATTTAATTAAACAGTCTGCATTGTTAATAGCTGCCTGTCACCTGCAATATTGCCTGGCCATTAACAGGGCAGACTGACTAAGTAGTGCGATCCTCATTAGTTTAATTAGGACAATTATCACCACAAAAGGGCAGATTTCCCCTGTAACTGGGGCTAAGGTGCAAATAAAAAGTCTAGCACTAGGCTAAAAACTATCTAGGTACAAGAAAAATAATTTTTTATTCAAGCTACATGTCTAAAATTTCTAAAAAGAAAGCCTGTTATGGCCCAGACTTACTAATTTAAGTGCAATTCGAAATTTTTGTAAACTTGCACCAAAATCTAGCACAATTTGGCACAAATTGACACATTTTTGGTGCAATTTGGCACAACTAGTTTTAAAGACATCCTCATTGTCTTGGTGCCAAGTGGGGTGTGGGATATCAGAGAAAGGCTATGACTTTAGCAGCAAAGGGGAATGATCTAAGATCTGCCCCAAAATGTATAAAAATGTTACAAAAAGTCACATCGATAGCCAAACAAATAAAAAGTTATAGATGTTAGCCTAAATTTTGTCTAATACAGAAGACTCAAAGTATAACCTACAACATTTCAGTAATTATGACTGTATTCAGAATAATGTAAATTTTCCTTACTAATATGTTAAATCTTCAAATAACTGCAATGAACAGAAGTGCTAGCTGGAATTATTTTTACTCATCGAGTTATAATAATTTGTATTCAGAAGCAGCATTTTGCCAACTGATGAAGTATTTGCATTTTATACTCTGTATTGTAATTACACCAATTAAGAACCATTAGTTATTCTGAGCAAGTCAATAGCTAGTTATAGAGTTTCTTTTCTTCATCTGAAATGTTTTGAACAATAAAAATAAATGCTGCAAAAAAGGAAATTTTTATATTTCATATTCTACTGCATTGTAGATGCTGTCTGAAATAGACATGTTAGAAGTAGAGATGAGCAAATCGATTCTAAACTATTCAGATTTGTCACGAATTTCACAAAAATTCTTCCAAACGAATCCGAAGCTTTTGGCGATTCGCTTCTGACAAATCGTGTAAAACAGCAATTTAACATGTAACATTTTGCCTACTACTGAAGGAAACAGGGCAAGGAGGATGAAGATGGAGGACAGCAGGGCTACCGTCAACACTTTGCTGTCAGCCTGCCAGCCAATCAGGCGGGAGAATATTGGTTGGTCTATCAAGGTGTATGTTAGCGCTAAATTACAGATGCCATTGTGAGCTCAGCCACACACAAACCCGATATATTTGGATCTTGCAGGGACAGTGCAGGGATTGTAGTGGAGTGCAGGAAGAAGATATATTTAGTTAGGCTACTTTCACACACGTGTTTTTGGCGGATCCGTTACAATAATACAACCACATGCATCCGTCATGAACGGATCCGTTTGTATTATCTGTAACATAGCCAAGACGGATCCGTCATGAACTCCATTAAAAGTCAATGAGAGACGGATCTGTTTTCTATTGTGCCAGATTGTGTCAGAGAAAACGGATCCGTCCCCATTGACTTACATTGTGTGCCAGGACGGATCCGTTTGGCTCAGTTTCGTCAAGCGGAGATTGATCAGAGGCAAACTGATGCATTCTGAGCGGATCCTTTTCCATTCAGAATGCATTTGGGCAAAACTGCTCCATTTTGGACTGCTTGTGAGAGCTCATGACGGATCTCACGAACTTAAAGCCAAAACGCGAGTGTGAAAGTAGCCTTAGATAGATTGAATTACTAGGTAGAAAGTCATGTTTTATCATTAGGGACAGGATAGGGTGAGTTATTGTTGTGTGTCTTACATTCAGGGCTGTTGGATCTGTTCACAGATCACATATATACAGGCTTCTTCACTGCTGCACAGATATCCCTAAAGAGACAATACACTATTTGTTTTTATGTGCATGAGTCAGCTTTTTTTCCTAAAAATCTGTTGCGATTTTTTTACAGTTTATATGTGTGCAATAAGTACGGTAATAGCGATTTTTCTACAGTTTACATGTGTTGTGGGAGGTCGCTCTGGTAGACACTTGGTAGCTGTGCAGGAAGCAGGGACACAGACAGGATAAGTCTGATTTAAGTGTTTTTTATTTCACATATATATTTAAAACATAAGCACAGCCTTAACAAACAGGCTTAAATAAATAAACCCTGCTCGGCTGAGCAAGTACCTAATACAAAAGACAATCCTTGACTATACGTGGGACCGGCAGCCCGGCCCACGGCAGGGCCGGTTTTAGACAAAACGTGGCCCTGGGCGAAATTAAAAGTGGGGCCCTATATTCTTACGTTTTGTATCAACAGACACATCTATTCACTTCCGTAAATTAAAAACAAATATAGCAATGTTGTAAAACATGGGGGGGTCATTTATTACGACCAGCGTTTTACACACCTGTCTTATTAAAGCCCCTGCTCTGGCAGTGGATTGCCAAAGTTATGTAGAGGCGTTGGCCTCCACATAACTTCGGTACATCCAGCGCAACTTCTAAATGTAAACCAGCTTCCTAACAGTGAAAAGTCGCAGATTGCGGAACAATGGTAAAAAAAATCTGCCCTTGAAATACGACTAATATAGGCTTATTACAGGTGAATAAATCACCCCCATAGTGTTCATTGTTTTAAACAAATGGAATTGAAAATAAATCAAACAATAGCCTGTACACAGAACTTAAAGGGGTTGCTCAATTTTGGGGGGAAGGGGACGGTTGGGCAGACCTGCCAAAAGAAGCATACTACATCTGCTTAATGAGGCTGGCACCTGCTGCTCTGCTCGGGACCCTGGATATCATCATCCATTTTGACGCCACAGTGATGACCTGATTCCCATAGACTTCTATTATGAGGGATCAAAACCGAATGCCTCTTAAAGGTTTCTATTTTGAATTCAGTCTTATGAATTCCGTTATTTTCTGTTATAACCATGTTATAATGGAAAGCCATAACAGAATTGATAACGCTGATGTAAACCCTGCCTTAAATAGAGAAGAAAATCCCACAGTGCTCCCAAAAGTTGTTCAAAAGTAGTGTTCTTTAATCACCAATGCAACGTTTCAGTCCTCTTACCTGCACTTTTATACTACTTGAGAAAAGTCCTGGTAAGTGGACTGAAACATTGTATTGAACTTTTGGGAGTGCCGTGGAATTTTATTTTGTACATAGATAAATATAGACAGACAAATAGATAGATAGATAGATACAGATGATAAAGATATATGAGTATATATATATAGGTAGTTAGAGGATGCAGAAAGAAAGATATATGAGATAGACAAACATTAAATCATGGGCGTAGCTATAGGGGGTGCAGAGGTAGCAGTCGCTACCGGGCCAAGGAGCCTGATGGGGCCCAAATACCCTTGTGCCGCATAAGAAGATACACAAACCACTGAAGGAAAGGGGGCCCAAGCTGAACTCTTGCACCAGGGCCCATGAGCCATTAGCTACGCCCCTGCATTAAATACATTATAAATATTACATTACATTTAGACAACTGTGTTCCAGTGAATCTCAGGAGCAGGCTAGAGGAGGCCATCACAGTGCAGGGCCTCCGGTGAGGGAGAGAGAAGAAGGGAGCGTGGCCAAGGTCTGCCTGACTGCTGTGGAGCCGGTGCTATGGATGCAGCACCCAGCGTCCTCACTACATGCCTGCTACAGTGGGCGGGAGACCAGGGACCAGCGCTCCTTGTTCTGCTGTCTGTGCTCTTCTCAGGTGCGGCCATCCTCTTTCTTCCACATCTGACATCTGTCTGGGCAGCTCAACAGGAGGCCTCATTTAGGTATAGGGGCCCTGGGCAATTGCCCTGTTTGCCGCACCCCCCCATTCAACGCCGGCCCTGCCCTGCCCATGGGTAGAAATGGCAAGTATTGGGGGGCATATGCAATGCCTTCTGTAGTTCAGCAGTCAGATCTCCAGGTATGGCCACACTGCTCAGCTCTACACTGAGCTTTAAATAAGGCCCTAACGACCCATGTGATCCGCAGGTGTGGGCTATGGAAGCCCAGGACCGAAGCCCGGGTGGAGTAAGCGTCCCACTGCCAACCTCACTCACTCCAGTTTAAGCAGGTCCCAGTACATATTTAGATATGGCTAACGTAGACAAAACAGACTATCAACTCTGCTTATCCTGTGTCTGGGTTAACTTTTCGGTTCCTAGAGACACACACAAGGCTTACCACATACAGTTTATCCATTTGAACGGCAGATATTGGTTCTCCCAAACCCTACCCTTCTCACGGTGTGCAATAAGCATATGTTGGTGCATCAATAGTAATGTTATGGCGTATATTTTTTTTACACCAAGGGAACATCCAATTGGGCCTTTTACTGTTTCCCAAAAACCTGTCGCAAATTTTAAACAATTTAGATGAATGGAACTGATATTTGGTAGCAGAAATTTCTGCAATAAAACCTGCCACTTGTGAAGACACTGTAAAGGTGCATTTACACTGCCTAATTATCAGATTATTGGGAACCAACATTCCTACAAAGCTTCCTTCCAGATAACCTGCCCCTGCAAAGGTGCCGTCGATCACCTCATCTAGTGAAACAATTTTTTGTGACAACACCTCAATTTTTATTTTTGGGCAGCAGATTGTCCTGTGTAAACAGTGATCTGCTGCCCAGAAAAAATGAATCTGTATGAGGAGGAGCAATAGCCACAGCTGTCGCTCGCCTTCATACAGAGGAGGTGATCGCTACGTGTAAATTGACCTGTTCACCTCCACTAATAAGCAGCCAATAATTGGGAAGGAAAGCTTCATCGGACTGTGTAAATCCAGCATTATGAAACCCCTTAAAATGAACCCTGTCTGCTGATCAGCTTACCTTGTTTTCTGAAACAGAAAGTAAGCAGCTGACATCACAAGGTGAGTTGCAGGCAGTCAAATATTTCTCAATAAGATCTACAAGGGAAATGTATATACCCATCTTCTTTGTCCAGTTATCGCCCCATATCACTTCTTCTATATGCCTCAAAGCTACTTGAGCAACACGTCCATTCTGAACTGTTCTCTCACCTCTCCTCCTGCTCCCTCTTTGACCAGCTAAAATCTGGCTTCCGACCCCATCACTCAACTGAAACTGCCCTTACCAAAGTCACCTACTAACTGCCAAAACCAATAAACATTACTCTGTCCTCCTTCTCCTTGACCTGTCCTCTGCCTTTCACACTGTTGACCACTCCCTTCTGTTACAAACTCTCTCATCTCTTGGCATCACTGACCTGGCCCTCTCGTGGATCACATCATAACTCACAGACCGGACGTTTAGTGTCTCCCACTCTCACACCACCTCCTTGTCTCATTCCCTATCTGTTGGCGTCCCACAAACAAGGCTCTGTCCTAGGACCCCTGCTCTTCTCTATCTACACTTTTGGCCTGGGACATCTCATAAAGTCCCATGGCTTTCAGTATCACTTTTATGCTGACAACACACAAATCTACCTGTCTGGTCCAGACATCACCACCTTACTATCCAGAATCCCACAATGCCTATCTTCCATATTCTCTTTCTTCTCCTCTTGCTTTCTAAAACTTAACATGAATAAAACAGAATCCATCATCTTTCCCCCATCTTGCTCAACCACCCCAACAGACCTATCTATCACAATCAATGGCTGCACACTCTCCCCGGTCAACCAAGTCCGCTGCCTTGGAGTGACCTTGGATTCTGCCCTCTCCTTACGATAGCACATCCAAGCCGTTTCCACCACCTGCCGCCTCCAACTCAAAAACATCTGCCGCATCCGCGCTTTCCTCAACTTTGAGTCTGCGAAAATGCTTGTACATGCCCTCATCATCTCCTAGACTACTGCAACATTCTCCTCTGTGGCCTTCCATCTAGCACTCTCGCACCCCTCCAATCTATCCTCAACTCTGCTGCCTGACTAATCCACCTCTCACCCTGTTACTCCTCTGCATCTCCCCTCTGCTAATCCCTTCACTGGCTCCCCATTGCCCAGCGAATTCAGTTCAAACTACTAACCAATACATACAAGGCCGTCCACAACCTGTCCCCTCCCTTGATCTCTGAGCTACTTTCCCGATACATCCCCACACGCAATCTCCGATCCTCACAAGACCTCCTTCTCTCCTCTCCTCTTATTACCTCTTCCCACAATCGCCTCCAAGATTTCTCCCGTGCATCCCCTATACTCTGGAACTCGATACCGCAACATATCAGACTCTCACCTACAGTGGAATCCTTCAAAAGAAACCTGAAAACTCATCTCTTCAGACAAGCCTACAACCAGTGCCCCTGCTGCCTCTATACCGTCATGACCAGCTTCACCCTTGCCTACTGTCTCATTCCCCCATACCATGTAGATTGTAAGCCCTCATGGGCAGGGCCCTCTCTCCTTCTGTACCAGTTTGTAACTCGTCTTGTTCATGCTTAGTGCAATTGTCTGTATTATGTATGTATGCCCCTTTTCATATGTACAGTGCTATGGAATTAATGGCGCTTTAATAATAAATAATAATAATAATAATAATAAGCCAGTTATGAAGCAGTGAATAGCTAACACATGGCTGGGTCAAGTCCCCTGTAGTGTAATCAGCTATTTTTTACCATCTCTACCTGGTTATCTCTATGAGAAAATCCCTTTAAACATATGAGATATACAGTAGCTCCTTATTGTTAGACCAACTTGATTTCTTACTATTCTGACATTTTTAGTGCAATTTCTACCATTCCTGATAGAGAAGCTTTTGACATGCCCATGTTTTATTGTCTGGCTTGATGAGAGGAACATACCATACAAGATGAAACACTATGTGAAATTCCAAGAATTGTAGGAAACTTCTCCATATTGTAAATGGATGTATAATTGCATTAACATGTAAATATCTAATTTATCATTGATTTGGAATCTACATTTACACTCCACAAAAAAAGCCACATTAAAATTGGAAAAACCTTCTAAAAAATTATTTCTTGTACATTCATATTCATTTTTATTTTAGATTTTAAATTTATGTCTCAAATAAATACAGCTGGTGCACAACTCAGGTGTAAATCACATTTAAAAGTTAACACAATGCATTTACTAATGTATTGTGATTGTCCATATTGTCTCCTTTTCTGGCTGGATTCATTTTTCCATCACATTATACCCTGCTTGTATCTAGGGGTTATGATCACCCTGTAATCCATCAGCAGTGGCCGTGCTTGCACACTATAGGAAAGAGTGCCAGCCTATGCGCACTCCCGTAGTCCCAGCCACCGGAGAGGAAGGTGAGTAAGTGATTGAATAACCACAAAGCCAGGAAAAATACATCCCCTTCACCTATTTCAGTGCTGCCCCCTGTGCAGGAGCCCAGTTGGCCCTGGTTTGTTTTGTAAAACGAATTGAAAACAATAGTTTATGGTGACTGTCAGTTAGTCTTTTCTATAGATATATAAAAAGAAAGAAATATATTAGATGTAGCGTGTAATGGGTTTCGCTGGAGAAGCTATCTACATAATTTACACAGAAGGTCAGGTATGGGCAGGATAGGGACAGTTTAAAATGGAAACTTTATTGATGGTTGTTTGGGGTACATGTCTTTGGTGCAATTTATCTGATACCGGATGTTAGTTAATGTCTGGGTGGTGGCCTCAATTAAACAACCTATTTAGGTGCAGATGAGTGTTAGATGAACCAGAGTAAAGGCTTTATTACACAGCCCGACGTGGCAGACAATTGCAATCGTCTGCTAGCTAGTGGAGGAGACCACTGCTATTATATGCAGCGATCTCCTCCGCAGCATGAGAAGAAGCAAACGCTATGCCATCGCTCATCCCCATGCTGTATAGTGGTTTTCCCGCAGCAGATCGTTATTAGACACTACGATCTGCTGCCTGCAAATGATTATTTTTTAACATGGCTGCTCATTAGTGGAGGTGAAAAGGTCAATTTACATGTAGCGATCACCTCCTCTGTATGGGGGCGAGCGACAGCTATGACTATTGCTCCTCCTCATACAGATTAATTTTTTTCTGGGCAGCAGATCACTGTTCACACAGGACAATCTGCTGCCCAGAAATAATAATTGAGGTGTTGTCACAAAAAATTGTTTTACTAGATGAGGTGATCTTCGGCAACTTTGCAGGGGCAGGTTATCTGGAAGGAAGCTTTGTAGGAATGTTGGTTCCCAATAATCTGATAATTAGGCAGTGTAAATGCACCTTTACAGTGTCTTCACAAGTGGCAGGTTTTATTGCAGAAATTTCTGCTACCAAATATCAGTTCCATTCATCTGAATGGTTGAAAATTTGCGACAGGTTTTTGGGAAACAGTAAAAGGCCCAATTGGATGTTCCCTTGGTGTGACAAAAATATACGCCATAACATTACTATTGATGCACTAACATATGCTTATTGCACACTGTGAGAAGAGTATGGTTTGGGAGAACTCTTAGAGATTATCTGCCGAAAAATCGTGCAGAGTAATACAGGTTAAATATGCTCTCTGATTGATGGAGAAGAAGGGGATTGATAATAAATTTGCACAGAAGTCCATGTTACCCTCCCTCTGTGGACATGTATAATTAACCTCTTAGGGACACAGGGCACACAGCGGTGTATTTCCGATCACCGCTGTGCAGTGTGCGGTGATCAGAACAAGGTACCTGTCATTCAGCAGGCGTTCCCCAGCCCGCCTCCTCTCTAAAATTAAGGACGGCCCAGCGGTATAGCAGAGTGTAAGCACATTGCTGACATTCTGCTATAAACGGCTGACATCTGTGCTGTGATGTCAGCCGTTTAACCCCTTCTATGCTGTGGTCCGTAGGGACTGCATATGGAAGGGGTTAACAGGGAGGAAGCTCCCTCCCTCTCCCATCAGGGGCTGCTGTGCTCTTGCAGCCCCCGAATCTTGATGGGATCGCAGAGGTAGGGAGCTCCCCTCCCTCCCCATCACCCGCTGCTCTGTTCTGGAAATGGGTGATGGTTAGCATGGCAACAGGACGCCTTTACAGGCATCCTGCTTGCCATGGTAATGGTAACTCTGATCAAACTTCTGCTAAAGCCAGAAGTCTGATCAGACTTTGTAAAGTAAAAAATACAGTACAGTACACTATATAGTGTACTGAACTGTATTATACAGACATCAGACCCACTGGATCTTCAAGAACCAAGTGGGTCTGGGTCAAAAAATTTCAAAAAAAGTAAATAGTAATAAAAACACACACTTATCACTGAATAAAAAGTAAAAAATATAATACACTACACACATTTTGTATCGCCGCGGACGTAAAAGCCTGCGCTATAAAGATATCACATGACCTAACCCCTCAGGTGAACACCATAAAAAAAAAAAAAATTGTCACCTTGCATCACAAAAAGTGTAATACCAAACGATCAAAAAGGTATATGCCTCCCAAAATAGTATCAATCAAACCGTCATCTCATCTCGCAAAAAATGAGCCCCTAGATAGTACAATCGCTCAAAAAAAAAAAAAAAAAATATGGCTCTCAGACTATGGAGACATTAAAACATGATTTTTTGTGTTTCACAAATGATATTATTGTGTAAAACGCAAATAAATAAATAAAAAGTATACATATTATGTATCGCCGCGTCCGTAACAACCGTCTCTATAAAAATAACACATGACCTAACCCCTCAGGTGAACACAGCCAAAAAAATTATATAAATGCCGTGCTGCGCCGTAGCTCCGCCCCCTGCCCCATTATAGTCACCTGCCGGATAGCTATGCCGCTAGTGTGAAAGTACCCCAAGGGTACTTTCACACTTGCGTTGTTCTGTTGCCTGAACTGCCTGCCTGATCAGGCAAACTGTATGCAAACGCATGTCATTTTTTCTGACTGATCAGGCATTTTTCAGACTGATCAGGTCTGAAAAATGTCTGATCAGTCAGAAAAATGCATTGCAATAGCGGATCCGTTTTTACGGTGTCATCTGGCAAAACAGATCCGGTATTTATTTTTTCACATTTTTAAAGGTCTGCGCATGCGCAGACCGGAATGTCAGGTCCGTCATTACAGTATTTTTAATGCCGACACTAATGCATTGCAATGGAAATTAATGCCGGCATTCTGGCATGTGTTCTGGAATTTTGGACGGCGATTATACCGCAGCATGCTGTGGTATTATCTCCGGCCAAAATACTGTTCAGTGACTGAACTGAAGACATCCTAATGCATACTGAACGGATTTCTCTCCATTCAGAATGCATTAAGATAAAACTGAAGCGTTTTTTTCCGGCATTGAGCCGAGGATGGACTTCAATGCCGGAAAAGTTTAACGCTAGTGTTGCTAGTGTGCTAGTGCTCTGAACAAACTCTGTTCAGGATGGCCAGTAGAGAGTTAAATGCTTTTTCATCTTCCCCACAAAGAATTACACCAGCTATAAACTTGATGTTCTAGATTTTTATGAGCATGGCACATGGTCGATCCTTATAAGGTGATTGCAAGGTGCAGGTTGTATGCATTGCTGCGGCTTTTGTAAACATGATAGGAAAAAAACACGAAAACCTAAAAAAAACCTGCATGTTTGATTACACCATAAGGGCAAACTAATAGGGTAATAAAAAGATCAAAAACTATTTATTTGCATAATTTATTTATCACTGGAAATACAGTTTTCAGGGATCTGGAAACAAACTGCACAGAGATATCTCTGTACCCATCACGAAAACTAAAGGTATTTAAAGGCATAGATATTAAAAAACACTCCCAGCAAACACCATCTTAAGCAAGTTGACAACAGAACCAGATTAAGGCCCCTTTCACACGAGCGAGTTTTCCGCGCGGTTGCAATGCGTGACGTGAACGCATAGCATCTGCACTGAATCCTGACCCATTCATTTCAATGGGTCTGTGTACATGAGAGTTTTTTTTCACGCATCAGTTCTGCGTTGCGTGAGAATCGCAACATGTTCTATATTCTGCGTTTTTCACGCAGCTCTGGCCCCATAGAAGTGAATGGGGCTGCGTGAAAAACGCATTGCATCCGCAAGCAAGTGCGGGTGCGATGCGTTTTTCACTCATAGTTGCTAGGAGATATTGTTTATAAACCTTCAGTTTTTTTTATCACGCGCGTGAAAAACGCATTGCACCCGCGCGGAAAAAACTGAACAACTGAACGCAATCGCCGGCAAAACTGAATGGCTTTGCCTGCGAAATCGCTCAGTTTTCACTGAACGCATCCGCAACGCATCCAGACACGCTTGTGTGAAAGAGGCCTAAAAGTTACTGGCTGTTCACATCATGTTTTTGTCCCATATTTGTCCCATGTCCCATAGTAGTACGGCCCTGGCCGGGTCTTTAAAGATGGCTCCTGCTCCTGAGCTGAACGGGAGCCATAGCCGCTGGATGCCTGCTGTCTAATACAGCAGACACCCACAGCTCATGTCCGTGACCAGTGATAACGCTGGTCGTGGACATTTAGCACTTCAGAGCGCGTGCAAACCCGGAAGCGCACACTTCTGGGTATGCTGTGGTAGTGATTGGAGGAGCCGGGGCTTGTGCTTCCAAATCCACATTACATTTGATAAAGTGCCCTTGTGGGTTCTTATATATAGGGGAAACGATACAACCGGTCAAAGACAGGATTTGGAAGCACAAGTCCACTATTCGTACGAACAACCTGCTACTACCAATTCCACATCACTTCCATACTCATAAACATCGGATCTCCCAGCTCAAATATCAGGTCATTGAGCAGATTAAACCACCAAGAAGAGGTGTTGATATAAAAACACTCCTTTTAAGGAGAGGCGTTCTGGATCCATACCCTGGGAACTCTACTTTTGTGTGGTCTGAATAGGGACTATGAGATTGGCCATATAACTGGTTATTAACTTTGTAATAATAATGGTTCTCGTGTGACCCCTCTTCTCTCATACAATTTTAGCTTTTGATGTTCCCTGAGTCCAGGAATGATCCAGTTCAGTTTTTAGATATAACTCAGGGTGCTTTCACACTAGCGTTTTTACTTTCCGTCCTAGAGTTCCGTCCTCGGGGCTCTAGGACGGAAAGATACTGATCAGGATTATCCCAATGTATCCTGAATGGAGAGAAATCCGTTCAGGATGCATCAGGATGTCTTCAGTTCAGTCTTTTTGACTTTTCAGGACGGAGATAAAACCGCAGCATGCTGCGGTTTTATCTCCGTCCTGAAAAGCCTGAACACATGACTGAACGCCTGATCAGGCCTTAAGTCCCATTGACTTACATTGGGGCCGGATCCAGCATTAAAAAAAGACTGAAGGACGGATCCGTCCTTCAGGTGTGCGCATGTGCAGACCTTTAAAACAGTGAAAAAAATACAAGACGGATCCGTCCATCCGCATGGGAAACGGAGAGACGGATCTGCACTTGCAATGCATTTGTAGACGGATCCGCAATCCGGATCAGTCTACAAATGCTTTCAGTTGTCATGCGTTGTGACAGATCCGGCGGGACGGAAGTGCACGCCGGATCCACACAACGCAAGTGTGAAAGGGGCCTTAGGAAGAAAACTCCTAGTGATATTTTATTGGTTGTTTCAAATATATATTAAGAGACTAAATATGGTATGTTATCTGTTGATAAAGGCTTGGATGGGCCGAAACGCGTCCAGTGTGTATGTATTTTCGACATGATGAAATAAAGAAGCATTGAGGATTATATACGTGTTGCTGAAATTTCTACATATAAAACTTTGGACTTCTTTAGGAGCAACACATCAGGGATCAGGTGCTGAGCTATTTGGATTAGTGCCTGTCATAGTAATGTAATAGGGCTCCATAGGAAACTAGTACATTGCTCATAGACTCCAATGCTAAAGCATTGGAGTCTATGAGAATAGAAATCGAATCATTGCTTGTTATAGTTCCCTATGGCAACTAAAAAAAAAAAAAAAATGTTTTTAAAAATAAAAAAATATATAAAATTTTAAAATCACCCCAATTTCTCAAAAAAAAAAAAAAAAAAATAAAAAACACACATCGTGGGTATCGCCATGTGCAAAAACGCTCCTACTATAAAAATATCTTCCCCATACCGCAAATGGCGAAACGGAAAAAAAAGTTAAAATGAACGACTCACTGTTTTTGGTAGCTTCATTTCCACAAAAAAATTAAACACAAAGTAATCTAAAAATTGTACACACCCCTGTATGGTATCAATGAAAAGTATAGATCACCCCCGCAAAAAAATGAATCCTTACACAGCTCTGTACACATAATTACAAAAACGTTATAGGTCAGAATATGGTGACAAAAGAATAAAGCTGATTTTTTTTTACAAGGTTTTTATTATTTTATCAGTAATAAAACGCAAGAAAGCCTATATATATATATAAGGTATCAACGGATTCGTACTTACCTGTAGAATGAAAGTAACTGGTCAGTTTTATTGCACATCGAACTTCGTAAATAAAAAATCCGTAAAACTGTGGCGGAATTGCTTTTTTTCCAATTCCACCCCATTTGGAATTTTTCCCAATACATCACATGTAATATTGAATGATGGCATTGGAAAGTACAACTTGTCTTGCAAAAAGCAGGCCCTCATACGGCTCTGGGAAGTTATGGCTCTGGGAAGCGTAAAACAAAAAAACCTTAGGGGTAGAAAGTGTTAATGCATGTGTATCCATTAAATGTAGGGCAAGAACATAATGTGAACACAGCCTTAGGCCCTTTCTACATGTCAGTGAATCATGGACTTCTGTTCATGTTCTCCACTGACAGCACACATATGCATTGATTGTAATGTGTGTATACACACGTTGGCGGTTTTCCACAACCATGTGTCTATGGTGACACAATAGAAGCATGCCCTACTTTTGTCCGTGATTACAGATCGCTCACGCACATTCAATTCTATGGGTCCTGTGGGCATCGTCTCTTATTCGGGGGTCATTCTCATATCTTCATAACTAGTGGGTTTCGGGTCTAAACAGTGCGATTTATTTGACACTCTTCATACACCGCATGGCATAAAACAAAAGCCTGTCCAACTGGGCTCTACTTAAACATAATATACATCGTATCCCTAACTCGTCTATACGATAGTGTTCACACATGGAACCAGGTGTGGCTTACCCCAGCCATACAGTCCACCAGCCCTCAGGCTGTAACGAGTGCAGTACCTTTGGAGGGGGTTGTGGTCTAGAAGTCCTCCTGACTTCGACCTTTGGACCCTTGTTCCCGGGCATCGCTCCGATTCTTCATGGACATCTTCATCTTGGATGAATCACTGACCATCTTGTCATGGATGTCATCACAGACATGGCCATGTGAATGAGGTCTTAGTGAGAAACACACAAGAGATCCCTGTTGCTTATAAGAGCAGTGTGGCCGGATTAATTCTACTACAGTATGTATGACCACATTAATTGACCACTAAATAGTCCCAATAGTTGTACTGTTGAGGGTGGCATTATATCAGCACCAGTGGCACACTGCAATAATTGGGCACTAATGGCAGTTTATATTGATGAATAATTTAAGGGGGTATTAACTGAGCATTCTGTTGGGGTAAGTGAGCATTGTAAGGCAATACTATGGTCCTCCACAATGACTGACATCAACGTTGTCTTCTTTTGCTTTTTATGCCCATTGTATTTCGTTATTTGTGATTGATTTATGAATACATTTGCACTAATGGCCACATCACAGTGCATTCTGCCAGCTGAGTACATTTGCCTAAGGCCTCATGCACACGACCGTTGTTTGTTTCCGCGTCCGTTCCGTTTTTTTTCACGGATAGGATGCTTCCCCATTCATTTCAATGGGTCAGTCAAAAAATGCGGATGGTCAACCGTTTTTGTTCCGCATCCGTGGTCCGTGTTTACATTCCGTCAAAAAAAATAGAGCATGTCCTATTTTTTTCACGTTTGCAGACAAGGATAGGCATTATTACAATGGATCCGCCATAAAAACGGATCCATCAAAAAAAACGGTCTGTCATCCATTTTTTTTTTGGTGGACGCAAAATTTGCCGACGGAATGGAAACAGAAACAAACAACGGTGTGTGCATGAGGCCTAAGATTGTGATGGAAAATATCTTACCGACAAAAAACAATAGAATCAAACTCTGTGCCCCAGGACACTTGTGATGTTGAGGGAGTTTAGCCGACGCTTGGATGCTTTTCTTGAAAGGTATAATTATAAGGCTACTTTCACATTAGCGTTTTCAATTCCGCTATTGAGATCCGTCATAGGATCTCAATAACGCTTCAGTTTTGTCCCCATTCATTGTCAATGGGGACAAAACTGAACTGAATAAAACGGAGTGCACTAAAATACATTCCGTTCCATTTGGTTGCATCCCCATCGTGGACAGAAAAAACGCTGCATGTGTTTTTTTTCTGTCATAGGGCGGGACGTTCCATTCCGCAAAATGCAGAGCGCACATGGCTGGTGTCAGTGTTTTTCAAAACCTGCATATGTGATTACACCCTGACAGTGAGTGCAGGGATTCTGAGCAGTTGATAGAAAAGTATAGAAGCATCGGCTAAATAGAGAAAAAAGTATTTTGTTCAACAGAATTCCATGGTATCTCTGTGCACATACTATTATTTCATGGGGAAAAAACACATGAAAAGGATAGGTACGCTTTAAAGCTGTTGTTCACGTTTTGGTGGTGTTTGGGAAGACCCCCTTCCTGGCCAGACCTACCAAGGGAAGCTTACTTAGCTGCTCCCTGTTGCTGGGTCCCAGTGTAGCACCCCCAAGTCAGGGCAATGTGTGGAACTAACCTGGGGAATGCCAGTGATGGAGAGGCCGGCACGCTGCTCCTCTGGGGCACTCTCTGGGTTCTTGAGGGACACAGCCAGGTAGAAGGTGAGGTGCCCTTGGTGTTATAGTTTAACGTGCCTATGGCTAAGTCCCTGATATGTCGTGACGCCAGTGCCAGTAAACGGTGGCACACCGTATTTACAGTAGGAATAACAGAGGTGCAGACTGGTAACTTGAAAACAGAATTCAAACTTTACTGAAGACAGTGATGATACAGTAAGCAGTCTTTCCAACAGTTCCTTTTTGCAGACAATCAAAATTGCAGTGGTCTTACATCCAGCAAGGTTAAACAGAGGGTGGT
The DNA here is from genome assembly GCA_033119425.1 of Bufotes viridis. Lineage (NCBI taxonomy): Eukaryota > Metazoa > Chordata > Amphibia > Anura > Bufonidae > Bufotes > Bufotes viridis. Next base: position 257,757,355 of record CM065590.1, read on the forward strand.
AATACAGGACTTGGAATTGCAGGTGAACCTTACTTTCTTCCTGACTCGTCCTGACTGGAATTGATGCTTCAAGGCCCCAATGCCCTACTTCTGGCTTATATCCTTGAATCTCCAGCTTTATAGATTTACCTCCTCTTGACGTTTAGTACCTCTTGCTCTAGGGATTGCCTCCAGGTGATTCTGCTGAACTGGTCTAGGCCTGAGACATGTGGCCTCTCACAGACTCCAGGGTCTGCACTGCACTAGCCTGCCTTGGCCTAGCTATATATATGACCTGCTCACCAGCTCCCCCAGTGGTCCAATACCTAAATGACACCCTTAACATTGCTGCAGGCAATTACATGAAACGCTTAAAGAACATAACAGATTGGGGGTAAACGGGTGTTAAAGTGCCCGGATACTGCATACCCCACAGCTTTAAACTGAGTACGACCTCGTACTCCACCACAGGGGTCCACCCAGCTGGATTCATCTCCTGAAAGACAAAAGGAAAACATGCAGGCATACATAAACACAAATGAATGACATGCATAATTTATATCAGGTCCAGCTGGAAAAGGTGGAGCGTGGTGACAAGGGGCGCGTTCTCTTCCGTCAGGATACAAAGTGGAACTGGGGCGCTGACCTGGCACAGCGGACGTTAGGGAATACCAGGATAGTCCATGACAAAGAGTGAGTCCATAAAAACATATCACAGAGGCTCGCACACAGGAGTCCATCTCTGGGCACAAACTTAAATAGGATGATGCTCACACAGAGGTCCCCTGGGGTGTATCACAGGCAAGGGCTCGCGTGGAGGAGTCCATTCTTGCGCACAAACGTCAAGCAAGGTATTTCCAGTAGTAACTGCCCGGGAGGAGACACCACCAGTATAATCAAAGTCCCCTAAACGGGACTGGCGGACGCCCCTGTTCATCCGGGTGGACCTTCTCAACACAGGGGCTTCCTCCTCCCTTAGCACCGAGGTAGAAGGAGAGGAGCAACAGGAGGTCTCCACCAGTGAGACCCTGGTCAGGAACAACAGAGAGCCGGAGGATCCTCTACAAGGGAGACTGGATCCGGGACATTTTGAACCGTGCTCTTCCGAGGTGAAGGCACAGTAGGTGCTGGGCGGGCACCAACAAATTTAACCAGGTGTGAGGAACCAATGGAGTGGTTCAGCATCATTGACTCAGATCCGCCACAGCCTGCATAGGCTCCACAGGCTGAGCAGAAGTCCTGGCACAAGAGACTGGGGTCGAGTCTCCAGCAATGGGCCCCTTTGTCATGCAGAGTTTTAGGCGGTTTCTGTGAACAATTTAGGGACTCTTACCCTCTCGGTGACCTCATAGGTATGGAGTCTCAGTATTAGGGATGCAGACACAAGATAGGAGCCTTCCCATTTACTGTCCAACTTACTGTACATGGCATTGATTCTTCAACCACACGGGTGTCCCCACAGCAAGAGAGGCTCTGCATGAGCACAAACCATAGTCTTTGGTTGCCAGCCTCGGGCACCTTCCATGCGCTCCGGACAATTTCTCTTGGCATTAAGTAAGCGCTTGATGTTCCGCTACCCAGTCAGCTTTTAGGCAGGATTAATGTCATCCAGCACTTGTACATCCAGGGAATGATCTGCAGGCAACTTACCCTGACGCCTGCAAACAACAGGTAGAAAGAGTGCATCCAGTGGAATCAATGGATAGTATTATTGTACGTATACATGAGCTGTGGTAACAGGTTAGGCCAATCTCCTCTGGTCTCAGGAGCAGCGTGCTCTCAACATTTCAATCGGGGTCTGATTCATCTTTTCACAGAGTCCATTACCTTGTGGATGATAGGTCGTGGTCCCGGACCTTTGGCAATTGTGTAGTCGGCACAGCTCCTGGAACAGATGAGACTCAAAACGCCAGACCCTGAGTCGGTGAGGATCTTTTCTGGGCAGCCGTAGGCAGGAGGAAGTGCTTTGCAAACAACTCAGCGGTCGGTCTTGGCTGTCAGGGTCCTGCAGGGCACTGCTACGGCAAACTTAGTGAAATGGTCAATAATAGTCATGCAGCATAGGCATACCCTGAGCGACTAGGTTCTAACTTTACGTGGTCAATCGCCAACCAGTCTCAAGAGGGGCGGTACTTATAATAGGGTGCATGGTGCTCTCGGATCATGATGTTCACTCCTTTGGGGCACAGGCGTACATTCCCGACACCACCTCTCAATGTCCTCTCTGATTCAACCCAGCAGAACCGCCTACGGATAGTGGCCTCAGTCCTTTGAACCCCGAAATGTCCAGACTATCATGCTACATTTCTAGAACCATACCTGCATCACGACGTGGGATGAGGATCTCGCGCACTCTGTCATTTGACACTGGATCCAGGCTTCGTCGCAACAACAGGCTTTTGAAGGAACAGTTGTTGACGTTGCTTCCCACAATTTGGAGGAGTTCGGTCTGCGGTCTTTCGCCGAATTTTTCTTTGGGGGTTCTGCCACTGATAGAAAAGTCAGCAGTTCACCGAGAACTCTACTCTCTGATTGCAACTTAATCCACTTTTCTTCTCTGGATGCAGGCTTATCAAAGATGGTGGGTCAGAGGTTCCACTGTTGGCAGCTGAGTTTCATCCTGCTGAGCAAACCTGTTATAAAATGCTGGCATCTCTACATCATCCCAGGCATCCCGCTTGTCATCTGGTGCTATCTCAGTGGGGAGCCTGATAGGGCATCAGCATTATCGTCGCTTGAACGCCAGCCCGGTATTTGACAGTGAAGTCGTAATTAGCAAGGCGGGAGGCCCATCTCTGTTCTAAGGCCCCAGTTTGGCGGTGTTCAGGTGGCCAGAGGATTATTATCAGTGAAGGCAATAAATGGAGTGAGCAGCCAAATAGTCTTTGAATTTTTCTACTACGCCACATCTAAGGCCAGAAACCCTAATTTGAAAGAGCTATAATTCTGACTATTCTTTTCAGCTCCTTTAAGGACCGACCTGGCATAAGCTATCACACCCTTCTTTCCCTTCTTGCACTTGAGCCAGCACTGCCCTGGGCCTTTCTTACTAGCATCTGTAAAGGTGAAATGGTTTACTGTAATCTGGGTATCCCAGCACAGGAGGTTCAGTCAACTGGTTCTTTAACAACTGAAATGCAACCTCTTCTTTCTTCATTCCATTCTATGGGATAGGAGTCTTTGGGCTCTTTATTGGCTGCCCCCAGAAGTTCCTGAATCGGATCCGCTATTTGAGCGAATGGGGGATAAAGCGCGGTAGTAGCCAGCTAAGCTAAGGAAACTCTCACTCCTCACTGTTGTAAGTGCGCTTACAACATGTCCCAAGTATTTTACAACAGGTGTTTGGCAGAGTGATATTTGACGGTTTAATCTTGAGGTCAGATGACAAGATTTCAAACACCTCAGCTGAGATGCTTTAAATGGTCCTACACGCTTAGAGTAGATGATAACGTCATCCAGGTATAATAGCACGTCTCAAAGTTCTTATGGCCCAGGCACCGCCCCATTAATCTTTGAAGAAGGTCAGTGGGCATTACACAGTCCAAATGGCATCCAATTAAACTCAAACAGGCCCATAGGGGTGGTGAAGCAGTCTTTCCTATCTTCAGGGCCAATGGGCACTGCCAATATCCTGGTTAAATCTAAAGGTGGAGAAGTGCGGAGGATTTCATAGAGCATTAGAGAGACCTTCAATACGCGGCAATGGGTAGCTACCTTGTAGAGTATCTGATTTATCTTTCTACAGTCTACACAAACCGGATGCCACCATCTTTCTTTTTACTAAAACCAGGGGGCAGCCCAGGGACTACGACTGTCCCGGATTACGTTTAGAGTCTTGTCACTTCTTGATCACTCTCTTCAACAGTTTGCAGGAAGTTGGTAGTAGGGTCTATACCTCTCTTTAATGGATGAGAGCCAGTGGTAAGCAGGCTGGATAACACTGACCTTCCGGCAGTCCGTTGCATGCTTACTGAAGGCTTGATGATGCTTGTTTACTAGGTTCGAGTCCCTAGTTGATGCTGCGGTAGCTTCGTCTCGACATGGAGTTCCTTCCACCAGGCACTGGAGAGTCGATCCGCAGGAAGAGGTCCTGGCAGGTGGCAGCTGATGGCTTCTCTCGGTGACAGGCAGGCGGTGATGTACATCCCGGAACGGAAACCTGGGAAAGCTGAGCAACAGGACAGTGCTTAGTAAGCACAGCAGGATGATCGCTGAGGTTAATCAGACGGACAGGTACTTTCACCTTGGGAGACGGTCGCCAGGCACTTGGCAGCTCTCACTATGGGTCAGGTCTACTCCATCGGACAGGTTCCACCAGGGCCGGATAGTCTTGGCCCTGGACTCCCAGGACAGCACGGCACCACAGGAGGTTTGAGGTTAGACAGAGTCACTGGTCTGTTATCACTGATCCTCGGTGCAGATCTCTCCTTTTTCATTTGCAAACCTCTGCTGAGCCACAGTGCGCTGATGGTCCTTTGGAGGACCTTCTGGAGGCGGAGGAAGCTGCAGGCAGGGACTGATGGAGAGCTTCAAGGACCTCAAGGTGCAATTTGGAAAACATTAGTCCCAACATAACGTGGGTGGTGGCCCCTTTATCCCCGGTTTGTACCACAATCACTCCTGCTGTGGTAGCAGTGGCTCACCACTGAGCGTGGGTTCCCAGTATCCATGGACTATGCGGCTTACCATTGCTTGCAATTATCTCCGAGCCGTACTCAGTGGCTGGGTAAGCAGGCTGGAACTCCAGAACTGCACTAAAGGTGGACTGCTGAATAGTGGTGACTTGAGATCCAGTGTCCAGCAGCGCTCAAAAGGCACTCCATTGATCCGACGCTTATTTTGGGACGGGACCCTACATAACGGGGCATCCAGTTTGGATCCCTTGGACCTGTTGTTCTACCTCCCGAGGGCGGTCCTCAGCCTCGAGGGTGACTCGCTTAACTGCCAGCAAGTAGATTCAGTGTGACCCAACTTCTTGCAGTAATTACAGGAAGGTCGCTACGTGTTCCTAAACCCGGTCACTTGAAGCGCCTTCCAGGATCTCTGGGATAAACTTCTTGATACGCAGGGGGCCAGGTTTTGAGGCAGAAGGAGTTCATCTTCCAGCATTAAGTGGTTTCTCCCACTCTTCCAGTTTCCTGCAGACTTTTCCAGGCTCTTAGTGAGGTAATTGACCTGTTCCATTAGAGCAGCTACTGTATCAGGAACTGGAGTCTGGGCGGCTTGGCTGGCCCCTGGCAGGCTGGTATCTGCAGCTTGGGATTACGGACAGGAGGCTCGGGATGGGCCACTGTTCCGCTGGCAGATGTTGTCCCAGAATACTGATGGCCAGTTCCTTAAAGTCCAGGAAAACACTGTTAGGGTGCTGAGCCGACAACATTTTCAATTGTGTTTTTAAAGATTCGCTATTCACACCCGCAATAAATTGTTCTCTCAGAGTTTGATCCTAGGTGTCAACCTCTCTAGGGTCTATATGAATGACAGCCCTCCAGGCCTCTTGGAGGGATAAAGCAAAATCACTAAGTGACTCACCAGGTTTTTGTTTCTATGCTGAAGAAGCGCATCTTTATTTCAGACACCGCCCTGACTTCAAAGGTAGAGTGCTGAGGCGGTCAAAGATCTGCTCTATGGTACTCCTCTCAGAACTGGGCCAGGACATGACTTCTCGACGGGCCGCTTCCTTCCAACTGGGCTAACAGAATCTTCCATTTGCTGCCCGGGTTAATAGGATAGAGCCGAACAGAGCTAGGATTTTGTCTTGAAAGTCTTTAAATTATGAGCCTCCCGGCATAACTGGGGAAACCATGGAGCCCCAAAGTGTATGGCATCGTCAGCGGCATCATGTTGACAGGCTGCACTACCGCGATGGCCACTCGGCTCCCTGGGGGCAGGCTGCTCGGCTGCTTCTGAGTCCGACATGATGCAGATTATCTGGTTGAGCGGTCCCTTTAAGAGATAGCGATAGGCCCGGATAGCCGCGCCGCGGGGTTACTGGCCGGTGAGCGATCGATGGAGCAGAGTCCAGTATCCCCTTTGGGCCTTGTTAACCGGGCGACCCCTCTCGGTGTCGGATCATTTCTCCCAGGAGTTGGTACTTACTCCGGTGCAGGCGGTCCAAATCTCGCGAGATCCGAAGGGCCGCCTTCGAGAATCCTTGCGTAGCGTGCTTTCCCGCCGGGGACGCTCGGCTGAGGGCGGAGGCTTGACTTACTCGGCGGGAACACGTCTGCTCTTCTAAGTCCAAGGTAGGTGGAGTCCAGCCGGGAAATTTGAATAAAGTGGTGACGCTGCGAGTCTGGCGCTAAGCTTTCTCCGCCAGTGATGAGTAGTGATGGCGGCAGCAGATGAAGTCGCAGTTCAGGCGGCCATCTTGGGCGCCATGATGCATCAATTCAATGACAGCAAGCAGCGGTAGTGAAACAGCATAAAAGTCCACAAACATGCACTTTGAAGTGGCGATTTTCTTCCTCTTGATAGCGCAACACTGCACAGCGCTTTCTGAGGTTTTGGGACACTTTTCTGCTACGTTTTAGGTCCGCAAAGTTCACTTCAAAAAACAGGCGTTTTGTCACTTGGCAAACTGGTTAAGGCACAAAGTTCACGTTTTTGCTCACAGTCCAGTAAAACGTGCGTATCCTGTTCGTGGACGCCAAATGTAGCACCCCAAGTCAGGGCATATGTGGAACTAACCTGGGAATGCCAGTGATGGAGAGGCCGGCACGCTGCTCCTCTGGGGCACTCTCTGGGTTCTTGAGGGACACAGCCAGGTGGAAGGTGAGGTGCCCTTGGTGTTATAGTTTAACGTGCCTATGGCTAAGTCCCTGATATGTCGTGGACGCCAGTGCCAGTAAACGGTGGCACACCGTATTTACAGTAGGAATAACAGAGGTGCAGACTGGTAACTTGAAAACAGAATTCAAACTTTACTGAAGACAGTGATGATACAGTAAGCAGTCTTTCCAACAGTTCCTTTTGCAGACAATCAAAATTGCAGTGGTCTTACATCCAGCAAGGTTAAACAGAGGGTGATAATACAGGACTTGGAATTGCAGGTGAACCTTACTTTCTTCCTGACTCGTCCTGACTGGAATTGATGCTTCAAGGCCCCAATGCCCTACTTCTGGCTTATATCCTTGAATCTCCAGTTTATAAAGTACCTCCTCTTGACGTTTAGTACCTCTTGCTCTAGGGATTGCCTCCAGGTTGACTTCTGCTGAACTGGCCTAGGCCTGAGACATGTGGCCTTCACAGACTCCAGGGTCTGCACTGCACTAGCCTGCCTTGGCCTAGCTATATATATGACCTGCTCACCAGCTCCCCCAGTGGTCCAATACCTAAATGACACCCTTAACATTGCTGCAGGCAATTACATGAAACGCTTAAAGAACATAACAGATTGGGGGTAAACGGGTGTTAAAGTGCCCGTATACTGCACCAGCTCCTTCACTACCCAGTGGCCACTGCCATGCTGTCAATATCTGCTTTGATGCCACTGAAGCCAATGCCAATGACTGAGGGCCATGGAGACCTGTCCCTCTTGCATCACAACAGTGCCCAAGTAATTGGCTGCAGCGGAGTCAAAATAGATACTGACAGCAGGTGACCTGAGCGAGGCAGCGACCGCGAGGGAGAACGCATGAGCCGCGACCCAGCACTTAGAAGCAGGTAAGTAAGCTTCCTTTGCAGGTCTAGCCAGGAAGAGGGTGTTTGTCCAAACACCCCGAAAGGTGAACAACCCCTTTAAATATTCTACATACAACTCTTTCCTGTAGAAATGTCATACATATAAGGCCCCCTTTCACATGAGCAATGCGTGACATGAACGCGATAGCACCCGCACTAAATCCTCACCCATTCATTTCAATGGGTCTGTGTACATGAGCGTTTTTTCACGCATCACTTCTGTGTTGTGTGAAAATCGCAGCTATGCTTCTTTATTCTGCGCTTTTCATGCAGCCCTGGCCCCATAGATGTGAATGGAGGCTTCCATGAAAACGCATTGCATCCGCAAGCAGTGCGGATGCGATGTATTTTCACTGATGGTTGGTCCAACTGGGCTCTCACTTAAACATAATATACATCGTATCCCTAACTGCGTCTATACGATAGTGTTCACACATGGAACCAGGTGTGGCTTACCCCCAGCCATACAGTCCACCAGCCCTCAGGCTGTAACGTAGTCGCAGTACCTTTGGAGGGGTTGTGGTCTAGTAGTCACTCCTGACTTCCCGACCTTTGGACCCTTGTTCCCGGGCATCGCTCCGATTCTTCATGGACATCTTCATCTTGGATGAATCACTGACCATCTTGTCATGGATGTCATCACAGACATGGCCATGTGAATGAGGTCTTAGTGAGAAACACACAAGAGGTCCCTGTTGCTTATAAGAGCAGTGTGGCCGGATTAATTCTACTACAGTATGTATGACCACACTAACTGACCACCAATTGGTCCCAATAGTTGGGTACTCCGTTGAGGGTGGCATTATATCAGCACCAGTGGCACACTGCAATAATTGGGCACTAATGGCAGTTTATATTGATGAATAATTTAAGGGGTATTAACTGAGCATTCTGTTGGGGTAAGTGAGCATTGTGAGGCAATACTATGGTCCTCCACAAAGACTGACATCAACGTTGTCTTCTTTTGCTTTTATGCCCATTGTATTTCGTTATTTGTGATTGATTTATGAATACATTTGCACTAATGGCCACATCACAGTGTATTCTGCCAGCTAGTACATTTGCCTAAGGCCTCATGACACGACCGTTGTTTGTTTCCGCGTCCGTTCCGTTTTTCACGGATAGGATGCTTCCCCATTCATTTCAATGGGTCAGTCAAAAATGCGGATGGTCAACCGCTTTTGTTCCAGCATCCGTGGTCCGTGTTTACATTCCGTCAAAAAAATAGAGACATGTCCCTATTTATTCACGTTTGCAGACAAGGATAGGCATTATTACAATGGATCCGCCATAAAAGCGGATCCATCAAAAAAAAATAGTCTGTCATCCATTTTTTTTTGGTGGACGCAAAATTTGCCCGACGGAATGGACACAGAAACAAACAACGGTGTGTGCATGAGGCCTGAGATTGTGATGGAAAATATCTTACCCGACAAAAAACAATAGAATCCAAACTCCGTGCCCCAGGACACTTGTGATGTTGAGGGAGTTTAGCCGACCGCGGATGCTTTTCTTGAAGGGTATAATTATAAGGCTACTTTCACATTAGCGTTTTCAATTCGCTATTGTGAGATCCGTCATAGGATCTCAATAACGCTTCAGTTTTGTCCCCATTCATTGTCAATGGGGACAAAACTGAACTGAATAAACGGAGTGCACTAAAAATACATTCCGTTCCATTTGGTTTGCATCCCCATACGTGGACAGAAAAACGCTGCATGTGTTTTTTTTTCTGTCATAGGGCGGGACGTTCCATTCCGCAAAATGCAGAGCGCACATGGCTGGTGTCAGTGTTTTCAAAACCTGCATATGTGATTACACCCTGACAGTGAGTGCAGGGATTCTGAGCAGTTGATGAAAGTATAGAAGCATCGGCTAAATAGAGAAAAAGTATTTTGTTCAACAGAGATTCCATGGTATCTCTGTGCACATACTATTATTTCATGGGGAAAAAACACATGAAAAGGATAGGTACGCTTTAAAGCTGTTGTTCACGTTTTGGTGGTGTTTGGGAAGACCCCCTTCCTGGCCAGACCTACCAAGGGAAGCTTACTTAGCTGCTCCCTGTTGCTGGGTCCCAGCTCCTTCACTACCCAGTGGCCACTGCCATGCTGTCAATATCTGCTTTGATGCCACTGAAGCCAATGCCAATGACTGAGGGCCATGGAGACCTGTCCCTCTTGCATCACAACAGTGCCCAAGTAATTGGCTGCAGCAGAGTCAAAATAGATACTGACAGCAGGTGACCTGAGCGAGGCAGCGACCGCGAGGGAGAACGAAGGAGCCGCGACCCAGCACTTAGAAGCAGGTAAGTAAGCTTCCCTTTGCAGGTCTAGCCAGGAAGAGGGGTTTGTCCAAACACCCCCGAAAGGTGAACAACCCCTTTAAATATTCTACATACAACTCTTTCCTGTAGAAATGTCATACATATAAGGCCCCTTTCACATGAGCAATGCGTGACATGAACGCATAGCACCCGCACTAAATCCTCACCCATTCATTTCAATGGGTCTGTGTACATGAGCGTTTTTTTCACGCATCACTTCTGTGTTGTGTGAAAATCGCAGCATGTTCTTTATTCTGCGTTTTTCATGCAGCCCTGGCCCCATAGATGTGAATGGAGCTTCCATGAAAAACGCATTGCATCCGCAAGCAAGTGCGGATGCGATGCGTTTTTCACTGATGGTTGCTAAGAGATGTTGTTTGTAAACCTTCCGTTTTTTATCACGCGCATCAAAGACGCATTAAAACGCATTGCACCCGCGTGGAAACAACTGAACACAATCGCAGACAAAACTGACTGAACTTGCTTGCAAAATGGTGCGAGTTTCACTACATGCATCCGGAGCCAATCTGTCACGCTCGTGTGAAAGAGGCCTAAGGGTACGGCCACATGGAGCGGCCATGATCCAGTCGGGTTGCGGCCTTGCTGTGGTCATGAGTCGCACAGCCAATTAGCCCACAGCTGCCTTTTATTTAACTAATGAAGAGCGCTCTGTATAATCGGTCTTCATTGTTAACAGTGTGGTACTGATGGGGCACCGGTATACAGTGTATAGGCTGACCTTCAGATCTCTGCTGCGGTTGGCAGTTTGCATTGCCACACATGGCACGTTTGTCACACAGCCACCCTGCAGTTGAATACTGCGCAAAGTTGCGGCGGGTTATAAAAATAACTAATTAGGACCGCATATTATTAAGTCGGTCTGCATTGTTAATGGCCACTAGACCAAAGGGTCTATCACTGGCAGGGGGCGTGAACTACAGTAGAAGGGGCGTCATTATGTTGCACCAGGGGCAGTGCTCAAACCACAAAGCCCATTAGCTGGAAAGCTTCATTTGCATATTTTTAAAAGTTCTTTTTTTCTCCACCACCGACAGCATCATTAGTAGTGTTGAGCAAACTTGCTTTTTAAGTTTGGCGTCCAAAGTTTGGGTTCTCGAAGAGTCCCATTATGGTTTCCGCTACCACTTACCATAACGGAATTTGGAATCCATAACAGGATTCTTCGATAACCCGAATCCGGGTCAACACTAATCATTAACCCTAGGTAGCGCTGATCCAGGTGACAGAACCTCTTTAACAATGCAGACCAACTAATAAACTGCGGGTCCTAATTAGTTTATTGGAGCTCAGGGGCACTCATGGGTCACTTGACCACAGTGTAGCCACGTTGCAACCGCACCATGTGGTCGTACCCTTAAAAACAATGGAAGGCAAGTGTCAAATGGGTTTTTGGATTCTACCTAAAATCCAATATGCCCTTCTAATAAGAAGCGCAGCACAGGAGAGTTAGCGGATGGGAGTGTCCATTCTGTGGACAGGAATGGAGAGTGAGCCCAGCAGCCTCACTAGTGGTGCCCAGCAGCCTGCTCGCTAGTGGTGCCCAGCAGCCTGCTCGCTAGTGGTGCCCAGCAGCCTGCTCGCTAGTGGTGCCCAGCAGCCTGCTCGCTAGTGGTGCCCAGCAGCCTGCTCACTAGTGGTGCCCAGCAGCCTGCTGGCTAGTGGTGCCCAGCAGCCTGCTCGCTAGTGGTGTCCAGCAGCCTCGCTAGTGGTGTCCAGCAGCCTGCTCGCTAGTGGTGCCCAGCAGCCGCCTCACTAGTGGTGTCCAGCAGCCTCGCTAGTGGTGTCCAGCAGCCTCGCTAGTGGTGCCCAACAGCCTCGCTAGTGGTGTCCAGCAGGCTCGCTAGTGGTGTCCAGCAGCCTCCCTAGTGGTGCCCAGCAGCCTCACTAGTGGTGCCCAGCAGCCGCCTCACTAGTGGTGCCCAGCAGCCTCATTAGTGGTGCCCAGCAGTCTCACTAGTGGTGCCCAGCAGCCTCACTAGTGGTTCCCCAGCAGCCTCACTAGTGGTGTCCAGCACCGCTCCGACCTCCCTACACCCATGTGTGCCCGCCGGGCGTGCACTCGGCGCCGTGCAGCCTCCTCCTCCCGGTGTGTGTGAAGTTGAATCCCCCGCCCCCTGACACTGCCTCTATCCCCGTGCACTTGTTCCTCCTACTCCATACACTGTGCCTTCCTGCGCTGCTGCAGCCCCTCCTGCCGGAGCCCTCTCCCCCGAGACAAGGAGCGCAGCAGGCGGCACAAGTACCGGTCACAGCAGGCTACGGCACCGCCACTGTGAGCTGATATGTGCCCAAGCCCCTGACACAGAGCAGCGCGCACATCTGGGAACATGCCCGGCTGGAAGAAGAATATCCCCATCTGCCTGCAAGCGGAGCCCGAGCGAGGTAAGGTGCATGCTGGGGGCGGCCAAGTCCCTGGAACTTGCATTGTGTCACTTCTGCCACCCTCAGCAATCCCTGCCATGATGTGTGCTCAGGTGTCTGCAGCACCTCCACAGGCTGCACCATCAGCTCCTGCAGCTCAGGTGTCACATACTTCATAGGTAACTAGTCCCTCCAGGAGTTTTTTCTGGACATTTTTTTTTCAGAAATTTCTGTACAGGCGACTTTTTTCCTGTGTCCATGAAAAAAAAATACGTGTCAGTGATTTTTATTTTTATTTTTTAGGCTGGTGGTACTGGACTAGGTTATCTTAGTATATTAAGCCATAGACATGTATTACTTATAATCTTTATCACTCATTATGGTTTCCCAAATCGTCTGTAAAAAAATGTTGGCTGGCTGTGATTTTGGGATAAGTTGTCAAGAAAAAAATAATTTCTGGTTGGCCACCCTGGTGCCCTGGCGTGATGTCATCAGCTCTTCAGATGATGTCACTCTCAGTTAAAAGTTTCTTTTTATTTCGATCCAGGGTGATAGGTTCTCGTTTGCATTTTATAAACTTGAAATCTTCTGTCTGTGATTGTCACCACACAGATTATATGGAACGTCATGAGAACTAGAGTTGGTGTCACACAAGGTTTTTGTGGTGTTTTTCCTGGTGTTATTTTCAAGGGGTGACGGGGCTTGCCAAAAAATGCTGCGGCCAGATATTAGCTGAAATTCAGTAGTGAAGTATTAAGTGCACTACAAGCAACACTTTTCACTTTTTTCGTTGTGGCCCTTTTCTTCTCGTTTAGTGTGTTTTTTTTGGGTCCCTGGCATTTTTTTTACCTTGCAAAATGCAGCATGCTCTGGGTACTGCATTTTTTCTGATGTTTTCCCATATGCTTTTCTATATAGGACTTAATAGATGGCGTTAAGGAGATTTTCCCATGCAGGGGAATTTTTTTTTAAATGGGAAACAAAGGGTTCGAAATAAAAAAGAAGCAATACTCACCTCACCGATCACCCAACTCCTCCATTCTGATGCTGCTTCAGTTCATTTCCTGGTCCCAGCCTGACACACCTTTGCCCAGCCAGTCACAGTGGCCATTGATTGGCTGAGGGCCATTTCCATTCAGTTCCTGTGTAGAGATCAGCAGTAATCGGAGAAATGTTGGAAACACAGTGATGGGGAATCAGTGAGGTGAGTAATGCTCAATTTCTATTTTTTTTATTCTTTCCGGCCCGTTAAAAAAATCATCCTCCAGAAAACTCATGGATTGGTGCCACTGATGTCCTCCCCGGCTGATATTAAAGAAGACGTCCAAGTTCTAGATATTGATGACCTGCTCTGGGTGACATCTAAGAGCCTAACTAATTATCACCTCTAAGAAAGTAGATGGGTGCTGAGCCTCAGTAACCCTGCACGACCACCTCAGTAACCCTGCACGACCACCTCAGTAACCCTGCACGACCACCACACAGTGGTGTTCATTTCCAGTGCTGAGGACAGCTGATCGGTGCGGGTGCCACGGATATCCTAAGGATAAATCATCACTATCTAGAAGCCCTTTAAGGTTTCATGTACACGATCGTTGTTTTGAGGTATGCAATTTGCGAATCCGCAAAACACAGATACCAGCCGAGTGCATTCCGTATTTTGCAGAACGGAACAGCCAGCCCCTAATCGAACAGTACTGCCCTTGTATGTAATGCGGACAATAATAGGACATGTTCTATTTTTATGTGTAACGTATAGAGTTGAGCGAAATTGTATTTTAAGTTCGGCGTCCAAAGTTCGGGTTCGGGTTATCGAAGCATCCCGGTATGGATTCCGCTACCACAGACTGTAACGGCATTTGGAATCCATAAGGGGATTCTTCAATGAACCCGAACCTTGGACAACACTAAGGACCTGGGGCGACGTCACCGTCATGTGATCAGTGCAGGGGGCGTGGCTCAGTACTGGATCACCTCTTATCCAATGCAGTACTGAGCCACGCCCCCTGCACGGATCACATGACGGTGACGTCACCCCAGGTCCTTAGTGTTGTCCAAGGTTCGGGTTCAATAAGGAATCCCCTTATGGATTCCAAATACCATTATGGTCAGTGGTAGCGGAATCCATAACGGGATGCTTTGATAACCCGAACCCGAACTTTGGACTTAAAACACAAGTTCGCTCAACTCTAGTCATCAGTATTAGATTGGTCGGGCTCCGATCAGCAGTTTGAAAAGGCTGCAGCACCTTCTATTGTTTAGCAGCTGCGCCTAGGTCATGTGACCAATAAACGTGATGTCACAGGCCTAGGAAGAGGTGTAAATGCTCACAGAGCAGTGCAGTCTCTTCAAACAGCTTATCAGCCAGAGTGCGGGAGTCAGACCCTCGCCAATCAGATATTAGTGACATATCTGAGGATAGGCCATCAATACTAGGGCACATGCACACGACCGTATTAGGCATTATTACAATGGATCTGCAAAAATAACGGATCCGCAAAAAAAAAATGGATGCCATACGGACGGCATCGTGGACGTCATTGTGGACCGCAAAACACATATGATCGTGTGCATGAGGCCTTAAACAGCCAAAAAAAACTTTCAATATTATAAAAATTTTAATGATTGCTTTTTTTAAGGAAGTTATTATACTACTTTACTTGCACTTAGTTTTGTTTAGATTCACCTTAAAAAAAAATAACAATTAAAAATAAGTTTAAAAAATAGCAGATTAAGGGCCCTTTCACACTGGCGTTTTTGTTTTCCGGCATAGAGATCCGTCGTCGGGTCTCTATGCCGGAAAAATCCTGATCAGGATTATCCCAATGCATTCTGAATGGAGAGAAATCCGTTCAGGATGCATCAGGATGTCTTCAGTTCAGGACCGGAACGTTGTTTGGCCGGAGAAAATACCGCAGCATGCTGTGCTTTTTGTTCCGTCCAAAAATCCGGAACACTTGCCGCAAGGCCGGATCCGGAATTAATGCCCATTGAAAGGCATTAATCCGGACCCGGCCTTAAGCTAAACGTCGTTTCGGCGCATCGCCGGATCCGACGTTTAGCTTTTTCTCAATGGTTACCATGGCAGCCAGGACTCTAAAGTCCTGGTTGCCATGGTAAAATGTAGTGGGGAGCGGGGGAGCAGTATACTTACCATCCGTGCGGCTCCCGGGGCGCTCCAGAGTGACGTCAGGGCGCCCCACACGCATGGGATCACGTGATCGCATGGATCACGTGATACATGGGCATGGGCGCTCTGACGTCATTCTGGAGCGCCCGGAGCCGCACGGACTGTAAGTATACCGCTCCCCACTACTACTATGGCAACCAGGACTTTAATAGCGTCCTGGCTGCCATAGTAACCTGAAAGCAATTCGAAGACTGATCAGGATCCTGATCAGTCTTCTAATGCTTCAGGTGACTTGCGTTCTGACGGATCCGGCGGGACGGAAGTGCCTGCCGGATCCTCAGAACGCAAGTGTGAAAGGACCCTAATTCAAAAGATCCAAATATACAGCAACAGCAAATGTTTGCAGTTATTTTAGCTGGCCGTTGCCTGTAAAAGAGTAAGGCCTTGTCCACATTTCTGTATCCGTTGCATGTCCGTGGAAAAAAAGTATCTGTGTTTCATCTGTGATGGGTCTGTGTGTCCGTTTTTTACCCTCTGTATGTTATCCATTGCTGCTTAGCTGAAAATTAATTTCAAAAGCATCTCCTATCAGTCTTCAGTGAAAAACGGATGCAATGCAGACGCCATCCATGTTTTGTGCGTGGTTTTCACTGACTTATAGACTTCAATGAGCGTGCTTGGTCCACGTAACAGATTTAAGTAGTGCATGTCTCTGTGATTTTATTTATTTATTTATTTTTTTACCGAGCCACAGTCAGTAAAAATATACAAAAATGTGAACAGACGTTTAAATCGATGGGTACGTGTGCTGTCCGTGGAAAATGTGGACAGCACACGTCAGTGAAATACAGAAATGTGGATGAGGCCTAAGGGCTTATGCACACGACCGTATGTATTTTGTGGTCCACAAAACATGGATCTACAAAAAAACTGATGACATCCGTGTGAAATTCGTTTTTTTTTTTTTTTGCGGATCCATTGTAACAATTCTTGTCATTTTCTGCAAAATGGACAACAATAGGACACGTTCTATTTTTTTTTACGGAACGGACATGCAGACAACGGATCCTAAATGCATTTCGGGTTTTTTTTGCGGCGCCATTGAAATGAATGGACCACAAAGAAAATGGAACGGACACGGACAAAAAATACGTTTGTGTGCCTGAGCCCTAAATGTGTGGCTGAAAACGCATGTATTTCCTCCTGATTTATTTGCTGAATGTTTTAGGAGGAGGTTGTAAAGTTTGCTTTGTTTTGTATGCAGATTTTAAAGAGGACCTTTCACTGGTCCACAGTTTATTAGGTAAAGCTATGTACATGAGAGCGGCACCCAGGGATGTCCCTGCACTTACTTGTATCCCTGGGTGCCGCTCCGTTCGTCCTCTGTAGCCCCCGATATCCTGAATATGAGCTGAGCGCTGCGATTGGCCAGCGCTCCAGCCCTGGGAGAAGGAGACGCCCAGGGCAGAAGAAGAAGTCTCCGCCCCAGGCAAAATGACAGCAGCAGGAGCGCCGGTACCGGGGGCTACAGAGGACGAACGGAGCGGCACCCAGGGATACAAGTAAGTGCAGGGACATCCCTGGGTGCCGCTCTTAATGTACATAGCTTTAACTGATAAACTGTGGACCAGTGAAAGGTCCTCTTTAAAAAAACAAAAAACAAAAAAAACTACTTCAAAACTCTATGGCACAGTTGATGTGAACAGAGCTCTTTACTGCCGGCCGTGCCCTAAGGGGGCTGGCACACGGTGCAGTTCTGACATGCATTCAGGAGGCAGTTTTCAAAGTAGCCAGTGTAGCAGCCTCATTAACCCCTGGTGTTCTGCATAGCGGGAATGATTTAATTTATTTCAGCTAGCTACAATAAAAAACTGCCACCGGAATGCATGTCCGAGCTGCACTGTGTGCCAGCGCCCTTACAGTCCAGAGATCGTTTTGGCACACAGCTTACACATCACACCTTCCATGTAAATCTAGATTTTCAGAAGTTTTGCTACGTTCTCACAAATTCCCACCCCAGATTTTGCTGTACATTTTTGTAAAGTTTGGCGCAAAAACCTGGCACACAGAGCACATTGCAAATGTTTCCCACAGCGTGTGAAGAGCACATTACAGTCCTCTGCCGGTGCTGTATTCGGAAACCGATGGTCAGACGATTCGTAAAACGCCACTTTGCGAAAGGCTTTCTTGATCGCAGGATCCAGTCCCAGCCTTGGCACCAAATCTATGGCATAGCTGCCATTCCTGTGAAATCTGATCCCGTGTGCCAGGACCTTTCCGATGATGATGATGATGTACCTTTCAGGCAATTATCTAAATGAACCTTTCTGCTTTTCTCATGCTGCTTCCCTTTCCTCCACTTACACCTGTGAATTAAATCTTCTGTGAATGCTAAGCATCCGTATTGTAGCCTTCCCATGATTACAAATATTCATGTGCATCACTGCGTTTACCCGCTTCCCATCATTCTGCATAAACCATGCTCTTAGATGTTTAAAACTGTGACTTGTAAACAGTTTCAAAAAGGGGAAATGAGAAGGTTTTAAAGCTCCTCGAGGCCTCCGGCACACGTGGCGGAATACGTTTGGTTTTGCGCAGATTCCTGCACCGTATTACAGTAACAGCAAAGCATATGAGATTACACGAATCCCACTCTGCAGATTTTTTTTTTCAGTGCGGAAATTGACCTGCTGTGCGGATTTTTAAATTAAATAACATGTCAAATATGTTTGTGGTTTTAGCTGCAGATTTAACCCTTTTCCATAGAAGGTTGAGATCTCCGGCCAAACCTCATCAAATCCGCACCATAAAGCGCATTTTGGTGCAGAAATGCACAAAAATCGGCACAGAATCTGCTCGGCGTGGATCTTATTTGCGTTCACCCACACCCGTATGCAGGTGGCCTAAGTGTTGAGATGCGGCCGTGGACAAGAACCACGCGATCAATTAGCCCGCAGCTTCCTTTCAGTTAACTAATGGAGACCGCACTGCATAGTCGGTCTTCATTGCTATAGGGGTTATGCGACACTAACAAATGCCCCCCATATGCCCGGGCCCCTCACACTAATTGTACTTACCTTGCTCCCTGCGTCGCTCCTGATCCCTGCACCGCTGCCGCCGCTGCTTCTCCCCATGCACAGATGAAAACATCCGGTGTCTGGGTCAGCCAATGGCAGGCGATGATGGGAACGAGCCTCCCTTGTGTCACCCGCGATGCTAGGGAGGCTCGTGGCTGTCACCCCCTGTCATTGGCTGCCCCCGCGTCCAGCGTCTCTGCAGATATAGCTAAAAGAGTCTCCTATGTCTGCACATGCCTAAAATGCATTCAGAGACTAGTCAGTGCCTGTGCAGGAGGGACGCAGCGAGGTTTGCCGTCATGTGGGTAAATCATGGTACCACCACCATCTGAAACCCTATGGATGCAGCAGCTATGGTTGTATTTTGATTACACATCCAATCCTTAGGCAGCAGCGGGTGAAGACCTGCGGTATGGAATGAGGGGATTTAAATGAATTAGAAGGTGACCGACCCCTTTTATTGAAGTATTGCTGGGGGCTCCTGAAAAAAAGCCGATTGGCATAGTGCCAGGTGTCGGACCACCATGATCTGACATTGATGACCTATCCTGAGGATATCTACAGGATGGACATTCCTTTTAACACAATGTTACAGGATCTGTAGTGCTGTAAATCTGGCCAGGGGATCTGAACATTAGATTGACTTAAACTGTCCATATTCTTGATGTGTCACCATGAGGGCGTGCCCTCTGTGAAGATGACCAGTTTGTTTTAGTAAAGTCTAAAACAAAGTCTAAAATAAACATCTTTTCGTAGACCTCAGCATTGCAGCGCTCTTTAATTATTCCTCCTGTAAATGTATGAATAATTCAAAACTAATATTCTCCATGTCAGTGGACATGTCCCTACCCACTCTAGCTTGCTTAAAACTAGTGTTTAGCTAGTGCCGGGACACAGCTGAGGGTTTGGTAAAATGTATTCGCAGAAAAGCTCTTTCAGGACAGTATTACAAATTCTCAGCTGTTTGCATAGAAAGTTTTGGAAGGATTTTCCTTCTCTCAGTTAGGGCCCATTTAGACGGTCGTAGTGCTTTGCGGATCCGCAAAACACAAATACCAGCCATGTGCATTCTGTAATTTGCGGACCGCACATGGCCGCAACCATAATAGAAAATGCCTATTCTTGTGATTTATGCGACTCCATTAAAATGAATGGGTCTGCACCGGTTCCGCAAAATTGCGCCGTCTGAATGCGCCCTTAAAACAATGAGTAAGGTCTTGAATTGTTTCTGGTAGCCCGAAACGCGTAGAAAAGACTCCTGTAACTGGATGTGATTTTACCGCAAGCAAAATAAATATTCCTTAACCGAAGTGGAGCACTGCCCGGACTGCACCCTAAGCGCACAGACCCGTTAAAAAAGTGCAACTATTTGTCTGTGTTGAAAAGCTCTCGGCATGCACCATTCTTGCCCATTTTCTGTCCCTAAAAATGGATGCACCTAATTGCCATACAGACATTCTGAATCTGGTTTTAAGCACTAGACTAAGGGCTCATTCACACAACCATAGGCCGCCCGTGCTGCGGAGCGCGATTTGCAGAACGCAATGCGCAGGCACCAGCCAATTGAATCCCATATTGCGGTGCAGACCGATTGACTCGCATTGGTTGACAGATCCCTTAAAGCAGGGGTGCACAACCTGCGGCCCGGGGGCCACATGCAGGCCTTGATACCATTCTGTGTGGCCCCCAACCATCTGGTAACAGACATGTATGTCTATGTCTTGTGGCTGCTGACATGTATTTTTCATGCATTTCTTCCATTAGATGGGAGTCCTGGGACTGTAACTAGACATTAATGGTATATACTGTGCATTCAATATTCCATAAATACAGTATTTTAGTTGTTAATACCCCTTTAAAATTTTATTTTCGTCCTTCGTCATTGGTTCAGTCTGGCAATAGCCCCCATCCAGAAAGCGTTGTGCACCCCTGCCTTAACGCTGGGTTCCCACTTGAGCGTATTTGATATGCACGTTTTACGCACGTATGTTTTACGCACGTATTACAGCGCGTTTTTGGAAATAGGAAACGCGCGTTGTACGCGCATTGGCAATAGCTCCCATCCAGAAAGCATTGTGCACCCCTGCCTTAACGCTGGGTTCCCACTTGAGCGTATTTGATATGCGCGTGATTGACCACTTTGGCGTCAATCACAATACGCGCGACAAAACGCCCCAAAGAAGTTCCTGTAGAACCATGCCCATAGGAAAACATGGGTTTTCGCCTGTTGAGCGTTTTACAGCGCGTAGGAACGCGCTGTAAAACGCTCAGGTGTGAACTCAGGGTAAAGGGAGTGTCCAGCCTTTACCGAACCCCACAACCCTGCTGATCAGCATGGTCAACCTTGCAGTGGGGGGAGCTTGTTACTGCAGCGCTGCTCCCAATGACTTAAACGTAGTAACACGCTCTCTTCTTTACAAAGTGGACAGTCCTGTGTAGTTCCAGCGCTGACTTCCGGTGCCAGAGCTCCCCCCGAACAGCTGATGCGCAGGTAGCAAGTGCGGGATGTCAAATCCGTGCCAATCAGCTAGTGATGGCATAGGCTATCATTTAGTAAAGTAGTAAAGGCTGGGTAGCCCCTTTAAAAAAATGGATGTGTGAATAGCTCCACTGACTTGTATGGGTCAGGGTTCTGTCCGTTTAAAAAAAAACGGAGAGCACATGAAAGAGACAAATCTGAGAAGAAAGCTAGCTTCCCCTCCCTCCTTGTGATGTTCGATGTGGTGTTCATTAGAAAGCAGAAGAAAAAAAAGTTATAATGAGCAAAAAGAACTGTATCATCTGAAAATGAAGAGAGATACCTGAGGGCGAGCCACATGTTAATATAGAAGACATGGGGGAACAATATTTACTCATTCCCAAGGAATGGGAGTAAGCATCTGAGTGTGATACACATGCTGACCCAATGCTGATTTCTGTATTACTGATTGATACAAGATAGAATAAAACGATCCATCTGTCGAGGACGCTCGATATTGTATCTCAGAGGAACCATCAGAAGTAGCATGCAGCTGGAATATCATAAATAAATGTGTTCATTTTGGAGTGCGAGTGCTACAGCAGGGCATCTTACACCAACCGGTCATGTTATTTGCCAAGCTGTCTTTGTATTAACTGTACATGCAGATGTGTGGGTGACCTGGTAGTGAAGTTAGAAAATTCTGTATTCGGTGTCTTTGCTCTAATTCAGTATGTTGCATATCATAGTGCAGCTTCTTACGGTATATGCAACATACTGCTTTAGAGCAACAGACACTAATGGGGTCATTTATCAAACTGGTGTAAAGTAGAACTGGCTTAGTTGCCCATAGCAACCAATCTGTTTCCACCTTTCATTTTTGACAGCTCCTTTGGAAAATGAAAGGTGGAATCTGATTGGTTGCTATGGGCAACTAAGCCAGTTCTACTTTACACCAGTTTGATGAATGACCCCATAAATCTACACTTGATCTAGAGGCTACATTTTACAAATGAAATAATCATTCAAACAGAGACAGTACTGCCTATTATATGTGATGTTCTAAGTGTAGGTTGACACAGAGTTTTTTATAGGAGAGTTCTCTGCAGGTTTTTTTTTTTACTAAAGCCAGAGGTGGATCCAGCGGGAAGGAGAAGTACATTTCTGATCCCTTTCAAATCCATTTCTGGCTTTGGCTGAAAAACCTTCAGGAAAATCTGCCTGAAAACCTCCTCCAAAAAACTCTGGGGGTCAACTAAGTGATATACATCAGCTTTATGGCGTATATCTGTTGCAGACTGCGGCACAAAGGTTATTTGCGCTGCAATCTGCGACTTTTCCCCTCTCGCGCCAGGTGTAAAAAAAAGGGGGCGGGGAAGCGGATGGGACGGCAGGCCCCTCTCATTTATCACACGCGTAGAAAATGGTCTAAATTCAAGCAAGCAAGGAAGCTGGCTTACATTTAGACCGGCAGTGGATGCTCCGAAGTTATGTAAAGGCCAGCTTTGCTACATAACCAGTGCAAGGGGTTATTAAAGGGCTGAGACAATGGGGGCATATCTCCTAAACGGAGCCCGAAAGCAGTGAATGGACCGCCGAAAATGGCTATTTCCATCGGGCCCATAGAAGTGAATGGGAGCGGTGGCCAGTCATGCACGGTGCGTTCCCATTCATTTCAGAGTCCTCCAGCCACCACTTTCAGGGCTCCGTTCTCAATATAGGTGTGGGTCTCAGCGGTGGGACCTGCACCTATCACACAATAGGGCATATCTTAGAGATATGCCCCCATTGTCTCAGATTATTAAGACCGGAGTTTGATAGGCCACAGGGTATGCTGGAGTAAAATGTGTCAAATTTATTAAGAGATGCTCTCCATCTGTGAGGAGTCTGAACTACAAAAGCAAAGCTACCCCTGCTGGGTCATAATTTTACACCATTTCTGTTCAGTTTCATTTGTCTATCTTATGCCTCATTCACACTTCAGTGTTCGTCAGTGATTTCCATCAGTGAATTTGAGCCAAAACAAGCTGCAGCTGTAAACGCAGAACAGTGCAGATCTTTCCCTAAAAGCTGTGTTTACGGTCTGCAAATTGCAGAGCTGCAATACACGGATGCCACCCGTGTGCGTTCCTCATTATGCGGAACGGAACGGGCCGCCCATTATAGAAATGCCTATCGTTGTCTGCAAAATGGACAAGAATAGAACATATTCTATCTTTTTTGCGGGGACACGGAATGGAGCAGTGAATGCATACAGCACACGGTGTGCTGTCCTCATCTTTTGCGGCCCCATTGAAATGAATAGGTCCACACTCATTCAGATATGGACCCATTCATACGGTCTTGTGAATGAGCTCTTATACTTATCTCTGTGTAGGCTCCAATCCTAACGTGTGAATAAGGTTTTACAGAGGCATCACAGCTACAGATAGCCCACTAGTAAGGCCTCTTTCACATATCAGTAAATCACAGAAGTGTGCAGTCCGTGGTCTCCACAGACAGCACACGTACCCACTGACTTTAGTATGTGTATTCACACACGAGTTGAGTGTCAACGGATCGTGGTGATACCACAAAAGCGTGTTGTATTTTGTCAGTGATTACTGATCCCTCATGCACATTATAGTCTATGGGGGAGATTTATCAAAACTGGTGCAAAGGAAAACTGACTTAGGTGCCCATAGCAACCAATTGGATACCACCTTTAATTTTTCAGAGCTATTTGCAACTAAGCCAGTTTTCCTTTACACCACTTTTGATAAATCTCCCCCTATGTGTCTGTGCAATCCATGTTTGGTGTCTGGTTTTCACAGATTATTGCTAGGAGATACTCTGGAAATTAATTTTCAGCCTAGCAGTGTCTGTGAAAAAAAGATGACATAAGGTGGGCAGAAAACGGACACAAAGACTTGAGACAGATCCTTCACGATGAGCATCTTGTCACGGATGTTATAATGGACATGTGAAAGAGGCCTAAGTAACTGATATTACTGCATGTGAACAATTTGCAGATCATCTATTAAGACCAGAAAACCCCTTCAATGTACAGTGCCTTCCAAAAGTATTCATCCCCCCTTGACTTTTTTTCGTGTTTTGTTACATTACAGCCTTAAATTCAATGTTTTGTTAATCTGAATTTTATGTGATGGATCAGAACACAATATCTAAGGGTCCATTCACACATCCGTAAGTGTTTTGGGGATCCGCAAAACACGGACACTGGCAATGTGTGTTCCGCAATTTGTGGACCGCATATCGCCGGCACTATAATAGAAAATGCCTTTTCTTGTCTGCCATTGCGGACATGAATAGGACATGTTCTAATTTTTTTGGGAACGGGATTTGCGGATCCGGATATGCGGATGCGGGCAGCACTAGGTGTCCGTTCCGGCCCCATTAAAAATGAATGAATGAATTGCGGAACGGATGCGGACCCAACTTGCGGACATGTGAATGGACCCTAAGTTGGTGAAGTGAAATGAGAAAAATATATAAATAAAACTATTGTTTAGACATAGAAAACAGAAAATTGGCCTGTGCGTATATATTCACCCCCTTTGTTAGGAAGCCCATAAAAAGCTCTGGTGCAACCAATTACCTTCAGAAATCACATAATTAGTGAAATGATGTCCACCTGTGTGCAATCTAAGTGTCACATGATCTGTCATTACATATACACACCTTTTTTGAAAGGCCCCAGAGGCTGCAACACCCGAGCAAGAGGCATCACTAACCAAACACTACCATGAAGACCAAGGAACTCTCCAAACAAGTAAAGCCTCATTCACACGTCAGTGTTTCACGGACGTGTGCTGTGCGTGTTCTCCACGGACAGCACACGTCCCCATTCATTTTAATGTGTGTATTCAGACATCAGTGTTTTAGCACGGTCCGTGGGTCTGTGTTTTTAGCACAAATTCATGCTCTATTTTGTCCGTGTTCACGGATCCATCAAGCTTATTATAGTCTATGGGTCTGCGAAAACCACAGATGGAACACGGATGCCATCCGTGTTGCATCCATGTTTCACGGATCATTAGGAAGAGATGCTTTAAAAATTATTTTTCAGCTGTTCAGTTTCAGTGAAACATGGATGCAACACAGACAGCAAAAAACAGACACATGGGCCCAACACGGATCCTTCACGGACAGCTTCACTGATGCATCACTGACCACCTGCTCACAGATTTGAGCACGGACGTGTGAATGAGGCTTTAGGTACAATGTTATTGAGAAGTACAAGTCAGGGTTAGGTTATAAAAAAAAAATATCCAAATCTTTGATGATCCCCAGGAACACCATCAAATCTATCATAATCAAATGGAAAGAACATGGCACAACAGCAAACCTGCCAAGAGACGGCCACCCACCAAAACTCACGGACCGGGCAAGGAGGGCATTAATCAGAGAGGCAGCACAGAGACCTAAGGTAACCCTGGAGGAGCTGCAGAGTTCCACAGCAGAGACTGGAGTATCTGTACATAGGACGACAATAAGCCGTACCCTCCATAGAGTTGGGCTTTATGGCAGAGTGGCCGGAAGAAAGCCATTACTTTCAGCAAAACACAAAAAGGGACCGTTTCCGAAAAGGCATGTAAGAGACTCCCAAAATGTATGGAGGAAGGTGCTCTGGTCTGATGAGACTAAAATTGAACTTTTCGGCCATCAAAGAAAACGCTATGTCTGGTGCAAACCCAACATATCACATCACCCAAAGAACACCATCCCCACAGTGAAACATGGTGGTGGCAGCATCATGCTGTGGGGATGCTTTTCAGCAGCCGGGACTGGGAAACTGGTCAGAGTTGAGGGAAAGATGGATGGTGCTAAATACAGGGATATTCTTGAGCAAAACCTGTACCACTCTGTGTGTGATTTGAGGCTAGGATGGAGGTTCACCTTCCAGCAGGACAATGACCCCAAACACACTGCTAAAGCAACACTTCAGTGGTTTAAGGGGAAACATGTAAATGTGTTGGAATGGCCTAGTCAAAGCCCAGATCTCAATCCAATAGAAATCTGTGGTCAGACTTAAAGATTGCTGTTCACAAGCGCAAACCATCCAACTTGAAGGAGCTAGAGCATTTTTGCAAGGAGGAATGGGCAAAAATCCCAGTGGTAAGATGTGGCAAGCTCATAGAGACTTATCCAAAGCGACTTGGAGCTGTGATTAACGTAAAAGGTGGTTCTACAAAGTATTGACTTTAGGGGGGTGAATAGTTATGCACATTGACTTTTTCTGTTATTTTGTCCTATTTCTTGTTTGCTTCACAATAAAAAAATAAAAAAAACCTCTTCAAAGTTGTGGGCATTTTCTGTAAATTAAATGATGAAAATCCTCAAACAATCCATGGTAATTCCAGGTTGTGAGGCACCAAAACACGAAAAAAGTCAAGGTGGGTGAATACCGTATTTTTCGCCCTATAAGACGAAGTGCGTCTTATGGGGCGAATGCTGCTATTTATACCGATACCCCGCCACGCAGCATCGCTGCCGGCGGGTGTATCAGCTGAGAGGGAGGAGGGGTGAGGGGTCGGCATCAGGTTCTGTAATGGCAGCGGGGCCTGGTGTTAGGTATTGTTAAACTATTCAAATCATCTGAAATCCAGCTTTGTAGCAGGCAGGAGGCAGGTCGGGTGGGCGGCAGCGTAACTTACTACGTCACGCGCCTGCTCCGCCCACTTTATGAATGAAGCAGGCGCGTGACGTAGTGAGTCACACTGCTAGCGACCGCCCGCCTGGCCTCCTGCCTGCTACGAAGTTAGTAGTAAATAGTACAGGCGCTGGATTTCGGATGATTTAATTAATTTACCAATACCTTCAGGTTAGATATGATTATACTACAGTGAGCGGGGTCCGGTGTAGTAGAATACAGTGACTGCATCGGGCCCTCTGCCATTACAAAACCAGATGCCGGCACCCATTCACTACACAGGGACACTGTTATGGGGGATCTGTGGATGACACATAGCATAAGATGCTATGTATCATCCACAGATCCCACCATAGCAGTGTCATGCCATCCACAGATGCCGCCATCCACAGATGCCCCCATAACAGTGCCATCCACAGATGCCCCCATAACAGTGCCATCCACAGATCCCCCATAACAGTGCCATCCACAGATCCCCCATAACAGTGCCATCCACAGATCCCCCATAACAGTGCCATCCACAGATCTCCCATAACAGTGCCATCCACAGATGCCCCCATAATGGTGCCATCCACAGATGCCCCCATAATAGTGCCATCCACAGATGCTCCCATAACAGTGCCATCCACAGATGCTCCCATAACAGTGCCATCCACAGATGCCCGCATAACAGTGCCATCAACAGATCTCCCCATAACAATGTCATCCACAGATGCCCCCATAACAGTGCCATCCACAGATCCCCCATAATAGTGTCATCCACAGACCACCATTAGTTCAAAACCCACCAAAAGCACACCTTTTGGTTCAAAATATTTTTTTTCTTATTTTCCTCCTCAAAAACCTAGGTGCGTCTTATGGGCGAAAGATACGGTAAGTTTTTTTTTGCAAGGCACTGTATATGAACACCACAAATGTAAAAATATTTATGCAAAACTACATTTATATAAATTGAGCAGTATGCACAGCTCCTCTATCTTTTATCTTTAGAAAAATACGTTCACTATTTCTGAAATGTTTATTTTAATATTTTTGACTCTTTTTTTTTACATTTCTTTTTTTTGCAAATTACATTGCAGACATCGTTTTGCTTAGTCTTTAAGATCCTTGTGGAAAAAAATGAAATGAAGACAAATACATAGTAAATGAGAATCAAGACGCAGTTGCAAAGATCTAAATTGATATTCACTGAATCAAAAAGATTTCAAACCAGATGTCACTTTGATTAAGGCAATGCATGACTTAAAGGTCTAGAGACTCCTCGGGCTTCTTGTGTACTTCTGTAACTCATCTGCTGTGCTATTTGCTTGATTTGCGGAAAGTGTTTGTACTATAATAGCTCCTACCAATCTGTAATAAATGTTTTTAATGCTATTATGGTGTCCGGGCACACTTTTATTTGGTTTTCTTAAGTGTATTTAATGTTTGCACCAAGTACTTAATATAATCAATTTTACTAACATAATTCTGTGCAAAAAAAAAGGTGGTGACAGCTTGTTCTGTAAGGTTCTTGTGTAATTAAACTAGATCTGTCCGCATGTTACACTATAAGTGCATACTACTAGTAAACAAAATGGCACAAAAACGTGTTTTGAAGAGCGCGTCATCATACAATAAAATGGTCACATTTTATATCTGATATGGCGAATAGCATACAAAATAAAATGCCAACCTCCTCCTAACAATAATGCAATAATTTCTGTACTCCAAAATGGGCCCAATGAAAACTACGTGTCCTGCAAAAAGCAGAAAGCTCAAACGCAGCTTTATTATTGAAGAAAAATAAAAATGTTATGGGTCTTTAAATGCAGTGGCACAAAAAAACTATTTTTAAGTTTTTATTATGCACAGGGGTGTGGAATTTTTTTTTAAAAAAAACAACTACTTGTCGAAGGACTAAAGCGGGGCTCGATCAACTTGTCCCTCATGACAATCTACTTGTCCTGATACAAAAAATAATTTAATAATAGAACTATGACATGGAGGTGGAAAGATATGATGTGGAGGGGGAGAGATGTGACATGGAGGTGGAGAGATGTAAGGTGACATGGAGGTGGAGAGATGTAAGGTGACATGGAGGGGGAGAGATGTGACATGGAGGGGGAGAAATGTCACATTTCTCCCCCATGTCACATCTCTCTCCCCATGTCACATCACTACCCCCATGTCACATTTCTCTTCCCCCATGTCACATCACTCCCCCTCCATGTCACATCACTCCTCCTCCATGTCACATCACTCCTCCTCCATGTCACATCACTCCCCATCCATGTCACATCACTCCCCCTCCATGTCACATCACTCCCCCTCCATGTCACATCTCTCCCCCCATGTCACATTTCTCTCCCCCCATGTCACATTTCACTCCCCCTCCATGTCACATCACTCCCTCCATGTCATATTTCACCCCCCCCCCCCTCCATGTCACATTTCACCTCTCTCCCTCCCCCCTCTATTAATGTGTAAAAACCATTATACTCACCTGGTCCCGTCTGCAGCAACTCCCCTTCTCCTCTGTATAATCCTGGTATCCTGGGCTCCCGACAAGTTGTTTGAGGACCTGGGAAAACTCAGCCAATCAGTGGCTGCAGCTGTGTAATGTGCCAGGCCAGTGATTGGCTAAGCAGGAAATCCCTGGCCTGACACGTGACGCGTCCGGAGGCGCGCAAGTGATTTATTTAAATTTTTCCTCCCCCTCGCTTGGCCCGCCGTCTCTGCGCCCTAAGGCAGCCGCAGTCAGCCTTGCTACTTGCCCGAAGCAGGGCTAAGCTACCGAACAAGCTACCTGCCTGGCACCTGGAACTGCATGTCCCGGGCGTTGGGCGATACAATTTCCACACCCCCAAATAAAATCTATATAAATGTGTTATTAGCCTGATTGTACTCAGCTTCAGAATAAAAGTTACTGTGTCACTTATACTTAATCGTGAACCCACTAAGGCTAGGGCTACATGGTGACAAAAAGGGAACAACTACACTGCGCCATATGTTGCACCATTGTCGCGTGACTTTTTTTGTAATGACAGTCAATGGTGTCTCACTGTAACATGCGACGTGCTGCGACTGTGACGCGACAGACGCACAAAAATCCAACTTGGTCGCAGTCTATTGACAATCATTATAAAAATTGTTGCACGAGTTTTCAGCAACAATAAGTCACATGTCACCGTGTAGCTCTAGCCTAAAATGAAATTCAAAGACAGTGGCAGAATCGCTGTTTTTTTTCTCACTGTCTTGACAAAAATGTTTTAAAAGTTGTAAAATACATTAGATGTACCTTAACCCCTTCAGGACTCTGCCATTTTTCACCTTAAGGACTAGGCCATTTTTTGCATCTGACATGTGTCACTTTATGTGGTGATAACGCTTTTACTTATCCAAGACATTCTGAGGTTGTTTGCTTGTCACATATTGTACTTCATGACAGTGGTAAATTTGAGCCAAAATATTTCATTTTTATTTAGAACAAAATACCAAATTTACCAAAAATTCTAAATTTTAATTTTTCTGCTTTTGAAACAGGTAGTGATACCTCCTAAAATAGTTATTACATATGTCTACTTCATGTTTTGATTATTTTGTAAATGACATTTTCTTTTTTTGGGACTTTAGAAGGCTTAGAAGTTCAGAAGCAAAACTTAAAATTTTTAAGAAAATTTCAAAAACCCAATTTTTAAGTACCAGTTCTGGTTTGAAGTCACTTTGTGGGGCTTACATAATAGAAACCAACCATAAATGGCTACATTTTAGAAACTACACCCCTCAAGGTGATCAAAACTGATTTTACTTTGTTAACCCACAAGAATTAAAGGAAAATGGAGATGAAATTTCAGAATTTCACTTTTTTGGCAGATTTTCTGTTTTAATCCACTTTTTTTCTTTAACACATCGACTGGTAACAGCCAAACAAAACTGAATATTTATTACCCTGATTCTGAAGTTTACAGAAACACCCCATATGTGGTCATAAACTGCTGTACGGGCACATGGCGGGGCGCAGAAGGAAAGGAACGCCATATGGTTTTTGGAGGGCATATTTCACTGGGATAATTTTAAGTTGCCATGTCACATTTGAAGACCCTTGGATGCTTCCCTACAGTAGAAACTCCAAAAAATTGACCCCATTTTGGAAACTAGGAGATAAGGTGGCAGTTTTTTTTGTACTATTTTATGGTACACATGATTTTTAATTGCTCTATATTACACTTTTTGTGAGGTAAGGTAACAAAAAATAGCTGTTTTAGCACAGTTTTTATTATTTGCTTTTTACAATGTTCATCTGACAGGTTAGATCATGTGCTATTTTTATAGAGCAGGTTGTTACGGACACCACAATAACAAATATGACTTTTTTTGGTTGTTTGTTTCAGTTTAACATAATAAAGCATTTTTAAATATTCTGAAAGCCATATATTTAGTTTTTTGGGGGGCAACTGTCTTATGTAGGGGCTCATATTTGGTATGTGATGAGGGTTTGATTGGTACTATTTTAGGGTGCATATTACTTTTTGATTGCTTGCTATTACACTTTTTGTGATATAAGGTGTCAAAAAATTGCTTTTGACAGTTTTTTTTTTTTTTTTTACAGTGTTCAACTGAGAGGTTAGGTCATGTGATATTTTTATACAGCAGGTTGCTACGGACGTGGCAATACCTAATATGTCAACTTTT
Organism: Bufotes viridis; assembly: GCA_033119425.1. Classification (NCBI taxonomy): domain Eukaryota; kingdom Metazoa; phylum Chordata; class Amphibia; order Anura; family Bufonidae; genus Bufotes; species Bufotes viridis. The sequence continues at coordinate 257,788,714 of CM065590.1, forward strand.
TTTTATTTTTTTCACTTTTAACACAATTAAAGCATTTTTGAAACAAAAAATCATGTTTTAGTTTCTACATATTGTAAGAGCCATAGTTTTTTTATTTTTTAGAAAACTGGAGGGCACTCGGATCCCTGGAGGCTATGAAGGAGTATAGTCTAATGAGATAAAAATAAATTTATTCAAAAACCAATCATAAAAAAATATAAAAAATATAATATCACACTTGCAAAAGACACAGTATATTCATTCACTATCTGGACATAATAATCACTCTGTCTAACCTTCAGATGCTAGTTTAAGGGTCTTTGCTCTGCATGTCCATTTTTCAGCGCTATTATTTGGATCCTTGATTATACTGTTACGCTGTAGCCATAGACATGCAAATCATCGATCCTTGCTAGTATAATTGATGTAAACAGTGAAAGCAATACTACGTGAAATTGCAAAAACACTGATGTACAAAGTTGTAGAGAATATCTAAAAGCAATACAACTGTATTAAATAATAGAAAAATATAGAAATCCTATGGCTGTGATTGATGTGGAGCAATGCCTGTTTTTGCCAATTTCACAAAAGTTCACGCACCATCTAATAAGTGTATGCACAGCTGCTACCCCCTATGCAGCCGTAAACACTCAAAGTCCTGTATATCAGATTAGCGTCACAGATATATTTGCAGTACTATAGTAATTGTTAATAAGGCAGAATAGTTATGTTCCCAGTGATGAAATGGTTAATGCGCCATCCAATAGGGGTATGCGCTGTTATTAATTCCGGTACAGCTGTAGGTATAGATATAAAGAATCCTGTATATCTGATTATGGCACAGTCAGTTAATAGCTGATATTGTATTGCCAAATAGTCTCTTAATTTAATCGGAGTGCCGTACTGGCTACTTTACCCATCCACCGCTGCCTGGATCCGTGCTGCGGGTCTGCGAGCGTCGCAACATCCTCCGGCGGAATAGGTCCCGTCTAGCTTGATTGGTTGCGTTTACTATCCACTGTTGCTTGAACCCTTGCTACAGATATGTGTGGGTGTCGCGGCAGCCTCCGGGAAAATGCGTCCTGTCTGGTTTGAATAGTTGCGCTTTGTCAGCGTGACAAACAGAATATGCCCAATTTTAGGGCAGGATAATTTCACAAATACTCAGTTCAGTTAGTGGACCGACAAAGATCCCTGTAGGGGTCCTAAACTAAATATTTTTATTGTTACAAATCTAAAATCACAAGACCTACAGGGATAGGTTAAAACCATCAGGAATGAGGAGGGGGTGACGGTTCCTCACTTGCAATTGGTGCCACCTCACACTACATAGACCATTTGTTTATTCCATGGGCGCAGGGTCTGTCATAAACCTGAGGATAGCTAGGCTACATTAAGGATCAGGTGTAGTTTGCATTGTTCATTGGTGCACAATTAGGTGCAACCTAGACTGTGTCTAGCTTCTGGATAAACCCATTGTCTGGTAGGTTTCCTTTTAGCGAGCTCACACCAGTTTTTTTCTCTGGTGAAGAGGTAGCCTTAGCTTCCTACCAACTGGAGTGGTTAAGGAAGAGTGGTAGCAGTTTTTGGGTTGGCTAGCTGTGTTTCAGGATGGTCATCATAGTATTTGCTTACAGGCTTTTAAAAATGAAAAAGTAAAAATCTAATTTCCATTTCTTAAGTGCTAAACTAGGCTGTGTCATTAGGCGCTAAAGCTCAAATGTGTTTCCAAAGGACTAAATCATTGATGGCTTATACCTCCTCACTGATCATCTGAAGGCCATCAGTGTTTTACTTCTGGAAAAGTCTAAGTCAAAGATTGGACTTACAAACAGTGTTGTGCTGTGTATTTTGTGTTTGTGCGCAACTTTTAGTTCACAAATACTGCAGGTGTGATTCCTGCCTTATGCCCCGTCACAAATACATTTTATCACATTTTGAAACAGATGTCAAAAGGTGAAGTCTTTCAATCATTTTAATGTATTTTAACAGGCTTATTTGGTGCCATTTTTCTTTTGTACATGCTTTTTTCCTGGCTTTTTAGAAACATGCCAGAAAAAACATCTGTACCTAAAACCCGATATGTTTTGGTAAAAATGCTATTGTCCTCCAAAATACTAGAGTAAACCAACACAATCCCAAATTTTCTGCAATTGAAAATCGGTTCCATTCATCTGAATAGGGTTGTTTGTGCAGAAAGCACTTGGATTTCTACAAGTCTCATTTAGATGAATGTAACTCATTTTCAGAAAGGGGTAAAATACATTGATGAGTAGGGGGTCTTTTTGCAATTTATGCTGCCAAAAACAAGCTGTTTTTGGGCAGATTTGCATTCCCACCTGCCACAAATCTTACTGTTCCGTTTTTTTGCGGTGTGAACATAGCCTTATGCTGGCTACTGTTTAGTAGCAAAATAACCCACAATGATTTTTATAAGTGCCATTATCCATATTCCGAATACTTGTAGATTGATTAATTGCCCCTTTTGAAATGCTCTTCAAAATCTAATTTTAGAAAATAAGTACTTGGGATTAAGTAGTTTTATTTAACCTTAATGTTGACGTACACACAGCTGGGACCTAAGAGTCTGGCATCAGAGGAGGGTCTAATACTTTTAGAACTGAATGCAGAATATCTAGAAATATATGTGTGCAAACATGGAAAGAGATCACTTGATAATATTTTACGTCTATGGCTTTGGGAAATGGGAATTTTCTTTCTCTGCAGAAAGCATTTTTGGTTCCACATAAAAGCACCTACAGTATATATAGTGTTATACATGAATCACAAATGTAAACTAGGATTTGTCACCATGTAGCATGTAGTGTATAACTGTCCTCTTATTTGAAGAACTCTGGCTATTCATCTGTGTTTTATAATCTGTAAGGCACCACTGTACTGCACCATATTAAAGAGTATAGCTATTCTCCATAGAAGCAATGCTGCATGTATATGTCAGTATTAGTATGTATATTATATTATATTATAACAAAGACCTATGCTGACACTGCATACACAGTTAGTGATAAACATGGCAGCATTATTCTGCCCATACTTTATCTAGTTCTGACAGATCAAAACATAATAACATAATTCCTAATACCCAAAGGGCATCTGTCAGCAGATTTGTACCCATGAAACTGGCTGACCTGTTACATGTGTGTTTGAAAGCTGAAGGCCTCAGTGTTGTTCCCATGTTCATACGTGTCCGTATTGCTGAGAAAAATGAAGTTTTAATATATGCAAATGAGCCTGTAGGAGCAACGGGGGCGTTGCCATTACACCTAGAGGCTCTGCTCTCCCTGCTACTGCCGCACCCTTTGCACTTTGATTGACAGGGCCAAGCAGTGAAAACATCATCACACCTGCTCTGTCAATCAAAGTGCAGAGGGCGCGGCAGTTGCAAAGCGAGCAGATGTGACGGTGCGGTGTGGGTAGTAAACTCCACACCAAACACAGGAGGGAAGGGGAAAGTACTATGCCTGGAAACTAGGGAAGGGGAATGGTCACCACCTAGTGAATCCCTAATCCGAGCCCTGCCTACCAAAGTTAGGTCCATATATATTTGGACACTGACACAAATTTTATTTTTATTAGCTGTTTGCTAAAACATATTATCAAGTTATAGTTATATGATGGATGTGGACATAAAGTCCGGACCTTTTAGCTTTTATTTGAGGGTATCCACATTAAAATTGAATGAACGGTTTAGGAGTTTCAGCTCCTTTACATGTTGCACCCTGTTTTAAAGGGAACTAAAGTAATTGGACAGTTGACTAAAATGCTGTTTCATGGACAGGTGTGCGCAATTCCTTCATTGTTTCGTTCTCAATTAAGCACATAAAAGGCCTGTAGTTAATTTAACTTGAATGGGTCAGTAATCCGTCCTTACCGCAAAAAAATAAAACAAGTTCTATTTTTTTGCGGTGCGGAGGCACAGACAGAAACACCACTGAAGCACCCCGTAGTGCTTCCATGGGGTTCCGATCCGTGCTTCTGTTCCGCATCTCCGTGATTGCGGACCCATTCAAGTGAATGGGCCTGCATCCGTAATGCGGAGTGCACACGGGTCGGTGCCAGTGTATTGTGGACTGCAATACGGCCATGGGCACACAACGTTCGTGTGCAAGAGGCCTAACTCGGTTTTCTGGGAGTTAATGAACTTTGGCTTTTGAATTTGCTAATGCATTTGGGCATGCCAAATCAGTTTACTAACTTATACACAATACAGCAATAGTTAATGAATAGGGTAAAACATGCCTAGGAGCTGGATAATGTCTTAGATAATGTGATAGGATATGCCATCAGTGTCACCTCTGGGACCCATTCCTGTCTCCAGAATGGGTCCCCCAACCCCCAAAGTAAAGGGAGAGTAGCAGAGCATGCACAGCCACCTTCCATTCACCATTATGGGACTTGCGAAAATAGCCGAGCACACTTGTTATTTTCATAAGATTCATAGCAGTAAATGGAGAGCAATATTGCTCTCCTTCACTTTGGGGTCCCTGTTCTGGAGATAGGAACAGGTCTCAGAGGTGTGACCTCCACTGATTTGCCATCTAAGAATCTTATGACACATCATTACGATATGCTACGGTTTTATGATTGTTGGGGTCTGACCTTTGAGAACACCACCAATCATTTTTTCTAATTCCCTAAAAGGGGATGGGTTTTAGGTCCATGTACAGTGAATCATCACTGTGTAGTGGATCATAGGTGTCCTGGTACCGACCCCAACCAATCAATAAGTGTTGGTATGTTAGCAATATTGCACCACTTACTGAAAATCTATGTAAACGTTAGATTTCTTATACTGATAAAGACATTAAAAGCGTACACGGCAAAATTTTTTACATAAAAGCGGTTACCTTGAGTTAAAAAAAAGTTTTTAACCTGCTCATAATTTCAAATGGTTTTCATGTGGTTGTATGCAGGATGTGAGCTCCTTGCTTCCAGGATTCTGCTGCCTTCACTAGTTGTGGTGTATCAGCACAGTTTCATTCTTGTCGTGACAACCTTTTATGTGAGTTGTCCTTCCTGAAAACTTGGATATTTTCCCTTCTCTCTACAATCTGATCTGTTGTACAACATCCTCCTCATTCCTGCTGCTACTTTTAAAATAAGAGAAGAAACAAGTAGAGCAGTTTGCTATCAGATCTACAGTGTATGTCAAAACCAGCTGAACAACCAATTATGTTGCTATGTGAAGGAGCTACACAGAGTTTTCAACAAAATGTAGTGCAAAGGTTTCCATAACCTTTAAATAATCTCGAAATAATACGATTGAGAAAACAAATAGAGCAGTCATATTTGATTATAAATTTGATGTACGTTAATCATGCAAAGCTAAGATGTAGGCCTATAATATAGTATAAGCAGTATGAAACGTTCACTTATTATTCTAGTTATAGTGCTTTATGGAGGCATCACTTTTTCATACTATGAACTGCATCTTTGGAACCTTGTGTAAAATCACCAAATTGCATTTTTTGCAGTTTCAATTATTGCTCATGGAGACTTTAACTGGAATTGAAATATAAAATATGACACAATGTATGCAGAATAATAGAAGAACTAATGATAATAATATTCTTTAAATAGTGGCAACAAATTTCACATCACTTTTCAATTTATTTTAAATAACTAATGTTCAGTTAATTCCTCATGCAGAGCAAAGTCTCCATGCCATAATTTGCTCACATAATACTGCTATACATTGGTTTTGAGTCAATTGAGTTAGTTAACATCTTCTCTGCATTCTTGCTCTCTCATGCAAGTGTTTCTCCAGATTACAATTTTCCATTCTAGTTCATTGCATTGACACCTTTGAATAACCTAATATTGCATCGCAACCTCTTTTCCTTGCTACACTTCTAATCTACTCTCCATCACACAGCAGCACGTACTCTTCCCCTCTCCTTGCTGCCAGGAAGCAGCATTTACCCCTTCCCACCATTCTGCACTGGCAACAGCATTCTTCCCTTCCCACCATTCTGCACGGGCAGAAGCATTCTTCCCTTCCCACCATTCTGCACGGGCAGAAGCATTCTCCCCTTCCCACTATTCTGCACTGGTAGAAGCATTCTCCCCTTCCCACTATTCTGCACTGGCAGAAGCATTCTTCCCTTCCCACCATTCTGCACGGGCAACAGCATTCTTCCCTTCCCACCATTCTGCACTGGCAGAAGCATTCTCCCCTTCCCACTATTCTGCACGGGCAGAAGCATTCTCCCCTTCCCACTATTGTGCACGGGCAGAAGCATTCTCCCCTTCCCACTATTCTGCACTGGCAGAAGCATTCTCCCCTTCCCACCATTCTGCACTGGCAACAGCATTCTTCCCTTCCCACCATTCTGCACTAGCAGAAGCATTCTCCCCTTCCTACCATTCTGCACGGGCAGAAGCATTCTCCCCTTCCCACTATTCTGCACTGGCAGAAGCATTCTTCCCTTCCCACTATTCTGCTCGGGCAGAAGCATTCTCCCCTTCCCACTATTCTGCACTGGCAGAAGCATTCTTCCCTTCCCACTATTCTGCACTGGCAGAAGCATTCTCCCCTTCCTACCATTCTGCACTGGCAACAGCATTCTCCCCTTCCTACCATTCTGCACTGGCAACAGCATTCTCCCTTTCCTACCATTCTGCACTGGCAGAAGCATTCTCCCTTTCCTACCATTCTGCACTGGCAACAGCATTCTCCCCTTCCTACCATTCTGCACTGGCAGAAGCGTTATTCCCTTCCTACCATTCTGCACTGGCAACAGCATTCTTCCCTTCCCACTTTTCTGCACTGGCAGAAGCATTATTCCCTTCCTACCATTCTGCACTGGCAACAGCATTCTTCCCTTCCCACCATTCTGCACTGGCAGAAGCATTATTCCCTTCCTACCATTCTGCACTGGCAACAGCATTCTTCCCTTCCCACCATTCTGCACTGGCAACAGCATTCTTCCCTTCCCACAATTCTGCACGGGCAACAGCATTCTCCCCTTCCCACCATACTGCACAGGCAACAGCATTCTCCCCTTCCCACCATACTGCACAGGCAACAGCATTCTCCCCTTCCCAGCACTATCCAACTTGCAGCAGCAGCATGCTTCCCTTTCTTTACTGACAGCAGCACTATTTTCCTTCTTTCCGATTCCAACACTATCAGCAGCATGCACCTGACGCCCCCTCTTCCTCCTTGTCTTTGTACCCTTCTCCCACTGGCAGCAGTATACAGTATGGTCCCCTAATGGCAGAATTTTCCACCTTTCCTTTACTAGGAGCACTATTCAATCCTTTCCACACCTGCCCACAGACAGCCGCACTTTAACCTTTACAACTCCTCTTTAACTAGCAGCAGCATCCCCAGCAGAAGGCAGATACTGAATAATTCTGTCTGCAGAGGGAAAAAGAAGGTGATGTCGGTAATGCTCAGGGCAGTAGAAGCGAGTGTCAGGAGAGCTCTCCAGGCCTCTTTCTTAGGGCTCATGCACACAGCCGTAGCCTGTTTTGCGGTCCGCAATTTGCAGGGATACCGGCACGGATAAAAATGCAGAATGGAACATCCTGGCATCTGTAGAACAGTCCTATCCTTGTCTGTAAAACGGACAAGAATAGGACATGTTCCGTTTTTTTTGCGGGTGCCACGGAATGAACGTATGGATGCGGACAGCACACGGTTTGCTGTTCGCATCTCTTGTAAAGAAGTGAATAGGTCCGCATCCAACCTGCAGAAGATGCAGATCGGATTAGTTTGTGTGCATGAGCCCTAAGCCTATGGTGCCTTTCAAGTCTTTCAGACTCCCGCTGGGCTCAGGACCTGTGCATCTAACATCATGTGATCTTTATAATATGGTGGTGTACAGGCAGTGAGTTCATCTTAGGACCATGAGAATATGTGCTTTTACTGCGACCATTTTTATAGGATGGATTTGGACAATTCTCATTTCATTACACGCATCAATACACAATTTCATCACAATGCAGTCATCATCAGTAACCATTGCTTTAGGCATTTTAGGCTCACACTGCAATATTTCTGTCTCCCTGTTTGCACTGTCGTTCATATTTTGCTACCTTGTTATTAAGTTCCCTGAAATGCGCTGAGACGAGGGTGAAAGTAATGTGGATACTGGTGTGAATGTATTGGTATTGCCATCTATTGTATTGTGCTTTGTGATTTAGCGCATCTATCTCTATAATCATGGGGCGTACCATTTGCTCATCCAGCCTACTCCTCCCCTCACACAGACTTTTCCTAAATCTTTGACTCTATTTTCAGTTGGATCAGAATTTGCTAGGTCATCTATAAGTAAGTGTGGTGTTTGGGGTTGTTTTTTCAAAGCAGATGCCCAGGTTAAGTAGGGTTTTTAGGGTGTAATAGACAAAGGAACTAGGTTGCTGGCTTGCGCACATTATTTACTATATGGTACTTTACATTTTTATAGCAGATGTAATAAAAGCTAAGTTTAAACTGTATATATTTATTTGAGATACTGGTGATTTTTATTTTTATACTGGCATAATAAATGTCACCAGCTCCTGTACTGGGGTTTCCAAGACCTTACAAAATTGCATTTGTGAATTCTCATGGTCATGGTCACAGCAGGTTCTTCACTCCTAGTCACTTATGCAGGGCAGACAGAATTTTGGTAGATGTGCAGCCCTTGTGCTCACTTTTCGTTGACTGTGTGCCCCTGGTGTGCAAAGTCCTTTTTTCACAAATAAATGTACTGTGTTGTACGCAAGTGAGATGCTCCTTTTTCTTTTGGGACTTGGAGACCTAAAGGGTATCCATCTTCCAGGGACTGCCATAAATAGACATGTACAGTGCTCTTCTATCTCCGACAGTCCCATAGAGAATGAATAGAACAGCAGCATGCCTGCTCGACTGCTGTTCTGTTCATCCGGGGAATCAGGGCCCCAATTTTTTGCGATAACTGGGAGTCTCAGTGGTTGGAACCCCACCGATTGGATGCCCTGTGTCAAGGGGATATGTTTTTATCTTGGTACGAAACCCTTAATATGATGCGGAGACCAAGATACTGTCCCTATTTTGTCAGAAAGTGAAGGCAGGAGTAGCCTGAAGCACAGACTTGTTTCAGAGATTTCCTACAGTGACAATCCCCGCATGGTGTTTTATAGCGGTGCCATGTCTTCTTGTTAATGAAACATTGATCAATAAATGTTTCAGCCATTCTTTTTTTCCTCCGCATGCTATTCTGTTATTGACTTAATATTGGTTGGTGTATAAGTCTCTCCGCTGAAGTAATATTAGTTCTTCAACTGAATCTTTCAAAGTGCCACCCCATATTTTTTATCTATGCAGTATTGCTATTAGCTTGTACAAGATACATTTTCCATGTATGTTGTGCTTCATTGTTTGTTTTTTCTTATCTACAGGGTGGTCCACAAAAAAGTAGCCCTCCTCCAATATCTCCAAATCAAACTGCCTAATAGTAAATTTGTCTTAGTTGTCCATTGCAACCAACCAGGGCTCAGCTTTCATTTTTTCAGCGCAGTAGGAACTGAAAGCTTAGCTCAGACTGGTTGCTTTGGGCTTATTATTGGATTTATTATACAGTTTGATAATAGTGGCCTATTGTGTCATAAAGATGGTGTTCTCCTTGGACCAGCGAATAGTGATTGTGGAAGGCCATGTGCGAAGCAGATCGATTAAGGAAACTCAAGAGATTCTAGGCTAACTCTTGTCAAATAAGGTTATCATGTTTTCCCCGTGTAGCAAAATATATTTAATTTGGCTTCCAATGATCTGGGAGGCTACTTGTATTGAACTCAAATGACTATATATACAATACATTCACACCTAGCGGATACGCCGCAGATTTGCCATGGCAGAATTTAATGCGGCAAATCTCCAGGGTTGTACAGTACCAGTAAAATGGATGAGAATTTAAGAAATCTCATCACGCTGTATAAAAGAATCTAAAGGGTAAATTAACCTGTGGATTCAGTTTATGCTCCAGATTTCGCTCTTTGCAATGGAGACGGTGAAATCAGCAGGGGGGAAAATGACTTGTATTACATAAAGTTTTTGCTGGTGCTTATGTTGCAACTTTTGCCATGGATCCGTAGCAAATTGTGCAGCGACTTTTTTGCTATATTTTTCAATCAAATGGTCTGCAATTATCCTAAGGTCCCTTTCACACGGGCGAGTTTTCCGCGCGGGTGCAATGCGTGAGGAGGACGCATTGCACCCGCACTGAATCCGGACCCATTCATTTCTATGGGGCTGTGCACATGAGCGGTGATTTTCACGCATCACTTCTGCGTTGCGTGAAAATCGCAGCATGTTCTATATTCTGCGTTTTTCACGCAACGCAGGCCCCATAGAAGTGAATAGGGCTGCGGGAAAATCGCAAGCATCCGCAACCAAGTGCGGATGCGTTGCAATTTTCCCGCATTGTTGCTTAGCAACGGGACCCAATCTCTATTATTTCCCCTTATAACATGGTTATAAGGAAATAATAACATTCTTAATAAAGAATGCATTGTTAAATGAAGATGGAAGGGTTAAAAATAATAAAGTTAACTTACCTTAGCCACTTGATCGCGTAGTCGCGATCTGTCCTCTCTTTCCCTGCAGCATCTATGATCTAAAGGACCTGTGATGACGTCACATCACATGGTCCAATCACATGGTCCATCTTACCATGGTGATGGACCATGTGATTGGACCATGTGATGTGACGTCATCACAGGTCCTTTAGATCATAGATGCTGCAGGGAAAGAGAGGACAGATCGCGACTACGCGATCAAGTGGCTAAGGCAAGTTAACTTTTATTATTTTTAACCCCTTCCTCTTCATTTAACAATGCATTCTTTATTAAGAATGCTATTATTTCCCCTTATAACCATGTTATAGGGGGAAATAATCAATTCTCCAGTAGACCCGAAACCGGACTTCAGTAATGAAGTCCGGCTTTGGGTTGGGTACCAAACATGGCGTTTTTTCTCACGCGCGTGCAAAACGTGTTGCAAACGTTTGCACCCGCGCGGGAAAAACGCACATATTCCCGCAACGCACCCGCCTCTTATCCGGGCGTCAAACATGACGCCCGTGTGAAAGAGGCCTAACAGTAGAAAAAGCTAAAGATTTATTTCTTTCTTACTTTCATCCTTTCCTTCTTTCTTACTCTTGTCCTTTCTTTTGTCCTTTCTTTCTTTTGTCCTTTCTTTCTCCTTTCTCTCTTGATGCTTCCTAAAGTCTAATCTTCAGATTCAAAATTTTGTTGAGGAAGCATCAAGCTGCAAGAAATGATTATAATAATGCAGTTATTAAGGGGCACATTTTTATGAGGAGGATTTTTTTAATTTAGTTTTCAAAAAGCAAATCTCCCACTCATCTGGGGTGTTTTTCTTTTTTTTTCTTTTACTGTTACGAGACAGAGGGATAATTGCTAACCTAGAATTTATTTCTGGATGATTCAAATGAATTTGTTCTTTACATTCAGATGCTTCTAGCCCATTATTTATCCATTAAAAGGGCTATTTTGGTTTCAGTAATTGAATGAGAACTTTCATTGAACAGAACAAGACCAGTACAGATTTCTATCCAGAAACTGATGACTATATATTGTTTTGCTACTGTTCTATCCGTTTCACCGTCAGTTGCTGACAAGCTAATTCAAAAGTGACAATAAAGTGCTGAACTTCCCGTTGGCACTTTTGCAATAATGGTCATCACAACTAAATTGAAAATTGACAGTTTCTCTGTAACTTTTAAGGTGAAAATGTTCTTTAATGCTACTTATTGCAGCAGTATTAGGGCTCATGCACACGACCGTCTGTAGTTTGCGGTCCGCAAAAAATACGGACGACGTCCGTGTGCATTCCCTATTTTGCAGAATGGAACAGCTAGCCCCTAATAGAACAGAACAATCCTTGTTCGTGATTCTGACGATAATAGGACATGTTCTATTTTTTGTGTGGAACGGACATACAGAAACGAAAGGCACACAGAGTAACTTCCGTTTGTTTTGTTTTTGCGAACCCATTGAAATGAATGGTTCCGCATATGTCCGCTAAAAAAAAAAATGAACAGACTCTGAAATGAAATAAAATACGTTCGTGTGCATGAGCCCTTAGGCAGGTAGATTGATCTGTCTGCTCAGTGATAGGACTGAAGTTAAAGGGGTTTTCCAGGACTTAATAGCCGTGTGGTGCGCCCCCGACACTTTGTGGGCTCCATTTTAGGTATAGGTGCAGGTCCTATCAGACATAGGGGGCATATCCTAGTGATATGCCCCCATTGTCTCGGATGAGACAACCCCTTTAAAGGGGTTGGTTACCTTCTGGTTACTGTTGACCAATGTGTTTGTGAGATGATTATATGACACTTGCTAATATAGCCTTTGTTGAAATTGTGCACCATTTTCTACATTTTATAGGTTATGATCCCTTATTTAAGTCTTTTATGCTGCCCACACCTAGGTCCTGTCCATAAGATGGCCGCTGGTGAAGGGTCATGTGACCGGGCAAATCCCCTCCATGTGATGTCTCCTCCATTCATACACACTGTATCTGCATTGAACTCCGAACAGAACAAGTGCAGATGACAGGTACAGTGTATGTGAAAGGAGGAGGCATCACATGGAAGGGATTTGCCTGGTGCCCTGGTCACATGACTCTCTATCAGCAGCCATTTTATGGACAAGACCTCTGTGTGGACAGCACAAAAGACTTGTTAAATATAGTAGAATACCTTATGAAAGTTAGAAAATGGTGCACAGTAAGTGCCATATAACTATCCCACAAACACATTAGTCAACAGTAACCAGAAAGTGGCCAACTCCTTTAAATATTAAAGATCCTTTTATGATAGGTCATCATTGTCAGATTGGTGGGTGCCTCCTGTTTTATATAGCAGACATCCTTTGGCAGTGTCTGTAATCAGAGACATCTTCGAACACCCCCATAGATTTGAATAGAGCAGCATCATGTATGTGTGTCCACCGCATCATTGGGTAACCTGGGCTCATGTTCTTGTGATAAGTGGGGGCCCTAGCGGTTTGACCCCTGCTGTAATCCGATTGTGCGCACGCAAAAATGATTGCTTACCAGCAGCAGATCGTGTAAACACGATCTGCTGCCAGGATGCAACGAGTCATTATGGGGAAGAGAGATGGCATTAGCGATCATTCCTTCCCATGCAGCGATCAGCGGATTGTCAGAAAGAAACGCTTCCTTCCCGACTATCTGCTGTAATATCGTCCCGTGTAAAGGGACCTTTAGTTGTTGTAACAACACAACCCCCTTAAGGGGACTATTAGATGTTCTGTAATGTTAGGTCTATTCAGGTGATTTGGGTGATTCAGGTGAATTCTGCATGAGTGAAATATAAAGCTCTAACCACTATAAAGCTGTCTTATAAAATGAATATATACAGAAGTTTTGTCCTACAAATGACATGTTTTTTTATAGGGGGCATGTTATATTTGCCAAACTGGACTTTTGCTTATCTAAGACTTACTGCCCTTTATTCTCCATTTAGTCAGCGGGGCCACTATTAAAATGAATCTGTCAGCAGGAACATGCCTACGCAACCGCGCACACTGCCAAATCATTTTTGCTCACCTAATCCATGGCTCTCTGGGAGAGAAATCCTACTTCTAATCAATAGGCAATTGAGGCATTAAGAGCACAGAGGGTGGGCCCGCTGCAGTCAGTGCACCAAAGCACCGCTCCTTTCTAAGCCCAGCCCCCTTTGGACTGTCGATAAATGGGACCAGCAGTAGGAACATAACTTCACCAGGCTTTCTTAGTTTCCACATGTTTCTCGTCTCCCTGAAGAAGACTTGTGAAATGCACGTTGGAGGGGGCAATGCAGGGACATGGCAGGAACTGTGCAAACAGACAAATGGACAATTCAGGTCGGTAAGCAGACATGTAATTCATTGATGTGAGACTCTTTAGTGTATAGATAGTACACAAGGTGCCCATTGTATTTTGTTAGATTATTTTTAGGACATCGTTATATATGACTTTTTGCCATGTCCCCTCACTGCTCTTTTTTGAACTATATTTTTAAATGTCCCATTTGATATGTGGCCATTAAGACCACTGCTTTTAATATATTTGTCTGTTTGGTTTATAGTTTCCACATCGGCACCTGCACATGTGCCAGTGTGAAAGCGAATGGCAAAGTCATGAGAATGCAGTGCCAAGGGGAGTTTACGTTGCTACTGCGTGGCCCTGTCATTCACTGTCTGTCCGATGGGCTCAACAGGGAACGGATAGTTTTGGTGCACCAAAGGCAGCAGGCCCACCCTCAGTGCACTTAACTTTTGATTTGCATATTGATTAAAAGTAGAATTTTTCAGCAAGGGCGCCACAGATTGACCAAAGACAGTAAGTGTTTTGCTCGGTGAGCAAAGCCGATTTGGCAGTGTGTGGTTATTATTTTTTCGGAAAAAGACAGCTTTTGGTGTTTGGTTATTATTATTATTATTATTAATTTCTTGGCGCTGTACATCTAAAAGGAGGTATATAGACATAGAATAAAGACACAAGTACAATGAGCATGAACAGACTGGTACAGAGGGGGAGTGGTTGCGTAGGCATTTAAGATGTAAGATGTTGCTGATCTCTATAAAGTTTCGAGATGATCCATGTAAATACCCTGAGCACAAAGTGACTCGTCCTTGCAGCTCTATGTTTTTGTCTTATTAAGAAGTCAAACAAAGGTTTCTATTTGATACATAAAATACGATTTTGCATCATTACATTTGTTAGGGGTCTATTAATCCTTGCTTTTCTTTCTGCAGTCGTTTGTATAACCTATTATACCTTGTTTTGAGTCAGAATGCATTGCTGGAGCTGCTATTAAATCTCTTCTGACAATATGAAGGCCATGATATGCTATAAATTATTTCTTTTTCTAGGGATAGAGAGTGCCTCAAGCCCTTGTGTGAACTGCAGAGAACTAAGCCTGACTGGCTCATGAGTCAGCGCTGCTTCCTAGAGCTCCCCTGTAAGAAAGGTTAACTATTTGCCAGCTGGCCATCTCCCCCTAAGGATTTTGTGTATGATCTAAGATCAAGAGCATTGTTATACAGCTGTTTTATTATGTAAGATATCATTATTGCCTCTAGAAGATAGCATGGCAGATATATTGTCATTAGAGAACCTGTCCCCTCTCCTGACATGTCTGTTTTAGTAACCATTCCCTATGTAGTAACAATTCTGCAGCGTGTATTCTGTGCCATTCCTTTATTATTCCTGCTAGAAGTTATGAATGAATTGCCCAGAGTTTGCAATGAATGTCGAGATGGGTGTTGCCTGTTGGGGGCATTACTCTTGCACAGTCTGACACGATCCATTCAGTGCCACAAGTATCAGACTGTGCAAGGACACACCCCAACTGGTAACACCCACCTGGACCTTCACTGCAAACTGTGACTAATTCATTCATAATTATAACATGATAAATAGAGGAATGGCACATCATAGAGAATATAAGAATAAGTGTTCTAGCATTGTTATTACAAGTAGGATGCAAGTACAGTAGTTGCTAAAACAGACATGTCAGGTGAGGTTACAGGTCCTTTTTAAGTGGGGGCTACACAATTACTTGTGGCATGTGGCTTAAAGGGGTTGTTGGGTGTCGGACCCCTGCTGATCAGATATTGATGACCTATCCCCACGATAGGTCATCAATATATATGGCAGGACAACCCCTTTAGGTGATGCAACACAAGTCTTGCCTAGATAAGATTATATGACATGCTGTGCATGTGCAACTATTATCAGTATAAGGGCTCAGACACATGAATGTGTACAGCCTGTGCCCGTATTGTGGCCTGCAAACAGCGGGTTCGGAATATATGGGCATCGGCTGTGTACACTCCATTTAACGGATGTGGACCCATTCAAGTGCAATCTACTAGATACAGAGCAGTGCGGAGCGGTGGCATAGAGCAGAAGCCTACGGAAGCACTACTGAGTGCTTCTGTGGGATTTTGGTCTGTGCCCACGCACTGCAAAAAAAATAGAACATGTTTCATTGACTTTAAAGCCCAGAAATAACAGGAATTTAAATGAATTACTGTGTTTTTCGAATTATAAGATGCACCTGATCACCTAGCTTTTAGAAGAGGAAAATCAGATTTTTTTTTTCAGACCTCCGATCATACCCCTAATCTTCATGAGACCTCAGATAAGACCTTCAGACTTTATCAGACCGCCCCAATCAGACCCCCAAACTTTATCAGACCTCAGATCAGACCCCCAATCTGTATTATACCCTCCAATCAGACTCCTCAGTTAGAGCTCCAATTTGTATCAGAACCCCAAACCTTATTAGACCTCAGATCAGACCCCTAATCTGTATTATACCCTCCAATCAGACTCCTCAGTCAGAGCCCCAATTTGTATCAGAATCCCAAACCTTATTAGACCTCAGATCAGACCCCCCATCTGTATTATACCCTCCAATCAGACTCCTCAGTCAGAGCTCCAATTTGTATCAGAACCCCAAACCTTATTAGACCTCAGATCAGACCCCCAATCTGTATTATACCCTCCAATCAGACTCCTCAGTCAGAGCCCCAATTTGTTATCAGAACCCCAAACTTTATCAGACCTCAGATCAGACTCCCAATCTGTATTATGCCCTCCAGACTCCTAAGTCAGAGCCCCAATTTGTATTAGAACCCAAATCAGACCTCCATTCTTTATTAGACCTCAGATAAGATCCCCCAAACTGTGTCAGACATCAGGTCAGACCCCTCAATCAGATCCCCAGTTCTCATCAGACCTCAAATCAGACAAAAAATAAATTAACTTACCTCCCCTGCTCTGCACAGTGCCTCCACTCTGCAGATCCAACAGGCTCCTCCTGCGTTCACTGATCCCTGGTCTTCTGCCTAGCCCCGTGCTGCACAGCGTCGGGTCATAATGCACTCCGACTTCTGACGCTATATGCAGCGAGGTACCCGGAAAATGATTACGGAGCGGTGACTATAACCAGCGATAGCAGCACTACACTCACCATGCCTCCTGCATTCTAATGAGTGCTTCCATAATGAAAGCGCTCATTAGTTTTTGCCATTTTACCCCCACTTTTGGGGGAAGAATTTGCCTTTTAAAGCAAAAAAGACAGTAATTTCAAATCACACTGAATTCTTTTCATTAAAACTCTATATCAATCGGCTCAGCTCCTCCTGCTCTATAACACGCTGCCTTCGGCTCAGACACCATAATTAAAGAGGACCTTTCACTGGTCCACAGTTTATGAGTTAAAGCTATTTACATGGAGAACGCCACCCAGGGATGTCCCTGCACTTACTTGTATCCCTGGGTGCCGCTCCGTTAGTCCTCTGTAGCCCCCGGTACCGGCGCTCCTGCTGCTCTAATTTTGCCTGGGGCGGAGACTTCTTCTTCTGCCCTGGGCGTCTCCTTCTCCCAGGGCTGGAGTGCTGGCCAATTGCAGCGCTCAGCTCATATTCAGGATATGATACCGGGGGCTACAGAGGACGAACGGCACCCAGGGATACAAGTAAGTGCAGGGACATCCCTGGGTGCCGCTCTCAATGTACATAGCTTTACCTAATAAACTGTGGACCAGTGAAAGGTCCTCTTTAATATGACAGGTTACCTTTAACAGTGGGCAAACAATTTGTGATAATTATTATGATTCGCTGCCAAGTTCGATTCACCTGCTGGTGAGCATATGAAACATTTTCAAGAATATCCCTATTTCAAGATTTTCTGTGTTGTGTGTTTTTCAGTAGTAGTAACTTTATGTTTAATTAAGGGCCATCCACCCAAATTCTCCACAGTGTTTTTTTGTTAATGTTTTGGATCTTCACTTTTCCCTTCTTTTTCTAATATGATTACAACAGGATGGCTTCAGTCTAGTTGTCTGTACTTCATAGGGTAGATTTATTAATAAGCCGCTCATTTGCAAATGAACATATTTATTTGCAAAAAATGTGCCACTTTCAAGGTCAGTTGTCCTCATTCTATCAAGTGGTGAACAGATATCTGGTGAAGAAATCTAACAGAATGAGATAGTGGTCTGAATATAGAACAGGACAGTTGGAGGAATTTCAGTAGTCTCTAGGGCTTGCCCTACAGTCAGTAAACAGTCTATAGATATATTTATTCACCACAGATTGATGTAAATTACAAAATATGGTAAGGCCTCTTTCACACTTGCGTTGTGAGGATCCGGCGTGCACTTCCGTCGCCGGAAATGCCCGCCTGATCCGTCACAACGCAAGACAACTGAAAGCATTTTAAGACTGATCAGTCTTCAAAATGCTTTCAGTGTTACTATGGCAGCCAGGACGCTATTAAAGTCCTGGTTGCCATAGTAGTAGTGGGGAGCCAGGGGAGCAGATACTTACAGTCCGTGCGGCTCCCGGGGCGCGCCACAATGATGTCAGAGCGCCCCACGCGCATGGATCACGTGATCCATGCGATCATGTGACCCATGCTCATGGGGCGCTCTGACGTCATTGTGGAGCGCCCCGGGACTCAGGAGCCGCATGGACGGTAAGTATACTTCTCCCCTGCCTCCCCACTACACTTTACCAGGGCAGCCGGGACTTTAGCGTCCTGGCTGCCATGGTAACCATTCACAAAAAGCTAAACGTCGGATCTGGCAATGCGCCGAAACGACGTTTAGCTTAAAGCCGGATCCGGACTAATGCTTTTCAATGGGCATTAATCCGGATCCGGTGTTACAGCATGTCTTCCGGATTTTTTGACGGAGACAAATCCGCAGCATGCTGCGGTTTTGTCAACGTCCAAAAAACTTTAACATTCTGAACTGAAGACATCCTGATGCATCCTGAACGGAATTCCCTTCATTCAGAATGCATTAGGATAATCCTGATCAGTTTCTTTCCATCCTAGAGCCATGACGACGGAACTCTAGGACGTAAAGGAGAAACGCATATGTCAAAGGGGCCTAAATTACTAATGAAAAATATTATATCTACAGTGTACCCCTTAAGATACATTGGCCTCAGGATACAATATTTTTAACATACAATGGTCTTTTCTGACCCATCGTAAGTTGAAACTAGACTCAACATACAATGTCTCAGACTCAGATCCAACCAATCAAGGCCACTTCTCTGGTAAAATAGTTGTAGTAGTTGCTAGTTAGCAGCTATTGTAAGGACTGTTATATGTAAGGACTTGTTTTACCTGTCTTGGTTATCTGCTTATTCTTCTTAAATCGTCATTTTCTTTTATTTTGCATGACATTTTATTGCTTTGGAACCGATTACTTAAAATACAATGGTTTCAACATACAATGGTCGTCCTAGAACCAATTAATATTGTAACTTGAGGGACCACTGTGTATGTGTGTGTATGTATGTATATATATATATATATTGTCTTCAGCGTATTTGTGTCATCCTTTAAGTGGATGACATTTAACAACAGTCTCTCATTGAAGTCACTTATTATTCATCGAGACTTGTTCAGTTGAAGACTCTAAATGAGTGTGGTCCAAATGAATGTGCGCCTGTGTCTTAGAGGAAAGAAGAGAATGACTCTGCTCTAGGTGTAGACAGGATGACAGGGAGCATAAGTAGTGTACTAATAACCCCACTGATTGCAGAATCAGGAGAACTGGATTTGGTCTGCGTAAATAGCTACTGCTGATTAGACCTTGAATAACCTGTATTATTGTATCTAGATGACTTCATTTCTTTCGCTGCCTTGTCAGAGTGTCTGGAGCTTTACCTCGTTATGAGACGGTGTGTAAACTAGCATATCTTATTTTATTTACTATAGAGCCCCAAGTGGACATTTCTAAGTACCAGCAAGACAATTATGCTGTATGAAGCAATAAAATGACAGATACATAATTCTTTAGTGTAGGGTTATAATTGTTCTTCATACTCTTCATTCCTGTTTAAGGGGTTGTCTCACTTCAGCAAATGGCATTTATCATGTACAGGAAGTTAATACTAATGTATTGTGATTCTCCATATTGCCTCCTTTGCCGGCTGGATTCATTTTTCCATCACATTATACACAGCTTTTATCCAGGGGTTACAACCACCCTACAATCCAGCGGCAGGGCAAAGTTAGACAATTCTTTCAATGTATTGTATTCCTCTCTTATTACTTCAATTAAAACCCTGATTTAGCCGATTCAGCTCAGTGCAAAGGAGAGCATCGGAGCATAAAATGCTCCGATGCTCTTGTCAGGGGGGCTGCCTGGGTGAAATTCTGGGTATGTCCAGGTTCAGCTCTGAACCCGGACAACCCCTTTAATGCTGAGAACATCAGATCATTACGTACCTGGCCAGCGACCGTGAGAAGGGCTCATGCAGCCCCCTGGTCATCGTCCCACCTCGAAATTTCCCTGTAGGGTATGCTTTTAAGTAATCAGGCAGTTGTGTGGACTTTTTCACAATATGCTGCTTTTCTTATTTCATGGAACATTAGTCATTATTGCTTGTCTTCTGTGTATGTACCAGCAGTTGAATAATTTGTCATTTTAGAGATGCAGGTTGGAAAGCTTTTTGGAGCGATCCTTGAAGCCATTAACTTCCCTTCTAACATTTTAGAAATCTCTTGATCAATACTATTCATGTGTTTTTCAAACTGTAATAGATTCATTTAGTTTGTTAGTTATTGGAATATTGATTATGTGACCGACATCTTCCAGAGAAAGTAACTAAAAAATGTTACCAAAACAACAGTCAATTCCGATATGTGCAAATCCTGTACCGAGAAATTACTACAGTAGGACTGAGGAATTGTATTACCTTTGTTTCAGATGGCTGTCACTAATGTTACTGTGTTAAAACGGTAACA
This sequence comes from Bufotes viridis, assembly GCA_033119425.1. Taxonomy (NCBI): domain Eukaryota; kingdom Metazoa; phylum Chordata; class Amphibia; order Anura; family Bufonidae; genus Bufotes; species Bufotes viridis. The sequence goes on from CM065590.1 coordinate 257,809,490, forward strand.
GAACATTGTGACGCAAGTCACCAATTTGATTAACTTGGATGCCTTCTTTTAGTGCTGCGCTGAAAATTAGCATTAACCTTAGGACTCACCTGCCAGAGTATCTGATCACCTAGAAATGAAAACCCCCAGCAGATGTCAGAGGGACCAAAAAGCTGAACAAAGCTTTGAATCTGAGGGAAAATTATGGCTTTGGAGAAGCAGAGGTTCAGAGCCTTAATGTCTTGGACGTTCCCGCGACAGGTGGCAGGAGATCGGTGGGACTGGCAACACGTGGTTTGATCTGACAAGTTTTCCGTTTGGATCAAATGACGCCTGTGTTGTTTCTGGTGCTTGCCACTCCTTTTTTCCCCAGGCGTGGCTATTATCGTCATTTAACCTTCTCTATTGTTGTTTCTCCCACTATGCTATGCGGTTTATAGCTTCTGTTGGAGTTGTAGATAGCTGGTGTGTGGATCTCAGCTTAGTTTCTGCTGCTGCCATAGCCACTTGAAGTTAAGTGTTTCTTTCCCTTTTGTATTTTGTTTGGGTTCTTTTGTGTGTTGCATTTCCATGTCATTTGTATTCAGGTCTGAGGGAGACTCCTGTTCGTCCTTCCTTTTGGAGGAACCGGTTGTCTCATTCCTGACATTAGTACCAGGGTTCTATAGGGTCAGTTAGGACACTAGGTATTCCGGTGTAGGAACTCACCTACCTCTGGGGTCTGTTCATACTGGTAGTTAGTCAGGACTTTGATTAGGGTTTTACTAGGAGGTGTCTATCTCATTTCCCTAGTTTCCAGGTCTTATTCCCTCACCCCTTTCCCTCTTATGTTTGGTGTGGTGTTTCCCTCCCACACCGAACGTGACAGTTACCCAACTCTGCCCTCTCTTTGAGACTACTATTCTTGATAACGGAGCAAACAGTAGAGTTACACTATAAGGTCACAATATCAAATAGTTTGTAAACTTTATTTTGTTTATTCATGCATTTAGGGCCTTTTCATGGGCCATCGAATAGGCCCACTAATCAGCCAACAATTAGATGTTTTATTGGTTTATGGTTTAAAAATTATCTTTTGTCGGTAGCACATCTTCAATGGAATAATGTAAATGAATGGACACAAGAATGATTTGACTGTTTATGCAGCCATTCATTTGGCAGTTACTTACCCATGTGAGGATCCTTGAACAAGTGCTTATTCTATATTGGTGTTTGGCTTTTGTTGTACGAGCAAAATATTTTTTTTGAATTAGCTCATGATTTCTGATATGCTTTGTTTTCCAGTATATCTAAATAGGAACAATGAATGGCCAAGGGCATATAACACATTGAATAGCTGTATGTGTATTTGATGGGGACAGAGCAGAAAAGCCGTGTCAGACACCTTTGCGGATGCTTATCTCCCAGGAGGACAAAAGATTCACATTGCCCGATCCTTCTCTACACCAACATAAGCTGTTGAGGGAAAGTTGGGAGCTCACCATACATATCAGACTGTCAGCCGAACACAACATTCTCGGCAGTCCATCCACACATTTATTTTGGAGGGACAGTCTGGCGATCTTAGGTGCATGGTGGGGCAAGAGTTATTTTGTTCTCTTCAGATTAGCCTCGACTAGAGGAGTCCGGCAGCTGCTTGTTGCCCTCTTCCTATTCCAATAAACATGCATGTTCAGCTGAGCCAAGCGTTCATGTTTGTGAAGTTTTTAGATGAATAACTGTTCAGTCAGCTGCAGGTATTTATTTTATTTAGCCAGCATAAAGGGAATCTGTGTATGCTGCCGTATCGGAGGGCAGGATAAAGTAAGGACAGATACCAAGATTCCCACGTTGTGTTGCTTGTTTACATGCAGTTACTGTTCATTAGGGCTCATGCACACGACTGTATATATTTTGCAGTCCACAAAAACGGATCCGTCCATGACGTGCATTCCGTATTTTGCGAAACGGAACAGCTGGCCCCTAATAGAACAGTCCTATCCTTGTCCGTAATACGGACAATAATGGGACATGTTCTATTTTTTTGCTGAGCAGAAATATGGAAACGGAATGCACACGGAATAACTTTAGTTTTTTTTGCGGACCCGTTGAAATGAATGGTTCCACATACGGTCCGTAAAAAAACGGAACGGACACGAAAAGAAAATAAGTTTGTGTGCATGAGCCCTTGGATGAAGCATGAGCAGAGTGCTGTGTGAGTCACGCTCCTGCCACTGACTGACAGCATTCTCCATATGCACAGTATTAGGGAAAAAGCTGTCAATCAGTGCTGGGATCAACATCTCTATATAAGCATCAGATAAAGCAGCATAAGCCTGGTGACAGATTCCCTTTAAGAATCATGAAATCCTCTAGTCCTTAGGGACAAGATAGTGACAATTTTCTACTTTGCCTACCACAAAATATGGATTACACATGGAAACAGCATGGCAGTAATATATGGACATACGGAATGAATGTGAAGGCCACTCAGAGGAATTTCTTTTATAAAAATGGATGCCAGCATCTGTAGTTTGCAGCCTGATTACATGGCAACAGTGGTGTGCGTGAGGCCTAAGGATGTTTTTGAATGTTTTTAAGCCAAGTCCTCTTAAACAAATAAACCAAGCACAAATAGAACATGCATGTATCTTTATGTCCATTGTAATGTAGAGTATAATAAAAAGTAATAGAGTTGCATTAGGTCTATACATGTCTGCGGACATAGCCATGGAAGCCATAATAAGAACCATTATTAACACTGCTGGTTGCTTTCAGAGAACAGAAAAGTGATGTTAGAAAATGACTTTTTACGTCATGACTGTACAACACTCAGAACCCGTTAAAAGTTTCCTGTTCCATGGTTCTCACTGCAGGCCACACATTTCATGGTAAGTATAGAGAAGTACTATACAGCAAGTGACGTTTTAATGCTTTGGGTGAAAGACAAATATTAAATATTCAGTCATGGTCAGAACACTCTGCCCTTTTTTTTTTGTTCATGTTTCCTTTAATCTTTCTGCAGTTTGAGACAAAGAACAGAATCTGCTGAGGTTTTTAATTTCCTCTAAAAGTTTCATTTATCTGCGAGAAATCTGTCAAGCTGTAAATGTCTTTAGAGAAAAGCTTCTGGATGGATGAGACCTTTAATTAGGTATTCATGATGTTAGAATTTTCTGCTTTGATAGAATCTTTGAGTATGATCACAATTAGTTGTTTTCTTTTCATCTTTTACTCATGCTGTTATCTGATTATCTGGTCTCCGAAGCTGTGGGTGCTTCTTGTTTTATTTTACCTGGAACATAAAGACATATAAATGCCAATTTTAGGCTAGTTTCATTAGAGGTAGAGGAACAACCTGCCGGAGTTCATCGCATCCGACATAGCTGGAAGGTGTCAGAGCACAGCCAGACCCCATTCCCTATAATGGTACCTGGTGGTGATGTGCCCTGTTTCCAGCATTAGTGCCGAAATTCGGTCGGATAAATGCTGCAGCCTGCTGGATCATTTTAGCGCTAGTGTGAAACTAGCCTAAAAATCTTTCTTATTTTAGTGTCCGTATTAGGCCGGGTTCATATCACCGTTTATTTTTTTTTGTTCTTCTGATCTGTCAGAAGAACAGGAAAAGAAAGAGAAAAACGGATCCTGTATTTTAAACATCTGTTAAGCTTATCCATGCAGAACTTTTTTTTTTCCAATCTAAAATAACAGATCTCAATGAAAATGGCTAAAACGGATGCAAAATTTGCATAACTAAGCATACAGGATCCGTTTTTTGTTTATTTTTCTGTTCTTCTGACAGATCAGTAAACAGTAATGTGAACTCAGCCTTACACCTGTAAGCACCCAAAGCCATCCTGCCCCCTTGAGCTTCTACTGAACCAAATTTAGATCAGCACAGAGTTCTGCACTCGTCCAAGTTCTGCCTAGTAAACAGGTGGGGTTCGGTTGCAGCAGAACTGGATCATAAAACACATATTGAACACGACCGTAGGACACGATACATCTTGAAGGTACACTCTAAGGTTTTGTGATCATAAACTGAGCAGTTTCATGTACAGCTGTGAAGTTATATAAGGCCAAGTTCACACTACAGTTATTTGGTCAGTTATTACCATCAGTTATTGTGAGCCAAAACCAGTTGCGGGTCAAAAACAGGTGCAGATCTTTCCATTATACCTTCTCTCTGTGTAGGCTTCACTACTGGTTTTGGCTCACAATAACTGATGGAAATCACTGACCAAATAACTGAGGTGTGAACTCAGTCTAAGGCCTCATGCACAAACGTATTTTCTTTCTGTGTCCGTTCCGAGTTTTTTTTTTGCCGCAACCCATTGAAAAAAACTCTGTGTGCCTTCCGTTTCCGTATGTCTCCGTTCTGCATTATTGTCCACATTAACACACAAGGAGAGTGCTGTTCTATTAGGGGCCAGCTGTTCCGCTCCACAAAAAAGGACGTCATCCGTATTTGCAGATCTGTTATTTGCGGACCGCAAAATACATACGGTTGTGTGCATGAGGCCTAAGATGTGTAGAGAAACCTAGTACTCACTGGACGTGGGGATTTTGCATCCTTGCTGATTTCTCAAGGCACTGGTACAGTAGTTACCCTAAGCTGTGTGCGTTTGCCAAAGCTATTAGAATTCTTTTCAGGTCAGTAAACCACTAGCAGGTGTTGTCAGCTCTCACACATTTACAGGAAGGAGCTTTTACATTGCTTGACTCTGTGTACTGAAATTATAAAGCACAAATCTGTTTCACACCAGAAAGATTATGTTCCCTAAATTATTAAAGGAAAGCTTTGCTGTCCCCGCCACTCCAGCGTAAAATTACGTCTGTGGTGGGTGTTTAAGGATGGCGCCCATTCGCGATCGCAACAGGTCCCATAGCCGACGGGGGCCTGCTGTTTTAAATGGCTAATTCATTAAGGTCTATAGGAGAAGCAAGTTAATGATTGCTTGTTCAAGGTTCCTAGGGGGAACTATTAAAAAGTTTAAAAAAAAGTTTTCCCCAAAATTTAAATGAAATTACATAAAAAATAAACATCATGGGCATCACTGTGTGGGAAAGCATCCATACTATTAAAATATAAAAATATTTATCCCATACGGCAAATGGCAAAATGGGAAAAGAAATCGCTGATTAGCCATTTTTCGGTCTCTTCACCTCCCACAAAAGCATTGAATAAAAAGCCTGTGCACACCGGCTACATGCTTGAAAAAATGTATTGAAATGCATGCATTTATTGTCCGCATGGCATACATACCCATGGCAGTGATTAGCAACCTTCGGCACTCCAGCTGTTGTGAAACTACAACTCCCAGCATGCTCTTTCCACTTGTGTGGGAGTTTAGAGAGCAGCCAAGCAAGTGTGCATGATGGGAGATGTAGTTTCAAAACACCGTGCCGGAGGTTGCTGACCCCTGATCTATGGGCTCAATAGTTTTTCCCTATGCATGGAGCCTATGGCAGTGCACTGCTGTCCAGTGGAGCATGCAATCATTTTTTTTGTTTTTTGTTGAATTTAACAGAAAACAACCTTTAGAGCCAAGTTACTAAATTACTGGAGATTGAGTGTTAAACCAGGGAGTTCAGCTACTTTCACATTAGCGTTTTCAATTCCGCTATTGAGATCCGTTATAGGATCTCAATAGCGGAAGAAAACGCTTCAGTTTTGTCTCAATTCATTGTCAATGGGGACAAAACTGAACTGAACAAAACGGAATGCTCAAAAATGCATTCCGTTCCGTTTGGTTGCGTTCCCATCACGGACAGAATAACGCTGCAAGCGGCGTTTTTGTCCGCGATGTGGTGCGGAGCAAGACGGTTCTCTGACACAAAAGAAAATGCATCTGTCCTCAATTGAATTTCAGTGGCGTTCATGACGGATCCGTAATGGCTATAGAAGACATAATACAACCGGATCCGTTTATGACGGATGCATGCGGTTGTATTGTTGTAACGGAAGCGTTTTTGCAGATCCATGACTGATCCGCAAAAAACGCTATTGTGAAAGTAGCCTTAGGGCTCATTCACACAACTGTGGTTTGGTTCCGCATCCGAGATGCATTTTATGTGGCTCGGGTGTAGACCCATTCACTTCGTGTGCTGTCCTATTCTTGTCTGTTTTGCCGACAAGAATAGGCGTTTCTATAAAGGGTCGTCCATTCTGTCCCGCAAATTGTTTTTGCTTATGGTGAAGAAAATTGGCTTCTATAGTATGCGGGTTACCTTGTCCTGTATCAACTTTGCAGGATAATAGGCTGAACTGGATAGAAGTATGTCTTTTTTTTCAGCCTTACAAACTAAGTTACTATGTTACTTATGGATCTCCATTGCAGTGCTGTTATAATTCTCTATAAGGGCTCATGGACACAACTGTTGGATGTTCTGCTGTCCATAAATTGCGAATCCGCAAAACAAGGATACTGGCCATGTGAATTCCCTACTTAATGGAACATCTGGCCCCTAATAGAACAGTCCTATCCTTGTCTGTAATGCAGACAATAATAGGACATGTTCGATTTTTTTGTGGAAAGGACATACAGAAACGGAATGCACACGGAGTCCCATTGAAGTAAATGGTTCCGCATACAGGCTGCAAAAAAAACCTGGAATGGACACGGAAAAAAAATACGTTCGTGTGCATGAGCCGCAAAACAGAGCTGCAAAACAGCAATGTGCATGAGCCCTAAGGCAGGGTTCACACCTGCGCGTCCCGCTTCGCGCGTACGACGCTCTATCTTTACTTCTATTTTTGCATTGTGAAAATGAAAGTAAAAATCTCGCGTAGCAGGCGCTTTGCGCTATATATCCCTATGGGGACGCGACAATACGCCCAAAGAAGCTCCTGTACTTCTTTGAGCGTAGGGCGTTTACAGCGTGTTCGTACGCGCTGTAAAGCGCTCAGGTGAGAACCATGCCCATAGGGAAACATGGGTTTTCGCCTGTTGAGCGTTTTACAGCGCGTAGGAACGCGCTGTAAAACGCTCAAGTCTGAACCCAGCCCTAGGGTCTGTTCACTTGATTTGCTAAAGATGCAAATAGTTGTTATTACTGTAAAATGCATTCTCATACTATTTTTAAATGTACAGCCCTGGAGTTGTTTTTTTTTTTTTGGGGGGGTGGGGAAGGGGGCTTTTTGTCACTTTTTTGGCAAAAAGAATGTTTTTATTTTAGGTTCTATTTACTAAATTACCGTATAGTATTCATTTGGGTCTTTGAAAAGAAAAAAAAATCCTTACTCCTTTTACTTCAAGAGGATATGTGTTTTTCTATTTTTTTGTTTTTTTAAATATAACCAAACCCAGGTAAATAAAGAACATGTCTTGTTAAAATCCAATTCCATACCCCCACCCCTTTTCCAATAGGCTGCTACGGATGACCTAGTTGCAGTGGAAAACAGCAAAATATAAAACATATTATAAAAGGACAAAGTGTAAATGTTCCCCAAATCTTTGTCAAAAGTGATATATTCGAATTTGACGCATATCCTCACACTATGCACTGATATACGTATTGTATATTATTAAGAAAATAACATTTTATTATTTCTTCATTAATGGAAAATTCTGAATCCTTTCCTAAAAAAGAACTCAGGCTGAAGACTTGCAATCTGTGCTGTCTCATTGGTCAATGAGCAGAGTGAATGTTATTATCTGAAGGGAGCATATGTGTGTAATTAAAAGGAAAGCAAATGCAGTCTGGACAGGTTACTGGAGCATGCTGTATCTGCACTGGTATCACTTGTGTACAGTTACCAAGACAGCAGAAGCGCACGACACGCCATCCCCGAGTGTATTACAGTGCGCACATTAATGCAGGTATCTACAAACACTGCAAGGGTGACAGCAGAATCTCTCCAAACATTTACACAAGCTCTGATACATATAACTCCTTTCATCCTCTGTAATGAAGGGCAGTAAGAGCATGTTCACATGTAGAGGATACCTTTTTGATTTTCCCACATGGAAGCACAGCAAGAAAAAAATGCAGCCTAGTACAGTGGCAGGAAATGAAATCACATCCACACACTGCAGGAAAAAACAGCGCAAACTGACCTCCAGGCCATACATTTTTCAAAAGTTTGAAACCGTGCCTTGAAAAAAGTATTCATACCCCTTGAACTTTTCCACATTTTTTCAAGTTGCACCCACAAACTTAAGTGTGTTTTATTTGGATTTTATGCGATGGACCAACACAAAGTAGCAAGTGTGTGTGAAGTGAAAAGAAAATGATACACGGTTTTCAACATTTTTAATAAATAAAAATCTGTAATGTGTGGCGTTTTTTTTTCTTCAGACCCCCATGAGTCAATACTTTGTAGGATCACCTTTCGTTGCAATTACAGCTGCAAGTATTTAGAGTATGTCTTCACCAGCTTTGCACATCTAGAGGCTGACATTTTATACCCATTCTTTGCAAAATAGCTCAACCTCCGTCAGATTGGATGGTGAGAATATGTGAACAGAAATTTTCAATGAGATTTAGGTCTGGACTTTGTCTGGGCCATTCTAACACATCAATATGCTTTTATCTAAACCATTCCATTGTAGCTCCCGCTGTATGTTTAGGGTCGTTCTCCTACTGGAAGGTGAACCTCCGCCCCAGTCTTTTTCAGCCGCTACAGGTTTTCCTCCAGGGTTGCCCTGTACTTAGCTCCATCCATCTTCCCATCAACTCTGACCAGCCTTCCTGTCCATGCTAAACAAAAGCATCCCAACAGCATGATGCTGCCACCACCACGTTTCACAGTGGGGATGATGTGTTCAGGGTGATGTGCAGTGTTAATTTTCTGTGGACAGATTCTCCCACCTGAGCTGTGGATCTCTAATTAGTGCTCTCCTTGCCTGGGCTGTTAGTTTAGTTGGACGGCCATGTTTTGGTAGGTTTGCTGTTGTGCCATATTTTTTCCATTTTTGGATGATGGATTGAACTGTGCTCCGTGAAATGTTCAGAGCTTGGGATATTTTTTATAACCTAACCCTGCTTTACAGTTCTCCACAACTTTATCCCTGACCTGTCTGGTGTGTTCCTTGGTTTTCATAATGATGTTTAAGCACTAATGTTCTCTAACAAACCTCTGAGGCCTTCACAGAATAGCTGTAGTTATACTTAGAATAAAGTACACACAGGTGGACTCTATTTACTAATTAGGTGACTTTTAAAGGCAGTTGGTCACACTAGATTTTATTTAGGAGTATGAGGGTACAGGGGGTTGAATACAAATGCACACCACACTGTTCAGTTTTTTATTTATTAAAAATTTTGAAAACCATGTATTTTCTTTTCACATACTTGCTACTTTGAAAAATCCCAATAAAATACATTTAAGTTTGTGGGTGTAACGTGAAAGAATGTGGAAAAGTTCAAGGGGTATGAATACTTTTTCCAGGCACTGTATATTGTAATACCACAGTCCATCACAAAATACTGCCAGCAGACACAAAATACATCCCCAGAAACTTCCAGTGGCCGGCCGCAAGGAGGGCCCAGATGGTCCCCTGGGCAACGGCCCATCAGCAAAATTTCCCCTTTAACCCCTTAATGACTCAGCCTTATTTTGACCAGTGTCACGTTATGTGGTCATAACTTTTACTTATGCAGGCCATTCTGAGATTGTTTTTTCGTCACATATTGTACTTCATGACACTGGTAAAATGGAGTCAAAAAATTTCATTTTTATTTATAAAAAAAATACAAAATTTACCAAAAATTTACAATTTTCCAAATTTCAATTTCTTTATTTCTATAATACATAGTATTACCGCCAAAAAAAGTTATTACTTTACATTGCCCATATGTCTACTTAATGTCTGGATCATTTTGGGAATGATATTTTATTTTTTTGGGATGTTACAAGACTTAGACGTTTAGAAGCAAATCTTGAAATTTTTCAGAAATTTTGAAAAACCCAGTTTTTAAGGACCAGTTCAGGTCTGAAGTCACTTTATGAGGCTTACATAATAGAAACCACCCCAAAATGACCCCATTCTAGAAACTACACCCCTCAAGGTATTCAAAACTGATTTTAAAAACTTTGTTAACCCTTTAGGTGTTCCACAAGAATTGATGGAAAATAGAGATAAAATGTCACTTTTTTGGCAGATTTTCCATTTTAATAATTTTTTTCCAGTTACAAAGCAAGGGTTAACAGCCAAACAAAACTCAATATTTATTGCCCTGATTCTGTAGTTTACAGAAACACCCCATATGTGATGGTAAACTGCTTTATGGGCACACGGCAGGGCGCAGAAGGAAAGGAATGCCATACGGTTTTTGGAAGGCAGATTTTGCTGGACTGGTTTTTTGACACCATGTCCAATTTGAAGCCCCCCTGATGCACCCCTAGAAACTCCAAAAAAGTGACCCCATTTTAGAAACTACGGAATAGGGTGGCAGTTTTGTTGGTACTATTTTAGGGTTCATATGATTTTTGGTTGCTCTATATTACACTTTGTGTGAGGCAAGGTAACAAGAAATAGATGTTTTGGCAGCGTTTTTATTTTTTTTATTTACAAAATTCATCTGACAGGTTAGATAATGTGGTATTTTTATAGAGCAGGTTATTACGGATGCGACGATACCTAATATGTATACTTTTTTTTATTTGTGTACGTTTTACATAATGATTTTATTTTTTAAACAAAAAAAAATTCATGTTTAAGTGTCTCCATAGTCTGAGAGCAAAAGTTTTTTCAGTTTTTGGGTGATTATCTTAGGTAGGGTATGATTTTTGCAGGATGAGATGACTGTTTGATTGGCACTATTTTGGGGTGCGTATGACTTTTTGATCACTTGGTATTGTCATTTTTTGTGAAGTAAGGTGACAAAAAATGGCTTTTTTTTACACCGTTTTTATTTTTATTTTTTTACGGTGTTCACCTGAGGGGTTAGGTCATGTGATATTTTTAGAGAGCAGGTTATTATGGACGTTGCGATACTCAATATGCATACTTTTTTTTATTTACTTAAGTTTTACACAATAACAGCTTTTTTTTAAACAAAAAAAATGATGTTTTAGTGTCTCCATATTCTGAGCCATAGTTTTTTTTATTTTTTGGGTGATTGTCTTTGGTAGGGGCTCATTTTGTGTGGGGTGAGGTGACTGGTAGATTGGTACTATTTTTGTGGGCATACGCCTTTTTGATAGCTTGCTGTATCACTTTTAGTGATGTAAGGAGATAAAAAAAATTGTTTATTTAGCACAGTTTTTATTTTTTATTTTTTACGGTGTTCATCTGAGGGGTTAGGTCATGTGATATGTTTATAGAGCCGTCAATACGGACGCGTTGATACCTAATATGTCTACTTTTTTTTCCCCCAATTTTTTTTACTTTATTTGGGGAAAATTAAGTTTTGGTTTTTTTACTTGAAACTTTTAATTTTTTTTTTTTTTGGGGGGGGGGGGGGGACTTTATTTTTCAAATTTTTTTCACTTTTATTTTTTGTCCCACTTTGTGACTTAAACTTTTGGGGGTCTGATACACTTTACAATGCATTCCAAAACTTCTGTTTTGGAATGCATTGGCTGTATGAGTAATACAGTGTCTATTACTCATACAGCTTCTTGCCTGTGATATCCAGGGGGCTGGATCTCAGTCTCTTCACCGGAAGGCAGCCCCGATGATAAGGAAGGCATCGCGCTGCCTTCCCTGCTATCGGGTCCCCATTACAGAAGCATGGTGATCGGAAATACTCATGATGTACCGGTATGTCATGAGTCCTCAGGAGGTTAAGGTCTACTGCCAATCTGCCCCTATATATATATACCTCTAAATGCAGTAGGTTGGAGACAATCCATTCAGCATATCCTTTGTATCTAAAATGGTTGTCCAGTTTCCAATATTGATGACCTATCTATCATTGTATATGCATTGACCACAGTGTTAAGAATGTATGCCTTGCAGTATATGGTACGTTTTTTTTTTCCGTTTTTTTTTGCAGTGGCCTACTGTTTAGGAAACTGCAGTTTGCTGCAATGTCCTACTTTATTATTCAGTTAAAAAATATATATCAATATACCCCACCCGACAGTTAGAAAGCTACTCTTTTGGCCTCTGTCAGGTGAATAGGACTAGTGGTTATATTCGACTTGTGTGTCAGGTGATTTTCCGGCACATTTGCTGAATGTGATATGTCTGATGTGAACACAGCATAATATTGCAGACATTTGACTAGTATTTCTTCAATTACTGTAGGTGAGAGTTTAATGGTTAGATAGGAAATCACATTAAATGATGGAGCCAGCATTGATATGCTTAATTGCTTCAATGAACCGGAAATCCGACAGCAAATTTGTCTTGACAAATCTGTCATAAGATGTACAGTTAAATAATTCGATATACTGAGGCTTCAAAAATGTGACTAAATCAATAGTGACTGTGTTATTGCTAACTGGACTGTTCTTTATGTGTACATTTGAGCATCATTAGGATTTGCTCTTTTTACTGCTTTTTAAGTAGTTTACATAGAAGCCATTGAAGTAAAGGTGTACTTTGAAATACATTACCTAGCATCTTTGTAATATGTCTGTCCAGCAGCGGTGTAGAACAGAGTGTCCACTAATATCTGTTGATGGATCTGCTATGCTTATGATATGTTATATGTTAATATAAATGGATGTTCATATATTATTGAGAATCCAAGGTTTATAAGCCCTTCTTCAAGGGACGTTTACCAAGTCATATTAAAGAGAACCTTTCACCGGTCCAAAGTTTTTTAGTGAAAGGTATGCACATGCAGAGCGGCACCCAGGGATGTCCCTGCACTTACTTGTATCCCTGGGTGCCGCTCCGTTCGTCCTGTAGTCCCCGGTACCGGCGCTCGTGCTTCTGATAATTTTGCCTTGGGCGGAGACATCCTCTTTCGCCCTGGGAGTCTCCTTATCCCAGGCTGGAGCGCTGGACGATCGCAGCGCTCTGCTCATATACTGGGAGGTTGCAGGATATGAGATGAGCGCTGCGATTGGCCAGCTCTTCAGCCTGGCAGAAGAAGACGCCCAGGGCAAAAGAGGATGTCTCCGCCCAAGGCAAAACTAGCAGCAGCGCGTGCGCCAGTAACGGGGGCTACAGCAGGGGAACGGAGCGGCACCCAGAGATACAAGTAAGTGCAGGGACATCCCTGGGTGCCGCTCTGCATGTACATACCTTTCACTAAAAAACTTTGGACCGGTGAAAGGTCCTCTTTGAGATTAAACGGGTTGTCTCACTTCAGCAAATATAATTTATCGTGTAGAGAAAGTTAATACAAGGCACTTACTAATGTATTGTGATTGTCCATATTGCCTCCTCTGCTGGCTTGATTATTTTTTCCATTGCATTATACACTGCGTGCTTATTTACGCTTCCACCACTCTGGCTTGCGCATTTTTCTATAGTGTGCAAACATGATCACCGCTGCTGGATTGCTAGATGGTCATAATCCCTGGATACGAGCAGTGTGTATTGTGATGGAAAAATGAATCCAGCCAGCAAAGGAGACAATGTGGACAATCCCAATACATTAGTAAGTGCCTTGTATTAACTTTCTCTACATGATAAATGCCATTTACTGAAGTGAGGCAAACTCTTTTAGTGATGACCTACCATCAGGATACACCGTCACTAGTCAGCTGTTTGGGTGTGGCTGACTAGTCAACTGTTTAAAGGGGTTCTCCAGAAATTAAGAAAATTAAAATATGACTTTATTATAAATATATTCCCAAATAGCTTTCATTAGTTATATTGGCTTATTTTGTCAGGAGAAATAAAATGGGCGCCATCTTAATGCACACAGAACCTGTCCTAATCACACAGGAGGACAAGTTAATTCACAGCACTGAGCCAAAGAGCTCCCTCATCCTCCTCTCTGCTTCTTGTCAGGGATTATGATCCTGAATATAAATGAGAAGATCTTTAGCTGAATCTCTGTAGTAATGGAGTTCAGAGGAGACATGAAGTACAGAGACGAGGACCTTTTTCTTGGTGCAGTAGAAGACATGAATGAGGTGGTTCCGGAGTCTCTCAGAAGCCCTGTAGCAGAGGTGTTGTGCAAACTGGACACTACCATAAGTATTCAAGACAACTTAGTACACACATCCCTATATCGAAAATCCATTGATCGCCCTACATACCTGAGATGGGATAGCTTCCACCCCAAGAACATTAAAAAATCCCTTCTTTGCAGTCAGGCCATCAGATACAATCATATCTGCTCCAGCCCAACAGACAGGGATGAAAACTTAGGCCACCTTGTGAGGACATTTTTAAACCAGCATCCTACCACAACTAAGGACCAAATCAACAGAGCCACCAGGATCCCCAGAAACCAACTCCTGGAATATAAACAAAAAAAAGGCAATTACCATGTACTTCTAGTGGTGACATACAACTCATAACTAGAGGTACTAAGAAAAAACGCAAGAAAACTACACCACACGCTACTCAAAGATTACCATCTCAGGACAATATTCCCAGACCCTCCCATACTATGCTTCAGACAACCTCAACATTTAAGAAACCTGGTGATCAGGAGCTAACTACCATCCAATATACAGAAAGGAACTTCTCCCTGCAATGTGAGGAGCTGCAAAACCTGTCCACACATACTGACCACAGACAGGATACGTATCCTAAACGCCCAGCAGGACTATAAGATTCCTGGAACATTCACATGTTCTACATCCAATGTGGTGTACCTCATTAAGTGCACAAAATGTCCCATTCAGGGTCTTTATGTGGGGGAAACAGGGCAAACACTCAGAGCGAGGATAAGGTCTCACTGTCATACTATAAAGGAGAAAAAGAGGGGTTGTCTCCTCTCTGAACTCAGAGACTAACGCACAGCTCTGTAAACTAATTAAGGACTCTTTCTCCAAGACCATTCCTCTGTTTGTTGGTATTTATTACTCCACCTCTCTGTTCTTTCCTGTGTATATCCATGTTAGATTTTTTAGATTTTTCATTCCTGGCCTGAAGAAGGTACCTCAGAGTGTCGAAAGCTTGCCTTCTAACATCATGTATTTTAGTTAGCCATTAAAGGGTATCAAATCAAAATATTTTATATTGTTTCTCCTTTGGAGAGCATCAAGACTTCTCACTACTGGCTGAGGGCTCTTTCACACTTGCGTATTTCTTTTCCGGCATAGAGTTCCGTCCTCGGGGCTCTATGCCGGAAAAATCCTGATCAGGATTATCCCAGTGCATTCTGAATAGAGAGAAATCCGTTCAGGATGCATCAGGATGTCTTCAGTTCAGGACCGGAACGTTTTTTGGCCGGAGAAAATACCGCAGCATGCTGCGCTTTTTGCTCCGGCCAAAAATCCTGAACACTTGCCGCAAGGCCGGATCCTGAATTAATGCCCATTGAAAGGCATTAATCCGGATCCGGCCTTAAGCTAAACGTCGTTTCGGCGTCTTCTAAGACCTGATCAGTCTTCTAATGCTTTCAGGCGACTTGTGTTCTGACAGATCCGGCGGGACGGAAGTGCCCGCCGGATCCTCAGAACGCAAGTGTTAAAGAGGCCTAACACAGTACCAAACCTTTTTTCTTTTTTCCCTTAATTAAATTTCATTATTTTTTAGTTTTCGTTCACAACCATAGTTTTTGTTTGAATGACATTTCTTCAAAACCAAGTTTAATAAGCAATTCTCTAATATGTGATTAGCTAAATCTAAGCATCTCTTGGATATTAACTCTGTACTATCTGTGTATACACAGATACACTGCACAATAATGTGAGATCTGCAGCCTGCTGTACATGCACAGTGTGCCCGATGAGCTGAACCTTTTTGCTGCTGTTGGAAAATATGAGACAGGAGCACTGTGTAGTTAAAATGTATGACACTGCAAATTTATTTTGAGAAAATGATTTGTGTAGTGTGAAAATAGGCATTTCTTACGTATACTGTGTTGTACAAGGAATAACTTTGAACTACTGCATTAAATAGGTTTTCTAGTAAGCCTGGTAAAACTACTTTTATTTCTTTAACCTAATGCATATACCAATATCATAGGGCCCCCATAGTAAAACTATGTTTAGTCTCTGATGTGAAGGAGCACACGGGGTGAAGCTGAAACAAGTGAACAAAGCCAGATTGGACATTAGAATGTATCTTAAGTGACAAGATATGAGTGAAAGATATGACCCCAGATAATAATTAAAAGAACATAATGGCTCACAGTTATTAATCAGTTGATGCCAGTTTTTGTCATTAACCAGCTCTGGACCACCTAACGCACGGATGCGTCCAGGCAGCGGCTGGTTTACTCCTCCTGGATGCATCCGTGCGTCATTTCGCGAGGCGCGAGATTTGCTGTGAACGCGCGCTCATTCACAGCAGTGCACAGCTCGGCAGTTATACTACAGCCTGCCAGCGATGATCCATCGCTGGCAGGCTGTAGATGCAAAATAAATCGCATCAAACAAGTATATCAGACGCTGTTTTGTTAACAGCGTCTGATATACCTGCTACCTGGTCCTCTGGTGGTCCTATTTGCTGGGATCGACAACCAGAGGACCAGGTAGCTCTGTAAAGTAGCACCAAACACCACACTACACTACACTCCCCCCCTTATTAATCCCTGATCACCCCATATAGACTCCCTGATAGGCCTGCACAATATATCGCGAAAGCAATCGTTATCGCAATTAATCGCCATATCGCAATCGCAATTTGCTGACCCAAAAATGCTGCAATTATATTACCGTATTTTTCGCTTTATAAGACACACTTTTTTCCCCCCAAAAGTGGGGGAGGGGATGGTAGTGCGTCTTATAAAGCGATGGTTGACTTTCTACGTGACACTGACACTGTATCTCCGGCCGCTATGCTGGACAGCGCGGCCAGCGATACATCAGTTACAGTGCGGGGAGGGAGGAGCGGCTGGAGGAAAGTCGCTATTTTATTGAACACATGTTCTTATATCTATTTTATTTATCTGTTCTGTGCAGCGCTATTAAGAAAATGGCAAGTTTTGTATCTTGTACTTTTGCAGTAATGCAAATGTGTATTTTATTTTGAAAAACACTGCGCATTTCAGTTCTTGAGTTCAGCAGAACTACATTTCACATTATCAGTTATCTGTGTGAGCTTTTACCTTGAAAATCCAAGCAGACAGACCTTTAGCACAATTCCCTTAAAATATCGCATCGCATATCGTTATCGCAATTTTTAGGGCCCTAATCGCAATCGCACAAAATTCCCATATCGTGCAGCCCTACTCCCTGATCACCCCCCTGTATGGCTCCATTCAGACGTCCATATGTGTTCCACGGATCCGCAAAACACGGACACTGTCAATGTGCTTTCCGCATTTTGCAGATCCGCACATTGCCAGAACTATATAAAAAATGCCTTTTCTTGTCCACAATTCCGGACAAGAATAGGACATGTTCTATATTTTTGCGGAACGGAAGTGCAGACCCGGAAGTGCGGATCCACAATTCCGGATCCGAGCGGGACAAAGTCTGTCCCCATAGAAATGAATGGGTCCGCAATTCCGTTCCGCAAACAGAATTGTGGACGTGTGAATGGGGCATAAGGGTCCCTTATCACCCCCAGTTAGTTAGCTACTTATTAGTTAGTTAGCGCCCAGCGAAATACCTTGGGTGAAATCCTAAAGGTACTCATTGGAATTTGGGCCCCTTTGCGCACCCAGGCTGCAAAAAAGTGTCACACATGTGGTATCGCCGTACTCAGGAGAAGTAGGGCAATGTGTTTTGGGGTGTATTTTTATATATACTCATAGTTTGTGTGAAAAATATCTCTGTAAATGACAACTTTTTAATTTTTTTTATACAAAGTTGACAATTTACAGAGATATTTCTCTTACCCAGCATGGGTATATGTAACAATACACCCCAAAACACATTGCCCTACTTCTTCCGAGTACGGCAATACCACGAGTGACACTTTTTTGCAGCCTGGGTGCGCAAAGGGGCCCAAATTCCAACGAGTACCTTTAGGTTTTATATGGCTGCTCACAATTTAGCCCCACCCAAAATGTCAGAACAGTAAACACACCCCACATATGACCCCATTTCGGAAAGTAGACACCCCAAGTTATTCACTGAGGGGCATAGTGAGTCCGTGGGAGATTTTTTTTTTTTTTTGGAAGAAGTTTGCAGAAATGGAAACTTTTATCATTTTTTTTTTCCTCAGAAAGTGTCATTTTCCGCTAACTTGTGAAAAAAAAGGAAATGATACATGAACTCACCATGCCCCTCCGCGAATACTTTGGGGTGTCTTCTATCTAAAATGGTGTCATTTGGGGGGTATTTATACTATCCTGACATTCTATCACCTGAAGAAACATGACAGGTGCTCAGAAAGTCAGAGCTGCTTCAAAATGCCGAAATTCACTTTTTTGCACCATAGTGTGTAAACGCTATAACTTTTACCCAAACCAATAAATATACACTTATTGGATTTTTCTTTATCAAAGACATGTAGAACAATAAAGTTAGAGAAAAATGTATATAGAGATGTAGTTTTAAAAAAAAATTACAACAGAAAGTGAAAAATGTCATTTTTTTGCAAAAATTTCGGTCATTTTTGACTAATAGCAAAAAAAGTAAAAATGTCAGCAGCAGTGAAATACCACCAAATGAAAGCTCTATTAGTAAGAAGAAAAGGAGGAAAAATTCATTTCGGTGGTAAGTTGTATGACGGAGCAATAAACGGTGAAAGTAGTGTAGTGCAGAATTGTAAAAAGTGGCCTGGTCATTAAGGGGGTTTAAGCTAGGGGGGCTGAAGTGGTTAACTGAGCCCCAGAATTTGGAAATTGCACTGCAAAAAAAAAATAAAAATTTGGGGCGATTTTTTAACTATCAAGTACAAAATGAAATGGTGTCTGGAGGAATTCTATCTGTCAATCAGTGTATTTTGTACATGGAACCAGATGTATTTAAACATACCACCTCAGCTTGCCACTGTCACTTTGAACCTAAAAGTGCTTAGTTTTGCACAGTTAAAGCGGTATTTGACAATTCAGAGATGCATTCAGAACCTTTGTTAAGTGTTATGTTTGTTCTTTTTGATTAGCACTTGAGCAGTCCTATCAGTACTTTATCACGTCGTTGAAGTTGCCCCACAGCTTCTGATTTTTATTCAGTTGAATATAAGAGGCTTTTCAAGTTCTGGATCGGGAAACCCCAAACTCTCTAGAGGCACCTTGGCTCCTATATACATACATTTTGCACATAGTAATACTTGAATCTCGGCTTCTCGCTGTGAGATGCATTGCCCCATGCTGTGAGAGAGATTAGATTGTTCAGTACAATGGAACATCATTCAGTGACTGTCTGTTTATCTCTAAGTGCACCCAGATACTACAGAACAGTTCTATTTACAGAATAATGCAACCATGCAATGGTTAGTCACTGGAAAAAGTCTGCTTTCTGGTATATATAAAGTATGAGAAAAAGTTTATATTGTAAAGTAGGACACAATAGTTTGTCTGCATGTGCATAAAGTAGGGATAGCAATCCTTCTACTGTACATTCTTAAAGGGAGTGTCTCAGCAGTGACCTCCCTATGCAACCAAGGACATTGACTACATTACTCACAAGAATTTAGGGATATTTGGCTTTCGGTTGAAATTTATGGAAACCGTAAAAAGTTCACTCTACAGTGATATTATATCATGAAAGTAGGGCATATAAGTAGAAGCATGCAATGGTGATTTCCTCATCTCTAACAACTTATTGAAACAAAAGCCAATACAAATGGTGGGTATAGCCCACAAAAATGTCAGTGTCTCAATAACGTGTCCTGTGGCCTTGAACATCAATTACAGCTTGACAACGACCTCTCATGCTGTTCACAAGTTGACTTATTGTCTGATGAGGTATGGCATCCCATTCTTCTTGACTATGTCCCGCCCGGGTCCGCAATTGCGAATCCGCACTTCCGGGTCCGCAATCGCGTTCCCGAAAAATATAGAACATGTCCTATTCTTGTCCGCAATTGCGGACAAGAAAAGGTATTTTCTATGAGAGTGCCGGCGATGTGCGGTCTGCAAAATGCAGAAGGCACATTGCCGGTGTCCGTGTTTTGCGGATCCGCGGATCTGTAAAACACACAGGGACGTGTGAATGTAGCCTTAATCTGGTGAACCACAGCCATGTAAATTGGATAGGGAGGTTGGTGGTGACAGATTCCTTTTAAATGTTTGGGTTCCTATCACATCATATATACACAGATTGTGTTGTATACAGTGTCCAAGTATAATAAAATGGGACAGTAATTTCCGAGAGAAGCTGGTCCCTGTCCCCGCTCCCGCCTGCCATTGGCTGCTCCCCCACCCCCGACACCAGTCTTGGTTACTTTTAGAACACCCTTTTTCTTCATTTTCTTCCCTGTGCACAGTCATGAATTTCACAGGTGAATGGAGAGAGTGCGTTGTGTGTACAATAGAGGGCAGTGTGGTGCAACCAATAGAATAGAATGTGCCGATGCTAGATTTATCTGATAAACGCTCATGTGTTGCCTTTTTGACTGCATTGATGCGTTCTCTCCTTTATGCCTCTGATCTGTGGTTAGGTAATTGATCATTTCAGATTTCCAGTTAAAATGCAAGCATGCCTGAAGCATTACTTGTTCTCTTAACCCTTTCCAAATGACAGCAGCCTGCAAAAAGATTACATTAAAACTGATAATTGTTGCCTTGCAGTGCTATAAAAACAGGGACAGATTTTTCATCAGCAGTTATAGTTGATTTTGCTTAGTGAAAGTACTGTATTCAAGAGGTCATTTTAACTTTACTCAGTATTAGCTACAGGCGTGTAATCTTGGAATATTCCAATAAATCTATAGTTTAAAGGGAACTTTTCATGTTGAACCTGATGTCCGAGCTACAGGCGCCATGTTATAATACAGGAGGAGCTGAGCAGATTAATATATAATTTTATGGGAAAAGATTCAGTATAACTTCTATATTATACATTTAAATTCCTGCTCATTCTGGGCTGTGAAGTCAAGGAGGCGGTCCTATCAGTGATTGACAGGCTTCTCCCTATGACTTTGTATACAGAGGGAGCTGTCAATCAGTGATAGGACCGCCTCCTTGACTTTACAGCCCAGAATGAGCAGGAATTTAAATGTATAAATTACAAGTTATACTGAATCTTTTCCCATAAAACTATATATCAGTCTGCTCAGCTCCTCCTGCTCTATAACATGCTGCTGGAAGATTACACTGCATTTTGATGGTAACTGTCTTCAATGTTTTTTTACTTTTTTATTCTGTACGTTGCTGCAGTCATTAGAAAATGTGCATTATTGCTACATCAGTGAATTAGACCTCATGCACACGACCGTATCTGTTTTGTGTTCCGCAATCTGAAGAGCCTCAAAGTATGGATACCATCTATGTCCGTTCCACAGTTTTCTCACTCCCATCAGAAATGGCTATTCCATCAGAAATGGCTATTCCTGTCCTCAAAACAGACAAGAATAGGACCAGCTCTATATTTTGCGGAATGGCTGCGCGGATCCGGACAGCACACGGATTACCTCTGTGTGCTGTCTGTTTTGTCTTTTGTTTGCCAACCCATAGAAATGAAAGGGAAGAGCGTCCGACCTACAAAAAAATGAGAATCGGATGTGGATCCCAAATGTAGCCGTGTGCATGAGGCCTTGCTGTTTATTGCGTTTTAGGCTGTTGGAAAAATGTAATCGGAAAAACTGCATGAGGTTTTACCACTGCATCAGCCGCAGCTAGCCGGTATTTGAATATATTGGCTCCGATGAGCTGAAGTTATTGCTTTGCGAAGTCTCACGAGACTTTGCGTAATAACTTCATAAATTAATTTGTACTGTAAAAAACTATTTACCGAACTCTGGTTCGGTTCCAAGTGGTACCTGCTTCGTACAGTATTGGAACGAAGTTTTATGCAAATCGACTTTGAATGTTTCATCCGTAGTCGATTCGCTCATCCCTAGTTCTGACCACTCTACAATCAAGCAGCAATGGACGTGCTTGCACCCTATAAGAAAAGGCGCCTACCTCTCTTGTGGCTGGGGCCGTGGAAGTGCACATAGAAACGCATGCGCAACAGCTCCCGTGTGGGCCGTCTGTGCTGCAGCCACAACCCCTGGAAATGAGCAGTGTATGCGATTGGAGAAATAAAGCAAGCTATGATAATTTGGAAACAGAGCCTCTGATCAATAAAAGAAAAACAGCGTTATAATCTAGTGAACCATAGCTTTGTGAGTTGGATAGGGAGGTCACTCTATACATCTAGTCAATGTTGTACAAAAGTTAGATCTACACTAAGGAGAATATATAATTTTCCAGGACCATAAAAGAGCGTATGATAAAAGTTAAACTCACCTGGTTGCTTTGAGAACTCACGTGGCCACATCAATACCCATGCAATGGCCAATTACAATAGGCGCATTTGGGGGCGGCTGCCCCAGGTCCGATGCTCCTGATGGGCCCATGGCCGCCCAAAATGAGCCCTGGCTGTTTTGCCGAGTGCACTGTTTTTGAATTCACGTTCACTCTTATAGGCCTGAAACATATAAGGCCATAGAGCAGCGCAGATTGGCACAGTGATCTCATCACAATCACCAGCTGGGGAACAGGTAAGGCTACTTTCACACTAGCGTTTTTGCCGGATCTGGCAGGGCTCAGCAAAAACGCTTCTTTTTACTGATAACACAACCATCTGCATCCGTTATAAACGGATCCGGTTGTATTATCTTTAACATAGCCAAGACGGATCCGTCATGATCACCATTGAAAGTCAATTGGAGACGGATCGTTTTCTATTGTGTCAGATTGTGTCAGAGAAAACGGATCCGTCCCCATTGACTTGCATTGTGGGTCATGCCGGATCCGTTTTGCTCTGCATCCCAGGATGGAAAGAAAACCGCAGCATACTGCGGTTTGCTCTCCATTTTTGGAACGCAACTAAACAGAACGGAATGCTTTTTGCAGCATTCCGTTCTGTTCGGTTACGTTTTGTCCCCATTGACAATGAATGGGGACAAAACAAAAGCGTTTTTCTCCGGTATTGGGATCTTATGACAATAGAAACGCTAATGTGAAAGTAGCCTAACTCAGGCCTGCATAGCAGATGGTCGAAGTGAAGTTTTTTTTATATTTTGCCACTACTCATGGCAGTAGTGGGGGCAATAGGCACAACATAAAACTACTGGCGGAACATAAAACTACTGCCGGAACAACTGGGAGAACAAAACTACTGGGGGCAGTGTAGCTGCTCAGAGTACCTTAGGGGGCATTATTACTACTGTGGCCACTATAGTGTGGTTTTATTACTGTGTGGCATTTGGAGGCTCGGCTTTACCACTACTATAGGCACTATGGGGGCATTATTACTACTGAGATACTGTGTTGGGGCATCAATAGTGCTACTATTAATGCACTCTGGGTGAGAATTGGTGGGACTTTTGGCAGCACTATTATTATGGGGGGCTTCATTATAGTATTTGGGGGCATTGGGGGTAGAAGCAGGGTGACAATGTTGTGGTACTAAGAGGGGGAGGATGATGGAAAATTGAAGAAAGTAATATGTCTCTGTGGAAAATTCTGCAGAGACGTGATGTGGCTGAAATGTCATCATGGTGGTCTGCTTCCAGTAAAGAAAATGAGAAAAGACAATGTCAGCATCAAAGGAGACATCACTGGATGTAACCAGTCTGTGGTGCAGTATTCCACTGTGTGTGTGATAGTACAGAATTTAATGTCCATACTTCATTAGCCCCAGGGCTGGGTGTGGGGGGTATTCTGTGCAGTGTTTTTTTTTTTTTTACTTGTGGGGCCTAAGATTGAGGAACAGCCCCTGACCTTTGGGCTACTTAATGCGCCCTGTACCCAGGGCATGCTTCTATGCTCCAGTCAGCTGAAAGGACTACACTAATGCATATGTAAGCTGTCTTACAGCCACCTGAGTAAACATTCAAAGAGTGGGCATTGGGGCATCTAGTATATGCCATAACTTATAATGTGTGTCCATGATAGGACATATACAAATCCTAAAAATATTCTTCACAACCCCATGACCTAGGAAGAATTTATTTCTCACCTCCATAAGTGTATGCTAGACTTGTATGATGTGATACAAGATAGAGGCTGCGTTAGCGGCAGGATTTTTAGTTTGGCAGCACCTGATAGATTAATGTTTAATTTGAGTCTCTGGAACCCTCTTATTTTTCTGTGCTTCTTTTGATTTATGATTTCATGACCAAAGGACTTCAACCCACAGAGAGATAAATAGCAGTTTTCAATAGCCCATGTTAGACTAATCCACTTTTAAACATGAGTCTATGTGACCATTGAATCAATCATACACTTAATATAGTTCTGAAATCTAATCCATATAGGGGACAACGTCTAATTCCATTCACTTGACATTTTGGTACAATATTTTTAAAGAAGCAATGATGTGACTCATTCTATTAATCATTTGTAGAGACTGAGTAACTAGTAATACCCTGTCAAAATGGGCCTCAGGGATGCCAAGAATAAACTATGTATGTGTTGAATTAATAGGATTTTATTTCCACCCGAAATATTGTTAAAATAAGGGCTATACTCATTTTAAGGCAATGTATGGTAACAATAAATGCTACTGACCAACTAGTCTACTTGCAAATGCGGTCAGGGTTAGCAATCATTTACAGGTCTTGTATGTTCAAATCTGCTGAATGGACATCAGTTTGCTTACTGGATTTTCATTAGAGGGGCTCATATTATGCCGATAGCTCCTATGCTCCCTCTAGTGGTGGCTGCGCATCCACAGAATATGATGGACCTGCACCTATCTCATTAAAGAGGACCTTTCACCTGAAAATGCATGTTAAACTAAAGATATACCCTAACTTGCCGGCCTCGGTGGTGCTTATTCTGCTCTTTTTTCTATATGTGCCTCGTTGTCACGGTGCCCCCTCAATATCTCCGCCGTGCAGCTAATGAGCCATTCGGCTCAACTGGGCGGGCCTGCAAAGCTCTCCAGGCGTGCCTGCCTGCCCCTGGCACAGAGCGCAGCCACATAGCGCTCCGCTCTTAGCCAGGAGAAGACGCTCAGTTCTCGCGAGATTTGCGAGAACTGGAGCGATTTCATCCATCCTGAGCCGATGCTGGCTGCGGGAATCCAAGATAGCGCCAGCTCAGGATGGATGAAATCGCTCCAGTTCTCGTGAATCTCGCGAGAACTGGAGCGTCTTCTCCCTGGCTAAGAGCGGAGCGCGCTTATTGGTTGCGCTCCGTGCCAGGGGGAAGGCAGACACGCCTGGGAGAACTTTTGCAGGCCCACCCAGTTGAGCCGAATGGCTCATTAGCATACACGGCGGGAGATATTGAGGGGGGCACCGCGGACAAACAGGGGCACATATAGAAAAAAGAAGAGCAGAATAAGCACCACCCGGGGCCGGCAAGTAAGGGTATATCTTTAGTTTAACATGCATTTTCAGGTGAAAGGTCCTCTTTAAGAGGGTTCCTGTTCCGGAGAGCGGTGTGGAGAAACACGGAGTCTACAGCAGCAATACGGTAGAAATGTTTCTACTGAAGATTATTCAGAAAGTTGCTTAATTTTTCATTTAGGAAGCAAGTGAACAATGAAAAAAAAAAAAACGTGAAAAGTCCAAGCTATCGAAATACAAAAATATTCATCCTGCAGGTTGAACGCCATTACAGACAAAAAATGGCCAAATGATAGTTTTTTTTTCACCACTCTCCCCCCAAAAAATGAAATGTAAAGTGATCAAAATATGATTTACCCAAAAACAAAAAAACACAACAAAAAAAACCTCACGTAACTCTGTAGATAGAAATATAAAAATTGATATGGTGACACAAAGCAAAGTAGTAAAGCTTAAAAACTATGGGGGTCATTTATCAAACTGGTGTAAAGTAGAACTGGCTTGGTTGCCCATAGCAACCAATCAGATTCCACCTTTCATTTTTGACAGCTCCTTTGGAAAATGAAAAGTGGAAGCTGATTGGTTTCTATGGGCAACTAAGCCAGTTCTACTTTAGACCTGTTTGATAAATCTCCTGGTGGGAGGAAAAACAAAAATGAAGGTACCAAGGGGTTAATAGAACACACATTTTGGCTAAAGAAAAAAAAATCTAACTTAAAGCGGTTTTCTGAGATTTCTATACTGATGACCTATCCTCTGAAGACTGATAGAAGATGCTCTGGAAATTAGTTTTCAGATGAGCAGCATCCATATAATACGGATGACATACGGATGGTAAAAAACAGACACACGGACAAAACACGGAGGCTTCACGGATGTAACTGGGACTGATTTTTTTCATGGATATGAAGTGGACACGGAAATGTGAACGAGGCCTTAAAGGTGTTATCTAACCCACCAATGCCCGGGTCCCACATATAGGTTATATTTACCCCCCTCCCCAACACCTGTGTCGCTTTTGATCCCCAAACAGCCACCACTGCACCTCCCCATTACGTGGATCAAAACATCTAGCGACTGGGGGGGGGGAGACAATAGCAGCCCGTGACAAGAATAAGCCTCCCTAGCATCGCCGTGGACGCTAGGGAGGCTTGTCCCTGGTGTGGCCTGCTATTGGCTACAACCCCATCCACCCCCCCCCCCGTCCCCCCATCCCCATTACTGGATGTTTTGATCCGCGTGACAGGGAGATGCAGCAGCGGCAGTGTGGGGATCAGAAGCGACGTGGGGGCCATGGGGGAAGGGCAAGTATAATCCATATGAGGGGCCCCTTTAAGCAAATGAATGAGCTGCAATACAAGATGCAGCTCATGAGTATTATTGTTTCTTAAAAAAAAAGAAAGGCCTTTTTCTAATATTTTACAAGCCCCCTGAAAATGCAGAAATTCAAAAGCGATTTTCGTGTTTTTTTTTTTTTTTTTTTAAAGGAACCTATTGTGTTGAACGTGCTATCTGCTATGGTTTTATCAACAGAAGTAAGATAAAAGTTAGACCTATTTGTTCTAGGTATAAATGTATTGGAGAGAGCTCTTGAGCTTTTATATATTTTATACTGTAATAAGCTGTGGAAGACCATGTTATAAACACATGAAATCCTCTTGTAGCTATATTTCTAATTTTATGCAGTTTTGTTTGTTATGCATCTGATGATGTTAAGCTGCTCAGTGGTCTTGTCAGGGACATCTTCGAGCCAACGACCACTCACTAATCTCTCTTGCCTTTTTGGATCTTAGCTGGGACAACATTCAGTATGCCATTTTGCTCCTGTGATGAATGACGCACATCAACACAGCTGTGCTCACATGCAGCAACTCGGCAATGATAGTTGAGCAGCACTGCTTGGACAACAAGTCATGATGAGGGTGCATGCCTTTGAGGGCAGAGTCCTATAACCCTACTGTAGCGATAACCAATTGAAATCCAGAAGTAAAAAGGCAACGCTGTGTCATTGAATGCAAACAAAGGGTTCTGTTTTAATCCAATTGCAACATTTTGGCTGTAATAACCTTCCTGAGGCATGCGGACACTTGTCATCATTGGAATCCATTCCTTAGCAAGACTGAAAATCCGGGCCAAGAAAAAAAGGTGCGGGGGTACTTTCCCATTATAAATTCACTGAAATGTGTCAAACATAAAGATGCTTGAAAAAATTAGTAGATAAACATTAATTGGGGATAGCTTAATTGTCCGATCGCTGGGCCCCCCACGATCCTGAGGATGGTGGGTTCCATTTCCCTGTTCTGATGGAGCAGCATGTCATGCAGGCACTGCCACGCCATTCATTCTCTATGGGAGTAGTCGTCTATCTCTGGCGCAGCCATAGAGAATGAATGGAGTGCCCATGCCCAGCGATCAACCCGTTTAACACAACAGATTTCTTTTGTTGTTAGTACATTTACTTCGGCTTTAAAAGGAATTTGTAGTTTTTACATGTTGTGCTGTGCTTTTATAATATATGCAGACCGGGCCCCCAAGCAAAGATTCTGGGAACAAAGGGTGTTGTTTTCACATGCATGTCCATATCTCTAGCCTATGAACAATCAGCATTGCCCATAGACTGGCAATATATTGTGCTTTGTACATCCACAGTCCTGCTGATCTCAGTTTGGACACCATCTTCAGTCAATTTGCGCAATAATTTACAACTTTTTGACCTTCTATACCGCACTTGCCATTTCTGTAAAAAGTGGCAGGGGTGGCACACGTACAAGAGAGGTAGGGCCTGCATGGCCCGACACGTTTATGATATCTTACACCAGTTTTCTTGCGTTCTTTACACTTGGAATCTTTGCCCACTCCTAGTTGTCATAGATTTCAGATTCTGGCGCATGGACCTGCCTAAAAAGAGGTGTCCATCAGTCTTGATTCATTTTCCAACTAAGTCTTAACTCATAAACCAGGAATTCCCAGGGTCATAACCTCCATAACCATTGTAGACCACCATGGATGTTCCGTCTAGGGTTTTTCTTTGCAGGGTCTAGGGGGTTCCCATTATTCTCCAAGTCCTGATTCTGTCTGGACACACAGGAAATGCCTGCTTAGCCAGTAAGCACGGGATCAGTGAGATGAGTATTGGTTCCTTTATTTTGTTTTTTAACCCACTCTGAGCCTGCTGCCGCAGAGTTTTTTGTTTCCCACTGGAAATGCCTTTTAGCACTCTCAGCACTGCCTATGTAACAAATTTTGCACTAAAATGAAGGCGTTATTAAGCACTGTGTAGTGGTATCATTTAGGAATACCCAATCATATTTCAACACGCATATCCAGATCAAGCCACATGCTCCCACATCTTCCTAAAGTGTAGCATTTAATTTTTAATGTAATGTTTAGATTTCTCTGTATTCTGTTAATTAGCTTTCAGACTATTTTATACATTTTTAATGTTTGGTGTGTTACTGCCTGTATAAACTAATACAGCATATATTTATTTCCTTATCTGTTGTTTCTGGTAATAACTAGCGTAATAAACGTCTTTTCATAAGACATAACTGTGTCTAAGAAATGCTAATGAGTTGAACATTGCATATATTCATGTATCCCTGTGCTTGTAATTGTGCATCTTTATAAGATTCTTTCAGCATGTGTCTTCCTACCAATCGAACCATGGTCTTTGTGTTGTGTAGCCAGTGGCTTTGTACATGACCTATTAATTTTGGAATACTTTATCTTGAACTGTCCAGGGGGAACTTGTGGCTAAATTAAAGCTACATTCATACAGCATAAATGTGGCAGGATCTAAAGCAAAAATCTAGCTAGCACAGGATCCACCATTTACAGTATCTAATGGTCACAGTGAGACCTTTCCAGATACCAGATTGGTATGCCCATAAAGCTGCGGTAAAGCATATCTCTGAACTGCTGTTCACTGAGCAGAGAAGTAGCTCAAGCAAGATGGATACTCCATAATAGTGTACAGAAATATACTCGTGTTAAATGTAACTGTAACTCCACAAAAGTTGGGTCGCTCTGTAATATGTAAATAAAACAGAATGCAATGATTTGCAAATCCCTTGGATCCATGTTTTATTCACAATGGATCATAGATGACATATCAGATATTGAAAATTTGATATTTTAGCATTTCATGAAAACATTAACTCATTTTGAAATTGATGGCATCAACACATCTCAAAAAAGTTGGGGTAAGGTCTACCATTGTATAGCAATTTGGAGATGTGTAGCTTGGCCCAACTTTTGGGTCTGCGGACTCCAAAATAAAGTGCAGAACTCTTTATTGCATTAAAAGAGTATAAAAGAACATAAAAAATAAAACAAGGTGTTTCGGGGAACAAAACCTCCCCTTCCTCAGGTCTTAATTACATCTTATATCAGACCACCCACCTGCCTTCAATAGGGTTGTGCCTATTTTAGCACAACCCCGAATGGAGAGCCTCTAATCTGAGGGGACGCTTCATTTCTTATCACCCGAATATACTTACCCTATTGTGCACCTTTTGCTTTTTTCCTGACTTTGCACCCAGGATCCTGCTGTTGTGATAGATGCAGTATGTCATTTAGCAATATCCTGCTGAAATATGCAATGCCTTCCATGAAAGAGAATTTGTCTGGGAGCATACTGTATGTTCTAAAACCTCTATATACTGTTCAGCAAACTGCAGCCTCATATGATCATAAATGTTCATGTTTGAACTGATAACAAGCTGGATGGTCCGTCTCCTCTTGAGTCCACAGAACATGTTGTCCATGGTTTCTTAAAAGAATTTCAAACTTTGATTCATCTGACCACAATTTTCCATTTT
Source organism: Bufotes viridis (assembly GCA_033119425.1). Classification (NCBI taxonomy): domain Eukaryota; kingdom Metazoa; phylum Chordata; class Amphibia; order Anura; family Bufonidae; genus Bufotes; species Bufotes viridis. Next base: position 257,839,638 of record CM065590.1, read on the forward strand.
GCCTCAGTCTATTTTAAATAGGCTTTGGCCCACAGAAAACAGTGCAGTTTCTTTTATCGTGTTGACATATGGCTTATTCTTTGCAAGATACAGCTCTAACTTCATTTGTGGATTGCACAGCGAACTGTGTTCACAGACAAATTTTGGAAGTCTTCCTGAGCCCATACAGTGATTTCCAGTAGAGTTTCATACCTGTTTTTAATGCAGTGCTGCCTGAGGGCCCGTATATCACGAGCGTTCAGTATTGACTGTTGGCCTTGTCCCTTGTGCACATGGGGGGGGGGGGGGGGTCCATATATTAAAACTGGTGTTTTATACACTGGTTTTAATAACGCTGGTGGTTGATCTGCTGAAGTTATGTAGAGGTGCCGGCTTCTACATAACTTCGGCACATCCACCGCCGGTCTAAATGTCAGACAGGTTCCTTGCTGGCTTAAATTTAGACCATGTTCTACGCCTAAAACAGGCGTAGAAAATGATAAATAAGACGGGCCTGCTGGCGCATCCCCATCCATGCCATACCCCCTTTGTTTAGACCTGGGGTGAGCGGGGAAGAGTCACAGAATGCTATCTTTGACAAATATACGCTAGAAAACTGCTGTATATCTCATCGTAATTGACCCCCATGGATTTCTCCAGATTCTCAGAATCTTTTTATGATATGTACTGTACATGTTAGGATATTCAAAGTCTTGACAAATTTATGTTGAGGAACATTTTTTAAAGTTGCTACTCTAGATGTTTTTTTAAATTAGTACCACTTACATTTCCAGTCTTTTGTTGTCCCCGTCCTAACTTTTTTGAGATATGTTGCTAACATCAAGTTCTAAATCATTTCATTTTTTTCATGAAATGGTAAAATGTCCATTTTAAAACAGCCTCCTAACTTTTATGGATTTGAGGTGGTATTAACCCCCACTGTATTTCGTATGTACAGTGTCCTGAAGTTAAGGCATTTAAAACAGGCATTCCGAAGGAAAACATGAAAATCCATATGGCGTCCAGGTATGTCAGTTTTTTTTTTACTGACACTCATATGACCTAATGAATCTCATATTGGAAAACTGACAAGAAAAATGTATACTAACTTTCTGTGCACGGACCAACGAGATTCTCCAATGTGTGATTAGCACATTTACTTTAATGGGTCTGTGTGCCATGTGCGTGCAGTCCAGATAGTACACAGATGGAAAATACTGTTATCCCCATTGAATTCTTTCCAAAAGTAAAAAATATAGCACATTTATTCATTTACTTTTACTCAACCAGGACACATCTGGCCCTGTCACTCACATAGTCACTGATGTGCAGTGTTATCTACAAACAGCGCAAATTTAATGCTGTCTGATTTGATAAGTGCTGCATCTTTTGTTAATTTTTGCACAGCATTTTAGCTTAATGCAACATTTGCAATGCAAATTACAATTCATATATTTGCAGTGCTTTAAAGGCTATGTACACCTTCGGAGGCAATTTTTGTTTATGATTACATTTTACTCATTTTTTTGCAAAAAATCATATTTTCAGTTGGTCTTTATTAAAAATATTGAGCCTTTTTTTGTCACAAAGGGTTATTCTAGCTGTGTAACTGGTAGTTCCAATTTCACTTTGTGTCTGTCATCTAATAACCCTTATTTCGAAACTACTAAGAGGTCATAAACACTTATTTAAGATACATTCTAAATCAGTAAGATAGGAACTGAGCTAAAATGAGTTTTTATAATGTCAGAGAGCAGAGAAAAATGGCCCCCGACAACTCTCCAACTGACAGAAAAGAGAGAACATCGAGAGGCTGCATCTAAAACATCTCAGCTCTGTACAGAAAAAAAGGGCTCCATTATTATTGAAATAATTATTTTAGCCCAAAATGAGTACAATGCAGTAATAAAAAACGTTGACCCCAAAGGTATGGCGCTGGAGCGATAGGCAAACATGGCGCCCGCTCCTCGCACGTGCAGCGGGCATCATGGCCGGCAGGTCTTTGCTGTTTGAAACAGCAGAGACCTGCCGCAAATTACCATGACCAGCAATAATGTTGATCGTGGTAATTAAATTCTTTAGATCAGTGTTTCCCAACCAGTGTGCCTCCAGCTGTTGCAAAACTACAACTCCCAGCATGCCCGGACAGCCTTTGGCTGTGCGGGCATGCTGGGAGTTGTAGTTTTGCAACAGCTGGAGGCACACTGGTTGGGAAACACTGCTTTAGATGCCATGATCAAGTGAGGTCACGGCATCTAAATGGTCAAAAACCCTACCGACACTCCCTGCGGCCAATGGAGCTGTAGGTAGTTGCTTTTACCCTGGGTTCAGACCTGAGCGTTCTAAAAACGCGCGTTTTTGCCAATAGCGCCCCGTACGCGCATTCTTGTGATTGACTACTGTGGTGTCAATCACAAAACGCGCGACAAACGCCCCCAAAAAAGCTCAAGTACTTGTTTATGCGTTGGGCGTTTTACAGCGCGTTCAAACGCTCTGTAAAACGCTCAAGTGAGAACCAGGGCCATAGGAAAGCATTGGTTTTCATGTGTTGAGCGTTTTACAGGTGTGAACTTAGGGTTAATGCTGTGAGTCTTGCTGATGAGACTCAAAGCATTCCTGCTGCAATTCTTATTTTGGCCACCAGATAGCAGGCCAATATAAGAAATGAGCAATTCACAGTAATGAAGTCATTTTAAAAATACATGATGGTTCAAAATAAAAAATAAAAAAAAATGATTTTATAGGCTCATTTAAGCTTCAAAATCATTACAAAAAATAAAAAAAATATATAAAAAATATAAAAGTTTAAATCACCTCCCTTTCCGTATAATAAAAAAAATATAGATACCTAAATAACAAAAAAGAATGAAGGGCATGGGTCAGTTTTCCCGCAAACGAAACTCCGTGGGAATAAAACCCGTAAAACGGTGGAGGAATTGCGTTTTTTTCCAATTCCACCCCATTTGGAATTTTCTTTACCACCCCCCCACTACATTGTATGACATAATTAATGGTGGAATTAGAAAGTACAACTTGTCCCGAAAAAAATAAGCCCTCATACAGCTATGTGAACGGAAATATAAAAAGGTTATGGCTCAAGGAATATAGCGAAGAAAAATGAGAAAGCAAAACAAAAAAAAACCTCCGGTAGTGAAAGGGTTAAGGTTGAAAACCACTTTTTTATGCAGCCTGTTTAGAGCGAAGCATATGCTTTGAGCTAAACATTCAAACAGTCAACGTTCTCCTTTATTCCTGGGTCTTCGGGATCACGCTGAATGTAATGGTACAGTAGAATATAAGACCTAAGAAAGAAAAATTGAAGTGCTTTTAACAGCATCTTCAAGACCAGTTAACTAAAATATTTTCTGCTTCACTTGCTTGGTTTGTGGCTTGTAGTCTTTGTAAAATGCCAAAAGGCATTTCAGGAGAGGAAGGCAACAACAACGAGAAGCTAAATGGATTGTACTCGTAGACACTGAGTGCAGGAAGAGTGAGTGGTACATAGCTGTTCCTCCGCGGATAATGGGAAAGGTCCTGTTCAAACTAGTAAGGGCATCTATCAATCATGACCCTTCTGCAGCCTAGTTCTGCGGATTCATTTTTGTAATCTTTTTCACAAGATTCTGTACATTGTAAGATAATTTGTAGTTTATCGTCTTGCTCGTTATTTTCATTTTATGCTTCTGACATGCGGATAATACATTGCAGTCTTTTCTTTCTCTTATTCTACATTTTGCCGTGCAGCTGAGCTTAATTCATGTTAATTCATGTCATGTTGGAATACAGGCTGCATAGTCATAACAATTCCTTCCTGCCAGAATGCTGTGGTGGAGAATGAAATTACGTCGCCATGTACATGGCTTTTGTATGAATATTTAGGCTTTTAATACTCAGCTGTAGAATAGCTGAATAGCTAAAACTGAATTGTTGTATTATTACTTGTCACGATTGAAATTACCTGGTTTGTTCATATGGGGGAAACCGATTTATTATGCCTAATTTAAATACAGTACATGTATTTATGTTTATGACAGGTGAAACTCGAAAAATTAGAATATTGTGCAAAAGTTCATTTATTTCAGTAATGCAACTTAAAAGGTGAAACTAATATATGAGATAGACTCGTTACATGCAAAGCGAGATATTTCAAGCCTTCATTTGTTATAATTTGGATGATTATGGTTTGCAGTTTATGAAAACCCCAAGTTCACAATCTCAGAAAATTAGAATATTGTGAAAAGGTTCAATATTCTAGGCTCAAAGCGTCACACTCTAGTCGGCTAATTAATCCATAACACCTACAAAGGCTTCCTGAGCCTTTAAATTGTATCTCAGCCTGGTTCAGTAGGAATCACAATCATGGGACAGACTGCTTACCGGACAGTTGTGCAGAAACCCATCTTTGACACCCTCCATAAGGAGGGAAAGCCTCAAAATGGAATTGCAAAAGAAGGATCTTCCCAAAGTGCTGTATCAAAGCACATTAACCCCTTAGTGACCAAGCCTGTTTGGGCCTTTATGACCAAGCGTTTTACTTCCTTTTTTCATGGTCTCGTTCCAAGAGCTATAACTTTTTTATTTTTTCGTCTATATAGCTTTATGAGGGCTTGTTTTTTACGGGACAAGATGTAGTTTTTAATGGCACCATTTTGGGGTACATGTAACTTTCTGATTAACTTTTGGTGTAATAAATTTTTATTGGCAAATTATGCACAACAGCGTGACATGAAGATGCATAAGCACATGACATAAGTACAGAAGTGTGAACTCGCAGGTCCACCATCGAAAATATCAAGAAAGCGAGATAATAGAAGTCGAGCTGAAGTACATCAAAATGAAGTATAGGTCTTCAAAAACAAAGGCCCCCAAGGAGAGGCCTGCAGAGATACAGCAAGCATATATCGTACGAGAGATGACCTAATCAAAGGTGATAAACAATTCAACCAACCAAGTATAAAGGTCTCGAAAAGCAACAGCAAGAAAGGAAAGAAAGGAAAGAAAAACAAAAAGAGAAACAAACAAAAAGCAGGAAAGTGCCACAAAAGGTTGTAGAGGAGGGGGGTGGGAGCTTGGGGGGTGGGGGGGGGTAAGGGAGGGCAGAAGTCAAGGGCCATCGCACTCAGCAGCCCCACAAGAGAGGTCGTCTAGTTCCCGAATCAGACCAGGGAATTCGGAGGACTCAGTGAAAGCAATAACTGAATTCCACCTACGATAGAAGGCAGTCTCTGTGTTGTGAGAGATTGCGACCAACTCCTCCATTCTCAGAAGGTGTTTGAGTTCAGCAGCCCATTCACCAAGAGAGGGTGCAGACTGCGACTTCCAGTGTCGGGGTATGACCATTCTCGCGGCCGTGACAAAAAATCGTAGGGGGTCTTTTTTCACCTTGGCATACGTTCCTTCAAAAAGTGACCGAAGGGATAGCTGAGGAGTATTGGAAACACTCAAGCCGGAATATCTGCCGTAGACAGCATAGACTGCATCCCAAAACGGTTTCAAAATTGGGCAATCCCACCAGATGTGGAGCAACGAGCCCTCTGCATTCTGGCACCGCCAGCATGTAGCAGAGACCTGTGGGTACATTCTATGCAGCCTGGACGGACAGAGATACCACCGAGCCATGATCTTGTAATTCTTTTCCTTAGTCACAGCAGCCATGGACATACCATGAGAGAATACGCACATCCGATCAATCTCCTCAGTTGAAAAAGTCACCTGCAGGTCCGCCTCCCATTTCTGGAAGAATGGGGCAAGACCAGGATTACTGGCATCCAGCAAGATCTGATAGAGCCGTGATAGTAGTCTACGCTGACCGCCAGAATGCAGATATAGGGTATCAAAAGCCGTAGGAGCGGGACACGTTTCAGCACCCAACAAGCGTCGAAGGAAAGAACGCAGTTGGGCGTAGGCAAGCCATTGTGAGCCACCTCGTCTGTCCTCTGGTACTAAAGAGACAAAAGGTAGTAGGGCGTTTTGTTGGAAAGCCTCGCGGGCTCTAGGGACAGAGGATCTACTCCAAACCAGGAAGTCCTCCGTTCGACACCCAGGGCTAAATTCAGGATTACCCATGATCGGGGTCATAGGGCCAGAGCGGAGGGATAGACTATGCTTCTCAACCCAATAGTCCCAAACCTGCAGGGCATGTCTGGCTAGATAGGGCCATTGCTCAGGTGGTGGACGACTATTCACCCAGGGAGCGATTTCAAGATTTACAGGTGAGAGAGTTCTTTCCATCTGGATCCAAAGCTTAGGGGAGTTCCCACCAGCCCAATTCACCAATCTCATCAAAACCGCCGCATGATGATACAGCTGTAAGTCAGGAGCCCCCAACCCCCCCCCCCGACTCCTAGGTTTATGGATGGTAGTCTTTGAAAGCCTCGCCTTACTAGAGCCCCAAATAATTCTGATTAACTTTTATTAACTCTTTCTGGGAGGGAGATGGGGAAAAATGGCAATACTGCCACTGCGTTTTTACATTATAAATTTTACGGCGTTCATTTTTCGGTACAAATAACATAATATCTTTATTCTCTGGGTCAGTACGATTACAGTGATACTAAATACTTATAATTTTTTTTTTACGTTTTACTACTTTTTTTTGCAATAAAACCCCTTTTATTAACCCAAAAAATTATTTTGCATTGCCACTTCCCAAGACCCATAACTTTTTTATTTTTTATTCTATGGAGTTGATTGAGGGCTTTATTTTTGAGGGAAGACTTGTATTTTTCATTGGTATCAATTTGGAGTAAATGCCGCTTTTTGATCGCTTGTTATTACGTTTTTTTTCGGTGGAAACTAAGAATAAATTAGAAATTCTGTCTTTTTTTTTTTTTTTTTTTACGGCGTTCACTATAGGGGATAATTTACGTAATATGTATTTATTCCGGGTCGTTACGGACGCGGCAATACCAAACATATGGGGATATTTTCTTTTGCAATTTTTTCCATTGAAAGCGTATTTTCAATGTAAAAAAGCATATATTTTTATTTTATGGAATTTTTTTATTTAATAAATGTGTATTTTTTTATTTTGTTTTTACTACTTAATAGTCCCACAAGGGGACTATAATATACAATATTTTGATTGCTTTTAAAATGTAATGCATTATGTCTATAATGCATTACATTTTAATAGCAATGCTATTCCAACATTGACCAGCAGGCTGCGCCAGAGAGGCACAGTCTGCTGGAGATGCAGGAAGACAGGCTCGGGGCCCTGATCGGAAGCTAGGTAAGCTTCGCAGCACATCAGCACCCCGCAATTGCATTTGCGGGGTGCTGATGGGAGACAGAGGGAGTCCGCTCCCTCTGTTACCACTTTACATGCAGCGGGCGCCATTGCGCCCGGCATGTAAAGTGTTAAACAGCCCGGATCTGCACTCCTGCCGGTTCGGGCTGTTAGAGCAGAGCCCTGGCTCTCATGTGAGAGCCGGGTCCGTGCTCCCGGCTGCACGGGGGAGCCGTGCAGCGCTTAGACTGGGCCGCCGTAAAAACGCGGCGGCCCAGCCTAAGGCCCCTTAGTGACCGCCGTAAAAACACGTATGGGTGGTCACTACGGGGTTAATAGAAAGCTATGTGGAAGAAAAATGTGCACCAGCAGCAGGGATGACTGCAGCCTGGAGAGGATTGTCAGGAAAAGGCCATTCAAGAGTGTTGGGGACTTTCACAAGGAGTGGACTGAGGTTGGCGTTAGTGCATCAATTGCCACCACACACAGACGGATCCTGGACATGGGCTTCAAATATCGTATTCCTCTTGTCAAGCCCTTCCTGCACAACAAACAACGTCAGAAGCGTCTTACCTGGGCTAAAGAAAAAGAACTGGTCTGTTGCTCAGTGGTCCAAAGTGCTCTTTTCTGATGCATCTTTTTGCATCTCATTTGGAAACCAAGGACCCAGAGTCTGGAGGAAGAATGGAGATGCACACAATGCAAGATGCTTGAAGTCCAGTGGGAAGTTTCCAGTCTGTGTTGATTTGGGGAGCCATGGCATCTGCTGGTGTTGGTAGACTGTGCTTCATTAGGTCCACAGTCAACGCAGCCGTCTACGACTAGCTTTATGGAGATGGTGACTTCATTTTCCAGCAGGACTTGGCACCTGCCCACACTGCCACAAGTACCAAAACCTGGTTCAATAACCATGGGATTACTGTGCTTGATTGGCCAGCAAACTCGCCTGACCTGAACCCCATAGAAAATCTATGGGGCATTGCCAAGAGAAAGAGGAGAGACATGAGACCTTCCATTACACCTCAGCAGTGCCACAGGCTGATAGCATCCATGCCATGCCGTATTAATGGGCCCAAACCAAGTACTGAGTACATATGCATGATTATACTTTTCAGAGGTCCTACATTTTTCTACTTAACATGCTTTTTTTTATTGATTTCATGTAATATTCTAATTTTCTGAGATTGTGAATTTGGGGTTTTTCATAAGCTGTAAACCATAATCATCCAAATGATAAATAAAGGCTTGAAATATCTCGCATTGCATCATGTAACGAGTCTATCTCATATATTCGTTTCACCTTTTAAGTTGCATTACTGAAATAAATGAACTTTTGCACGATATTAACATTTTTCGAGTTTCACCTGTGTGTATATATATATATATATTCCATATAAAAAAAATTCCATAAACTACAATTCATCGGGTAAAAGTGTGGTGTAGAGCGGCTTTCCAGGTTCAAATCATTGCTGACCTGTCCTCGTGGGCTCTGACTCTCAGCACCCCTGTAATTAGCTGTTTTAAGAGGGGGAGGCTACATTTGTCCATCTACCTGCATGCTACCTCCTTAGTGGCAGAGTTGCAGGATACTGTAGCTTCGTCCCATTTAAACGAATGGGATAAAGCTGCAGTACCTTGCATCACCATTATTCTGTAGACAACGTGAAGTTAAACAGATCCATGTAAATAATGAAGAGGCATGTGTGAGCGCTGCACCCTCCTCAGACGGGTGTCAGGTTGACGTGCCAAAAGTCATACCTCACACTGATGTGATATTGATGACCTATCCTAAAGATAGGACATCAATATTCTTATCCCGCATAACCCCTTTAATTCTATTGTGCCTATAAGTCTCTAAAGCAGTCGATCAAATAAACCCCAGCATATTAACATTTCTGTATACAGGCAAATAGGAGGCATATGTGGGCGGAGTTACATTGCCTCAATGATGTAGTGGGGGGGCAGCGGCCAACAGTGCTGGTGTGGGCGGGTAGGTCGACCCTGGGGAGGCGTGCTTGATCTTTGATGGAAGGCGGGCTCCGCAGTGGAGGGGGGCGTTCCTGGGCACCGTAGAAAGATAACAACGCCCCTCTGGGCACTTTACTGACTAATTTGCATAATACAAAAAGTGGATTTACGCGTAAATGAAAGACAGAAACGAAGCATGAAGGGTACATCAAGAAAGAAAGTATTTTATTGTACATGGCAGTCGTTTTACTTTCATATCGGTAATCCATGTGAAAGATTTCCTTTAAAAAGAGATTGTCATGTACTGTCAGCCAGTGGCATACCTTCAGAGGAGGCAGACCACACAACTGCTGTAAGGGGGAGGGGGCCTGGAGTTCTCCTCTTTCCATTGTGAAAACACTGCATTTTCATGCAGCCACCACTAGGGGCAGCGCAGTGCAAACAGATGATTTCAACTTCCATTTCAGCCAGTAGTAACTTCATAAATTCCTATGCACTGAGCTCCCCCTAGTAATGACTGTAGGCAGCCAGATTTGTAATAGACGGGAAGCAGGAGATTTATCAGTGTATTTATGTAACTTGTCCGGTGTGAATACATTGAGAAATATGGAGATCAGAATGTGCACCATATTTATGAAATCTTCCACTTTACTGACAAGTCGGATAAAGTGGGTAAAGCCAAGGCTGACTTTTTTATCGTCCATATACTCTTTATGGACAATGTGGTTCAAGGATGTTACTGCTGTTATAATCGTGTCAGGCAGGTATATACCATAGGAATGCGAGGTATATGTTGTCATTACAAAGTTTACATTATAGGGACTGCTGATCATTTAGTGAGCAATAGACAATCATTATATACAGTGATGTAGTGAGTAGTTGGCGTCTTATTATTGTTACCGTACTATGTATTTTTATGATTTTTATGATTATTTAAATAAAGAGTGATTTTTAAAGGGATTTAATGTTACTCATTGGTTTTTTTGGTATTACATTTTTTATTGTCCGCTTGATTAAAAAAAAGTTTTAATTCTTCAGAAATATGGAGCATTGCATCCCTGCCTACAGGTCACCGCTGCAGCCATTCATTGGCTTCATCAGTGACATTCCATGTACGGCTGAGGCCAGTGATTGGCTGCACTGTGACCTGCATGCACAGAACATAACTGCTGCAGCCAGGAAAACAAACAGCAGCAGGGAGGACCAGAGCACAGCACATGGCGCAGCAGGGAGAAAAAGGGTAATTGTGCTTCTTTTGTTACTTTAGCACATTTATAAGGGCTGCCCTAGTTTTTTTTACTAACTTGGACAACCCTTGTAATGGAGCAGAGCGAAGCAGCCAATGAGGAAAATGACCGCTAAGCCACAACCAAACACCATATATCATTTTAAGCTCACACTGGACAGTCCCTTTAATTGTGATCATTTTGTCATGCATTGAACATAGAAGAGCACTATAGGGATGAGTTTTCTCATTTTCTACATTCTGACTTGTAGGTTTCGGTAGTTCTTTGACAGATCGTATGTTCCGCCTCCTTTCTCTGGCACAGGCTTTGAGTTAAGACCAGTGCTTTTCTTTCAGTTGAGGCTGAAGCAGATGGAACAGTAAATCACTGACAAGCAACATGTTTCTAATTGTGATACTGATACTTCCTCCCTGGTGTGCATTATAAAGAATAGAGATGCTGGCAGACAAAAACAGATGTGATTTTGAATTGCAGTTTTTCAGTGATTAACAATATGCTGTGTGAATACAAAACAATGGCAGGGAATTTCATAGGGAGGTGATCGGTGGGAGAGAGGATCCTTAAAATTGGATGTTCCTTAGCCACAGTAGCTCTTTATAATGAGAAGCATTAAACCAGTCAGAATAAAAGTTTTGTTAGATTTCTAAATCAAATTACCTTCCCAAGCTATAGTAAAAGTCTACCAAAAATATAAATTGGTGAGTTCCATTGATGTCCAAAATAACATAAAACATAACATAAATTAGACATAGTAAGTACCAAGTCAATACCCAACCCATGTGGCAGCAATATGTGTGGTACTTTAACGTTTGTCACCACTTTAGAATTTTCTATATTTCCACATAAATTTGACCTAATACAAGTCCTAGAAATAGATAAAGATAACTAAATTTAAACAAATGAGTAAAAAAAATACTGGACTTGGTTATTTATTTATTGAGGAAAATGATCCAATATCACATGTCTGTGACTGGCAAGAGTATGTGAACCTTTGCTTTCAGTGTCTGGTGTGACTCTCTCGTGCAGCAATAACTGTAAGTAAGCATTTCCGGTAATTGTTGATTAGTTCTATACATCGGCTTGGAGGAATTTTAGTCCATCCTCCATACAGACCAGCTTCAACTTGGTTGTTCTGGTGAGTTTCCTTCCATGTCCTTTCATAACGTTTTTATTGGATTAAGGGCAGGACTTTAACTTGACCATTTAAAAACTTTAACTTTATTCTTCTTTAACCTTTCTTTGGTAGAACGACTTGTGCGCATAATATCGTTGTCTTGCTGTGTTCACTTGAGATTCAGCTCATGGACACATGTCCTGACATTTTTCTTTAGAATTTGCTGGTATAATTCAGAATTCCGTCAATGATGGCAAGCTGTCCTGGCCCAGATGCAGCGAAACAGGCCTAAATCATGATTCTACCCCTACTGTGTTTCACGGACGGGATGAGGTTTTTATGCTGGAATGCATTGTTGTTTTGTCTTCTGGTGGATTAGTGGAGTCCAAGCTCTTTGGAGATGGTTTTGTGACCTTTTCTAGCCTGATGAGCATCAACAGCTCTTCTTCTGAGGTCTGCAGAAAACTGCTTTGTTTGTGCCATGATACACTTCCACAAACATCTGTTGTGCAGATTAGACTTTCATAAATCCCTGTTCAACAAAAGGTTGCCCACTCACACCCCAAATTATCTTCTAATCCCAAAGGTTCACATACTTCTGCCACTCACAGATGTAATATTGGATAATTTTTCTCAGTAAATAAGTCGCCAACTCTAATATTTTTGATTAATTTGCTTGATTTGGATATCTGTATCTACCTTTTTGGACTTGTGTAAAAGCCTGATGTAGGTTTTAGGTAAAATGTATGCAGGAATATAGAAAATTCTGAGGGGTTTACAAACGTCCAAGCACCACTGTAAGTGTTCAGATGTGTAGGGCCACTGGTCTATTTTTTTATTATTGTCCACCATTTTTTTTGCATTTGGTGTTTAGAATATGAGTGAAACCTCAGCTGGGCGAACCCCACACAATGTCAATGGGAACTTTACAAACTTTACCCCCATGTGCCACAGGTACTAAATATTAGACTATAGGCTTTGATGGGCAAGTGTACAGAATAACATTATGTTGAATTAAAAATATCTGTCTCTAAATTTACATTCTCTATAATGTTTTGGGCTGCTAAAATTTCAGGTTTAAACATTTGTCAATGGTAACAGAATACTCTTACATCAGTCTCATGTTTGTAAAGCTAAAATGGAGAGGTCAGGACATGGTATGAGAGTTAACTATAGGTCACCCACTTGGATTCTACTCTGATTTGACCTTTTTCAATTGGGTGGTGTAAGTAACTGTATCTGCTCATGTTTTATTTATAAAGAACTGGGGTAGCCATTTACAGGCCTGGAGTTAATGTCAGGTGTTTGCACTGCTATTTAGGTCACTCCCTGCAGATCAAATAGCATTGTGATGTTTCATCAGAACACACAGGGGTTTTAAACTACACTCTGCTTGACTTCATGCTGTTATTGCTGAAGTCTCTGCCCTGTTATCTGGCAGTTTACAATAAAATCACGTTCCATCTTAACAGACTCAGAGATTTTGATAAAACAGACATTGCACAGGCAGCAATATTAACCCCTTTAAGACATAGCTCAATTTGGCCAGAAGACTTTATTTAGATCTCCAACTCTCTGGATCTCAGTTTTATGCGGCCTTTTTTTTTCATACAATTTTGTTGTAGTACATCTTGAGTTATTTATATGTTGTGATGGCTAACCTCCGGCACTCCAGCTGTAGTAAAACTATAACTAGCAAAATGCACACTTGATTGGCTGTTCTCAGAACTCCATAGAAAAGAATGGAGCATGCTGGGAGTCGTAGTTTCGCCACGGCTGGAGTGTCAGAGGTTAGCCATCACTTCCCTAGCCAGTGACCCCACAACTGGACAACAGTGCCTATACTACAATACGTGAGAGCTGCCTATTCTTGTCCGCAGCGGCGGACAAGAATAGGACATGTTCTATTATTTGCAGAGCCGCGGACAGGAAGTTCGGGGCCGAAGCCCGGAAGTTCTGGGCCGCGCTCCGCAAATGCGGTAGAGGAGAGCACACATTATGCTCTCCGCATCACGTCCGGCCCTGTAGAGAATGAATGGGTCCACAGCCGTTCCGCAGAATTGCGGAACGGATGCGGACCCATTTGCGGATGTCTGAATGGAGCCTAACACCAGTGGCAAACGAGGAAACCAAAACATGCCAACAAGTCAGAATCAGTAGATCAATACGATGCCAAAATGCCAGAAGCAAAAACTGTAGTCACAATACCAAATCCAGAAATCCAAAGCCAGAAGAGTCTTCAATAATGCAAGGAACCAGTAGGGGGAGCAAGAGGACAAGAAATTCACCGGCAGATGCAGGTGGCGGTCTTTTATACAGAAAGAAGGCAGCTAATGCCAGCATGCCTGTATTCCGGGTGGAGCTGCCACCTGCGCGCCCTGGCATTCGGGAGTCCCAGTGCACCTCCTCATTGGCCTGGGATTCCGACATCATCTAAGGCAGCCCTGCAGCCTGATTTTCCCAGCAACCGAATGCTGATGTCGCTGCTACTTGGGGCGACATCACTGCTTTCATTCATTTCTATGGGGCAGACGGAAATAGCCCAGCCAGCGCTTGGCTATTTTCAGCGGCCCCATTGAAATGAATGGAAGGCGGCTGCGCATGTGCAGTGCACCCTTCATTCATTTCACCGATCCGCTCTCGTTCTAGGTGCGGGTCCCAGCGGTGGGAACTGCACCTATCAGACAATAGGGGCATATCCTAGCGATATGCCCCCATTGTACATGATGGAAAAATCCCTTTAAGGGATGTGGGCACATGTGTGTGGCGAGGAGGACACGTGTGGATGTTGTTCTGCTTTAAAGGGGTTTTTCAGGGTTCAGAGCTGAATGCGGACATATCCCCATTTTCATGTAAAACGTCTCGGGCAGCGCTAAAGCCGGCCCATCAGAGCCGGTGATGTCACCAAACACACTGCTGGGCGGAAGCCTCCACCTAGCAGTGTGTTATGGTAAATAAAAGAGCCCTTGCTCTGCGCAATCCTACGCAGGGCAAGGGAGAGCATGGGAGCATGAAATGATCCGATGCTAACATCAGGGGGCTGCCTGGGTGAAATTATGGCTATGTCCGGGTTCAGCTCTGAACCCGGACAACCCCTTTAAATCTTGGACCTCACTGTCAACTAATTTCATAGACCATAGATTGGTCTGTGCGTACACAGAAATTCCACTGCAAACAGATGAAGTTGTTGGATTGCATCAATAACCATTATAAGTAAATTGTCAAAATGATCCAGTCTGAATCTATTCTGACCTGCATGACCATTTCCATTCCAGTGTCAACTCCATTATGAAGGAAAGATGAATTTATTTGACTGTACTAGAATCCGTTCATCCCATTTTCATCTTGACCGTATATTCCTGTGATACAATAGTAATTTCAGACTAAAGGACCTATTAGACGGAACAATAATCGTTTAAATTTATGTATAATCATTAAAATGTGAAAAATTATCTTTACATGTAATAGTGTGCAGCGTCCAAATGACAAGCGATAAATCATTCGTTTTTCCATGGATCACACAAATCTGCCTGACTGAAAGATTATCGCCGCCACATCCTCTTGTCTAATCAGAAATCCGCCAGTAAGGCAATGAGTTAGTGTAATTAGAATATAGCACTCGCCTATAAGCAGTGCGCTGAACTCCCATTCAGTGCACTGTTCGGGGGTGCAGCGGTTCATGCTTTATCACTTTATAAATAAAATCTCACAGACACTCTATGTTATGCCAAAGGCTAAAGTGTGGCCCCGGAGCATTTGGCCCTGAGGTCCATTCAGCAACTTTTAGGGTACGTTCACACGACGACAATTGTCGCGTGACAAAAAGTCGCGCGACAAATAGGGCACAACTTCACTGCAACATTTGTCGCGCGACATTTTGTCGCACTATTGTCGCGCGACAATTTTTATAATGGGAGTCTATGGTGTCGCATTGCGACATGCGACATGCTGCGACTGCGACGCGACAGTCGCAGAAAAACCCATCTTGAATGGATTTTCTCCGACTTTCATGTCGCAGTCGCAGCATGTCGCACTGCGACACCATAGACTCCCATTATAAAAATTTCGCGCGACAATAGTGCGACTTTTTGTCGCGCGACAATTGTCGTCGTGTGAACGTACCCTTATGGTTTATTGCATTCACTGTGCCAGTTCCTGCATAGACTGTTTTATAATTCTATGACATATTGTTAACCCCTTCTACCCCGGAGGTTTTTTTGTTTTTGCGTTTTTGTTTTTCTCTCCCTGCCTTCCCAGAGCCATAACTTTTTTATTTTTCCATTCACATAGCTGTATGAGGGCTTGTTTTTTGCAGGACAAGTTGTACTTTCCAACGCCACCATTGCATATGATGTAGTGGGAAGGGGGGAAAAAATTCCATATGGGGTGAAACTGGGAAAAAAAAGCAATTTTGCCAAAGTTTTAGGGTTTTTTATTTATGACATTCGATGTGCGATAAAAGTAGTTTCATTCTACAGGTCAGTACGAATCCGGTGATGCCTTTATATGTATAGTTTTTCTTGCGTTTTGAAAAAAAATCTGTTTTATTTTTTCGTCGCTGTATTTTGACCCATATAACTTATTTGTAATTATGTGTACGGAGCTGTGTGGGGGCTCATTTTTTGTGGGGAAATCTGTACTTTTCATTGATACCATTCTGGGGTGTGTGACTTATGATCATTTTTAAATTTTTTTGTAGAAAATCAAGCGACCAAAAACAGCAAATCGCCCATTTTGACGCCTTTTTCTGTGTCGCCGTTTGCCGTATGGGGAAGTTATTTTTATACTATTGGTGTTTTCGCACATGCCGATCCCTGTTATGTGTATTTTTTATTTTTTTAGTTCTTTTATTTTTATTTTGAATTTTTTGAATTTTTTGTTATTTTTTATTTTTAAAATTTTTATTTATTTTACACCTTTTTATAGTTCCCATAGGGAACTATAAGGCTGGGTTCACACGAGCGTGACGGATTTAGGTCCGGATGCGCTCCGGATGCGTTCAGTGAAAACTGTGCGATTTTGCAGGCAAAGCTATTCAGTTTTGTCTGCGATTGCGTTCAGTTGTTCAGTTTTTTCCGCGCGGGTGCAATGCGTTTTGATGTGTTTTTCACGCGCGTGATAAAAAAACTAAAGGTTTACAAACAACATCTCCTAGCAACCATCAGTGAAAAACGCAACGCACCCGCACTTGCTTGCGGATGCAATGCGTTTTTCACGCAGCCCCATTCACTTCTATGGCTAGGGAGTGAAAAACGCAGAATATAGAACATGCTGCGATTTTCACGCAACGCACAAGTGATGCGTGAAAAAAAACGCTCATGTACACAGCCCCATTGAAATGAATGGGTCAGGATTCAGTGCGGGTGCTATGCGTTCACATCACGCACTGCACCCGCGCGGAAAACTCGCCCGTGTGAATGCAGCCTAACAAGCAATCATTAGATTGCTATTCTCATAGACCCCAATGCACTAGCATTGGAGTCTATGAGAAAAATAGCCCTGCTAGAAAAGCCCTGCTACAGACATGGGTTCCATAGGAGACAGTGTGCGCAGCAGCCTCATGTCATTCACTAAGACAGGGGCTGCTTCACACAAGCTCCAGTTCCTCTGATTGCTGCACGGGGGAGCCGGAACATCACCGGAAGCGCACGCTTCCGGTATTTTGCGCAAGTGTAAAATGTCCGCAACCTTCATTACCACTGGTCGCGGACATTAGCCGTGGGTGTCTGCTGTATGAAACAGCAGGCACCCCACTGCTATGGCGCCCACTCCACTCATTAAAAAGTAACCAAACTTTATATAAACTTTTGATATGTCTGAGTGATATAATAAAAGGTTTTAATTGATGGGGGCTCCAAAAGCTGAGACCCCCACCGGTTGCTAAAATGTGGAGTTAGAAGCACTCATTAAGCACTGTCTCATTGTTGTTGGACAGAAGTGAATAGAGGGTCATTAGACTTGCTGTTGAGGTCATCTCCACTTCCATCTTTAGCAAGAGGAGACAGCACACAATGACCCTGTTTTAACATGCCATCACTTCAGAATTCTGTCTTCAAAAAGTCACAAAATCGGGCTTTTGCGAGTTTTTTTGCACTCACTTGTGCAAACATTTTGTAACTTTTAGCATTTTTACACCACTCACTCCAGTTTTGAAATATGAATGGGGAATTGGGTGTGGTTAGCTATGTTAATGGGTTTCATTCCAGATTTATCATTGAGTCTTCTTTAAAAAGTCTCAAAAAATGCTATAGTCTCACAGTAGGAGGTTGGAGTAGGAAAACTGGAGTAGCTGCTCTAGACAAAAGTGTTAGGTTTAAGAATGAGACAAATCTCTCAAGTAAGGGTACTTTCACACTTGCGTTGGTGCGGATCCGTCTGTTTATTTGCACAGACGGATCCGCACCTATAATGCAAATGTTTGTATCCGTTCAGAACGGATCCGTTTGCATTAGTTAGAAGAAAAATGACAAAGTCCAAAACGGATCCGTTTTGAATTACATTGAAAGTCAATGGGGAACAGATCCGTTTTCAAATGCACCATATTGTGTCATTGAAAACGGATCCGTCCCCATTGACTTACATTGTAATTAAAAACTGATCCGTTAGGCTCCGCCTCTTCAGACGGACACCAAAATGCTGTGTTTTGGTGTCCGCCTCCAAAATGGAATATAGACTCAAGCAAAACTGACTTCATATGTTCCCCTCATTGTAAATTGCCCCATGAGTTCTTCTAACTCCTCATTTTAGCAGTTGTTGGGAGTCTCGGCACTTGGATCCTCACGGATTTAAAGTTGATATAAAGTACAGTTGCTCTTTAAGGGCATCTAATCAGAGCTGGGATCTAACTCTTGATTGTCTATGGCTATTTAACACTTTATTTGGGTATATATACTGTATGCTTGCATACTATATTGTGATGAATATGCTGTAATAGTATTACATTGGGCTATAAAGGAGGTTTTTTCTGATTTTCGGTGTACTAGCAGCTAAAAGAACGAGGAGTCCCCAATCTATCAGACAACTGAGGAGTACAAAATGAAGAAAGCATCCCACTGTGAAATATTTCAAGGTCACAGCTCGGTTGGCCATGAGATTTCTAGCTAAAAAGATAGAAGGTGACAGTACTTAGAGTTTGGTAATGTTTGCTCAGTGAGCATGAAATGAAATTTAACAGAGCGCTTTCACTGTATTTCTTAATTTATTATGGTTGTTTAGATTTCTTGGAAAATAAAATGGCAGTTGGTCATCCTTAAATTGCTCAATACATGGTAGTAGCCCGGAAAAAGACTCGTTGGATCTGTTAGAGAACTTTGTAGTCATCCATAACCATTGTAATCAGAGTGACGCTTTGTCGCCTCTTCTCTCTCTGCTAGCAGTTGAGCCTTCAGCCACCGTGGTGTTGGAGGAGAGGTGTATAGGGGGCTTCCGATATGGTTCTTTTGTAGATAAAATCTAATTATATGCTGACATTTTACTGTTCCTTAGTGACTCTAAGAACTCTTTAACCCTTTTTAGGACTTGGCCATTTTATATTTTTTTACTCCCGGGTCATAACTTCTTTATTTTTCCATTCACAGGCCACATGACGGCTTTTAGTTTCTAATGTTGCTATTTAATATTACATAGAATGTAGTGGGAAGCTAAAAAATTCCAAATGGGGTGGAATTGGACAAATACACAATTCCGACCCAGTTTTATCGGTATCGTTTTTACAGTGTTACTTTTATTCTCCAGGTCAGTATGATGACAACAATACCACAATTAAAATGTTCCCATTTTGAAATATTATCTTGTATCTCAAATATCTTACTAATCAGGATAGTTTGGAAGTAAATAAATTTATAGCGGAGATGAATACCGTACATCAACATAAAATATTTATGAACAAATGGAATCTGGGCAGATTTCGTACTGTCTTTATGAGAATTTGTATATACGGTTTGCCCCACTGTACCTAGAGTGTGTAGAGCAGGGGTGCACAACCTGCGGCCCGGGGGCCACATGCGGCCCTCGATACCATTCTGTGCGGCCCCCAAACATCTGATAAAATACATCTATGGTCATCTAAAGGTCTATGTCTTATGGCTTCTTACATGTATCTTTCATGTATTCTCCTATTAGATGGGAGTCCTAGAACTGTAACTAGACATTTATAGTATATACTGTATGTTCAATATGCCAGAAATACAGTATTTCAGTTGGTAATGCCCCTTTAAGTTTTATTTTCGGCCCTTGGAATTGCTTCAGATTGACAATGTGGCCCCCAACCAGAAAAGGTTGTGCACTCCTGGTGTAGAGAGACCAGAAATATTTGTCATTTCCAGGGTCACTTAGATGGGACACCTTTGTGGCATAATATACATTTTGAACATTATGTTTAGTGGTTGCCAAATTTTGGTTTAGTAAAGGAATGGTCTAAAATTCACAATTTTTGATATGGATAAGTTAAAGTCTTTACATAAAATTATTGTATGAAATAGAATTGTTTTGGGAATACACTTTAGATATGCTCAAATTGCATGCATATATAATACTAGTAATAAAAGTAAATATAAAAATGGTGATGTAATATATAATACAGTATGTTAATTTCTACAGTTGGTAAAATACATTTAGGGGATCATTTATTAAGCCCGGTGTTTTAGACGTTGAAGTGTTAAATCCACGTTGGTGACCCTAACTGGATACACTTAAAACGGTTGTCTCACTTCAGCAAATGACATTATCATGTAGAAAAAGTTAATGCAAGGCACTTACTAATGTATTGTGATTGTCCATATTGTCTCCTTTTCTGGTTTGATTCATTCTTCCATCACATTATACACCGCTCGTATCCAGGGGTTATGACTAGGGATGAGCGAACTGACTTTGGATGAAACATCCGAAGTCGATTCTCATAAAATTTTTATTCTAATACTGTACGGAGCTCAGATGAGCCGAAGTTATTAAGGTACCGCTTGGAACCGAACCCGAGTTCGGGAAATGTTTTTTTACAGTAGAAATTAATTTATGAAGTTATTGCGTGAAGCCTCGCTAGACTTCGCGAAGCAATAACTTTGGCTCATCGGAGCCAATACATTCTAATACTGTACGGAGCTCCTGCTCCATACAATATTAGAACAAAGTTTTATGCAAATCGACAAAGCTGGCACACATACTAAGGGCCAACGAGACAATTTTAGAAAGAAGCCTAGAAAACTGTGTGGTTATAAAATAACCTACATTTATTAAAGGTGTACACCATTATTTTGGCATGAAACGCAAGCCAGACAAGAGTTGGTAAAGTATCTAAGATGTCTCAGAATATGAAACAAATGTATCATACAGTGCGTACCATGGGAATAAATATGGGACCGTTTTATGTTGTCTAAGTTTAGTACTGTAATAATAACTGTGTTAGCTGGTGGACATACAAGCAATGGTATGGAATTTGCTTTCTCCACCAATGCCATGCTCTTTAATCAGACTGTTTTCTCATAAGCTAGAGTGATTATAATAAAATCATCACAAGAGATTCTTTGAAGAAGCTTTAACTAAAAATTGTTAAAGTGTCAGCAGAGCATGGGGACATTTTATATTAAGAAATCGAGAAAACCAGTTGAATTCACCTTTGAGACGTATGGTCTCTGGGATAGGTATCATAACTGAGAAGACTTAATGTTAAGAAAAATGTTAAATATTAGGAGAATATGTAGCATTTATCAAAAACTGTCAAACTTCAGTTGGCAGCAGATTCATTGATATGAGGTGTTGGGGTGGTGATTTTCTATCTACTATAGTGCCCCTCTTCTCCAACCCAGTTGCGAAGGTTTATACATCAGGTTTATGTCTGACTTTTTTGTTGTCTCTAATGACACTAGACAGGGCTGACTTATGTCTCCCTTAATTTTTGTTTTAATAATAGAACCCATTGTGGAATAACAAATCACTGATGTCAATTTATCAGTAAATGAACATCATATAGAATTGTTTGCAGACAATGTCCTGCTATCACTCACAGACCCCATACAGTAAATTCATTACCTGTGTTGTTGGATATTATTCACAGATTGAGTAAGGTCTCATAAGAGGAGGTGAAAATGTCTACGTTTCAGATACTCACTCTCTGTATCTCTCCCTGATTTGTCTCTGTACTCTCCGTTGCAGTGGCGGCCCATTACCAATGCCCTCCTGCTCCCTTGGGTATCATATCACTTATCTTTTCTACCTGCAGAGGTGGCTTCCTTGCTGAACTACAGGCCTGGTCACCTGGTCAGCCATGGTCTGTGCTTCTCTGAAAGGGCTCCTGGACTGCATCTAGGGCACATGTGTGAGCACTCCCTGGCTCATAAAAGGCCAGCTCTCTCGTATCCTTATATTCACAATCTATGGGTATTTTAGGCACCTTCCGCAGTGGGAAGCTGTCTGGGCTTTAGGTTCTCTAGTTATAGTAAATAGTTTAGGTGTGTTTTTCTGCTGTATACTAATGTACCTACCTCTGCTTGTTTTAATGACGGACTTGTCTCATGAATTTGCACGAACACTGTTGGCCCTGACCTGTGCCTGTACCCTAACTACAAGTACTGCCTAATCCCTCTGTGCCTTGCCTGGTGTTTCTGCCCCCTGTGGGTTAGGGTATTTTCACACTTGCGTTTTCATTTTCCGGCATAGCATTTCGTCGTTGGGGCTGTATGCCGGAAAAAACTGATCAGTCACATCTCCATGCATTCTGAATGGAGAGAAATCCGTTCAGGATTCATCAGGATGTCTTCCGCTCAGTCTTTTTGACATTTCAGGACGAAGATAGTACCGCAGCATGCGGTATTATCTCCGTCCTGAAGTGCCGGAACATATGCCTGAATGCCGATCAGGCATTAAGTCCCATTGGCTTACATTAGTGCCGGATCCGGCATTAAGAAATACCTGAAGGACTGATCCGTCCTTCTGGTCTGCGCATGCGCAGACCTTTAAAACTGTAAAGAAAAATACAAGGCGGATCCGTCTATCCGCATGATAAGCGGAGAGACTGATCCGCACTTGCAATGCATTTGAGAGACAGATCCGCATCCGTCTCCAAATGCTTTCAGTTGTCATGCGGTATGACGGATCTGGCAGGTAGTTCTGACAACGGAACTACCTGCCGGACCCTCACAACGCAAGTGTGAAAGTAGCCTTAGCTGCCAACTACACTGGGACTATTCAACAAAGTAGATGCCTGGTGGCTCCCGTGTAGCAAAGACCAGATCCCTGTATAGGGGTTAAAGGTTGAATACCAGGGAACTGCCAGGATAATGCCCTTATGACTAGCCCAAAGTCAAACTAGTTAGTTGGTGCAGTGGTTACACACTCACTAATCGTAACACTCTCCAAATTCTATGGCTGGGTTCACACGAGCGTGTCCGGATTAGGTCCGGATGTGTTGCGGATGCGTTCAGTGAAAACTGTGCGATTTCACAGGCAAAGCCATTCAGTTTTGCCTGCGATTGCGTTCAGTTGTTCAGTTTTTTCCGCGCGGGTGCAATGCGTTTTGATGCGTTTTTCACGCGCGTGATAAAAAACTGAAGGTTTACAAACAACATCTCCTAGCAACCATCAGTGAAAAACGCAACGCACCCGCACCTGCTTGCGGATGCAATGCGTTTTTCACGCAGCCCCATTCACTTCTATGGGACTAGGGCTGCGTGAAAAACGCAGAATATAGAACATGCTGCGATTTTCACGCAACGCACAAGTGATGCGTGAAAAAAAACGCTCATGTACACAGACCCATTGAAATGAATGGGTCAGGATTCAGTGCGGGTGCAATGCGTTCACATCACGCATTGCACCCGCGCGGAAAACTCGCCCGTGTGAAAGGGGCCTATCAGTTTAAGTTTGTCAACAAAGCCTCCCTTATTTAGGATTAAACTAATTTACCCCCCAACCTCTAAACCCTTTGAACTAAATGATTTCCCTTTACTGGCTATGTACACCTATGAAGGCAATTTTTGTTCATGATTACATTTTACAAATTTTTGGCTAAAAATCATATTTTCAATTGGCCTTTATTACAAATATTGAACCATTCTCTCACAAAGGGATAACTGTTTTTCTAGCTGAGTGACTAGTACTTTCACTTTGTGCTAATAACCCTCATCTCTAAACTACTAATGCCCCTTTCATATGAGCATTTTTGCTTTCCGTCCTAGAGTTCCGTCCTCGGGGCTCTAGGACGGAAAGATACTGATCAGGATTATCCTAATGCATTCTGAATGGAGAGAAATACGTTCAGAATGCATCAGGATGTCTTCCGTTCAGTATGTGAACGTTTTTTGGACGTTGACAAAACCGCAGCATGCTGCGGATTTGTCTTTGTCCAAAAATCCGGAAGACATGCCGTAATGTCAGGTCTGATGTTAAGCTCTGCGCATGCGCAGCAGCAGTTCCGATCGGGGCCCCAGTGTAAGCTGGGGCTCCGCTCGGTTACCATGGCAGCCAGGACGCTACTGAAGTCCTGGCTGCCATGGTAAGTACTCCGCAGCAGTGTACTTACCTGCGCTGCGGCCTCCGGGCAGGGTCTGCAGGGAGGCCGGGTCAGGAAACCCTGATCAGCTCTGCCTGTGTACAATGCCTTCCCAGCAGGCTGGTTTCCCCTATAACTGGGGCTCCTTTGGATGCCCGAGTTACAGTGGAAATAGTGCAAAAAAAAAAGTCTGTGTCCCCAAAGGTCTTTCAGTGACCTCTTATGGACAAATTATCGCCCCGTTGCCATTATCGCCCTATTCACATGAAACTATACATGTTATATAACAAAACGACCAACACAAAATAGGTAACTAATTACGATAATTTATTTTGGTGTCATTTTGCACATTTAAAGAATACGGAGCTATAGTCTAAAAAAAAATACTTTTTAAAAATGTTTTGTACAGTTTCCCCCAATTAAAACTAAAAAAGAAATTTTAAGGCCCTATGTGTCAAGTGAAAAATTGTTGCAAAAATTACTTTGGTAGTCCCAACTCAAAGAGTTACAACTGTTCGAACCACCACGTGCACTAAATCACAAAAAAAAAGGTTCTTTTTAGGCCTGCTTATTAAAGTGTTAACCAATAAGTGCTTCCCCACTAGTAAGGGAAAGCACTTACTGGTTATTACATGGCACCTGTAACTGGGGGGCCTCTGCAGTGAAGGAAAGCGCTCATTTATGAATAGGAGGCAGGAAGTTAATGTTGCCACTTTTTCTGTAAAAATGACTTCGATCAAGTTCCTGCTGCATCGCCCCTGAAACAGAAGATTCATACTTACCTGCTTCATGCCGCTCTGGCCCCCTCTGCCTCCATCTTCCGGTTCCTGCACTTTTACACCTGTGTATGGCTATGGTCACATACACCGCTCCAGTCAATGACTGACTTCAGCAGTGACACACTGCTTGTGGCCACATCACCGCTAAAGCCAGTGATTGGCTGGAGAGGTTAATGTGACTATGGCCATAAACTGTCCGGATAAAAACAGTGCAGTGAGCAGGTAAGTATAACTCTTCTGTTTCAGGGGCCATCCCTTTAGGCTAGGGGCAGATTGGCCATAGACGTCACAGGCAATCTTCCCGGTGGGCCGTTATTCAGGGGGCCGCCTGGGCCCTCCTCACGGCTGGCCAGTGAAAGTTTTTGGGGATGTATTTTGTGCTCATGGGGGCAGTATTTTGTGATGAACTGTGGTATTTGGCTCTGTTGGGGTGGTATAATGTGCCACAATATGGTATTGCTAGCCCTGCCTTCCATCAGTTTGTACCCGACTACAAAACGGGGCCACTTCAAGTTCCCAGTCCGCCCCTGCTTTAAGCCCTTATGACATTGCAAGATATTCAGGTCATTTACCGGGAACAAGTCTTCATAGGGATACTCATTCATGATAACTGGCCGGTATAAGCAAGCTTTAGTCAGTACACAGAGTTAACAAGCCATTCTTGAATTCGGGTATAAAGCACAGAGGTGCAGAGCTAGGGCACATATTCACATTCACCAACATCTGGCCATGACTGAGCAGCTGACATAAATTCCCTGCCTAGCTCTGTGACTGGACACTGAGCCAGAAACCTGATTGGCTCGGCTTCCAGCTTTACTGATGGTGGACCATCTGGGGTTTGACCGGTTTGCATGGCAACCCTCCCAGCACAGCCATGTGCAAAATTTAGGCTGAGTAAACTCTTTATATCAATTCTATACTCCTAAACTCTAAATAAAATCACACCCTATCTACTCTAGAGGAAGGCACACCAATACCCAAATGGCTTCAAAAGGTATATCATTTTGTTATAAGCTTTTTAACAAACCCCCTCTGGACCCACTCCATCAAGTTAAGTCAATCTGGGAGGAAGATCTAACAATAAAAATATTCAAAGTCCAATGGAGTTATGCTTTACTTATGATCTTTAAAACTTTTAGACTTTTTTCCCATTTGATTCGCTTACAGATGATATCTCAATCCCTATACATAGGCAAAGAAAATGTCCAGACATCCCCAGTTTATGCTGGTGTTGGAACTCCCACGGCGGTACTTTATTCCATTTATAGTTCTTAATCTTAACACGTGAAAACAGATTGTCCTACTCCTTAAGGGGCTGTCTCATCTTGCCGTCACTAAGGTGAGATGAGACACGATTCCGAACACCAGCTGAACGGGAAATAGCGCCGCAATCTATGCTGTTTCCCTAACTCAGTAACACTATAGCTTGCTTTGCCACGCTGTTTCTGTAGCTCTTATGCACCACAATGGGAACTACTGAAACAGCAGAGCACCGGAGCGCTCTGCTGTTTCCCAGCTGGCTGGTGGTCATGACTGTGTCTTATCTCGTCTTCGTATCAGCGAGATGAGACAACCCCTTTAAGGATGTCTTTGGATTTCCTATGCATCCCAGGTAATCCTTAGCTGTCCTCTCAATTGGAATGAATGGTTTCTCATATCTTCATGGAACTATATTCAAACATTTTTGTATAATTACTAGAAAGAGGATTGCCTAAAACTGGAAAACCAAACCTCACACATCCTATCTATCCAGGATATTCTCAAGGCAGTTACCGATAAATGTCAGATTGAGAAGATGTAATCTTTGGCCGTTAGCCAATCTTGCGTTTTCAAGAAAAAAATTTATATCTGGTTTGCCTGCAAGTATAACTGTCTTATATGATTTTCTGAGGTACTCCTGCCTAGTATCACTTTATATTGCTAGTCTTTTGATATACTGTATATTTCTTACCTACTATTTTTATATTCTACATAGATATATAGGGATTAATTTATTAAGGCCAGCGTTTTAGACACCGGTCTTAACAAGCCCCTGTGCTGGCGGTGGATCTGCTGAAGTTATGTAGATTCCCCGGCCTACATTTAGACAATTATCTTGGCCTAAAACAGGGGAAGAAAATGATCCACATCCCTTCTGTATGAAGTAAATTATTATATACCGTAACTAATTTCACCTTCACTGTAGCGTTTAGATTGTGGTCAGCAAAGTAGATTGATGCACATTTGTAGGAAAATACTGATATGTATTAGGCAATGGAAGCTCACCATTTTTCTGCTTCAAGGTTTCAAGTTCCCCTATAGTTTAGTCTTCCTCAGATAAGAAGCAGTTGGTTCTCTGTCGCAGCATGGTGTGCTGTAAGAGTACATGATTGGCATGCGATACACACAATCCCTAAAGACTCTCTGATATCAGATCAAAGTTGTATGCATAAGGAAAGAGTTTTATTGTTTACCGTTGAGCTTCCCTGCTAATGTATGTATGAAATTTATCTTATTCTCACATCCAATGAACAAAAATTGCAGATAGTCAACATTTTCCATGAACACATTGGAAAACTATAATGAATCATAAAGATCATGTGATACATGCCTATAGCTTAGATACGGATATGAACACATTAGCAGCATTTACCGACAAAAATAAAATCAATTATAATAAACTCTACAAGTTCTTTCAGATTTAAAAAAAGACTTAGACACATTTATTTTTTGTGGACTGTGAAATAACTACCGTAATATTATATTTCGGGTTTTTTGTAATTAGTGTTTTGAGTATTGTGGCACAGTAGTTGATTGGCGTCAGTAAGTGTTCAGAAACTGAACTGAATGGACTAATGGTGTCTGAATACAGTCTAGACCAGGCACTGCCAGTATTCATTTTGAACAAATAAAGCTAATTAGGAAAGCTTTTTATCTAATGTCCTAGGCCCTAGGGTGATGAGAACAATGAAATGTTCAATCACCTATTGCTTCCACATATGACTTGTCAAAAAGATTCCCTGTAATAATGTATATCAGAATGCCCCTGGGAAAGAGTTCCTCAAATGTAAAAGAGCCAGTACACCAAGTGAACCATTTAAGGCCACTTTCATACTCGCGCTTTGGCTTTCCGTCTGTGAGATCCGTTCAGGGCTCTCACAAGCGGTCCTAAACGGATCAGTTTGCATCCTAATGCATTCTGAATGGAAAAGGATCCGCTCAGAATGCATCAGTTCAGTCTCCAATCCGCTTTGGAGACAGACACCAAAACACTGCCTGCATCGTTTTTAGTGTCCGTCTGATGAAACTGAGCCAAACGGATCCGTGCTGGCACACAATGTAAGTCAATGGGGACGGATCCTTTTTACTGACGCAATCTGGCACAATAGAAAACAGATCCGTCCTCCATTGACGGATCCGTCTTGGCTAGATTAAAGATAATACAAACAGATCAGTTCTGAATGGATGCAGACGGTTGTATTATCTGAACGGATCCGTCCATGCACAAAATGTGAGTGTGAAAGTAGCCTAAGGGGTTGTCTAACTTTTGCAAATGGCATTTATCATGTGGAGAAAGTTAGTACAAGGCACTTACTAATGTATTGGGATTGTCCATATTGCCTCCTTTGCTGGCTTATCTAATTTTTCCATCACATTATACACTGCTTGTATCCAGGGGTTATAACCACCCTTCAATCCACCAGTGGTGGGCGTGTTTGCACAGTATAGGAAAAGGCGCCAGGGTGGTGGCCTGGACAGCTCACTATAGTGTGCAAGCGTGGCTACCAGTGCTGTATTACGGGGTGGTCATAACCATGGAAATGAGCAGTGTATAATGTACTGGTAAAATGAATCAAGCCAGCAATGGAGGCAATATGGACAATTCCAATACATTAGTAAGAGCCTTGTATTAACTTTCATGGTAAATGCCATTTGCTGAATTGAGACAACGCCTTAAAGCTCTGATCTGACAGAATTTCTCAAATCCGTAAAGGCCATGGACACTTTTAAGGAGATTTTATATTGCGTTTTATTACAGGATCAAAAACATTACTAAGGGTACTTTCACACTAGCGGCAAGGAACTCCGGTAGGCTGTTCCGATGGGTGAACAGCCTGTCAGATCGGCGCTGCCACTAGTGCACGCGTGCCCCCGGACTACCGCTCCAGCCCCATTGACTATAATGGGGGCGGGCCAGAGTTCCAGACGACAGCAAGGCAAACATGCCGAGAGGCCGCCGGAATAAAAGTACGACATGTCACTAGCATTAGCCTAAAAAATGTCTGCCGTTTAGGCATTTTCATACATTGTCAGCCTGCTCAGTCCCATTCAGTGTGAAATCCATCAGGTGAACTCTCTCAAAGCACATTTTGTAACCTTTATCGCATCTAACAGATTTCACACTGAATGGGACTGAGCAGTCTGCAATGTATTCAAACATATGGAGGCTGCAGAACTCAAAGACAGCAGTATTTTTTTGATAAAGGACAATTTCAAAAATATTATGGGGGAGATTTATCAAACTGATGTAGAGTAGAACTGGCTTAGTTACATAGCAACCAATCAAGTTCCAACTTTCATTTTTCACAGCTCCTTTGGAAAATGAAAGGCGGAATCTGATTGGTTGCTATGGGCAACTAAGCCAGTTCTACTTTACACCAGTTTGATAAATATCCCCAGTATGTTTTTATCCCATGATACAGCTAATGCAATGAGGAAAAGGTGCCCGTGGCTTTTAAAGACACTTTATTTGTAAGAATACAGCTTATTCAATTGTAATGTGACTACCATCTCTGAGCTCTCTAATATAGTGGTCACGTTGTTAGGCCAGTACATATTTTTTGCCTATAGCATAGGTACTGAACTTTACTGTAGTCTAAATTTCTGGAACTATATGCACCATGGCAGGCACATATCATGATGACAATGACAACCTGCCTGCCACAGGGTTTTAGTTTAATGACAATTTGCCATGAATTGGGGGAAAAACTCCTGGCCCACCCCCTACTGGCAACTAGATAAATCACTGAATCAGCAGTCTACTTTAGTATGAATAAAGGCCCCTTTACACAGGCTGAGAATCCACCAGATAACCTCTAATGAGCGTTTCTCTAAACAGGTATAACGGTGCCACCGATTGCCTGGTAAATGAGCGAAACGCGTGTTCATCGGATAATATGATAATTTCTGTGGTCACCCAAATCTTTGTTTGCTGGCAGCAGATTGGGCCATCTAAACAGCACTCTGCTGCTGGCAAACAACAAGTCTGTATGGGGATGAACGAGGACATTATTGATTGCTACTCCCCATACTGTGGAGGAACGCTCGTTGGCGATCATCTGCCAGAAAATCTGGCAGTCTAATATACCCTTAAAGGGTAACTGTCATGTTTTCATTAAAAAAATCAATGTTAGCATATGTTACTGCTGCAGCAGCAGCGTTATCCATAAAGCAATCTTTACTTTCTTCACATACCACTGTTTTCCTGAAAACAGGAAAGCATAGTCACTAATAGTGCCACCTATAGACTGCTACATGGATGCCTGCTTAGATCGACAGCTGATGGCCTGTCGACTGATGCCTGGTTCAGCTCCTTTTAATGGATAGGTCTTAACTTGTCAGTCTGCCACCATTAGTGACTATGCTATCCTGTTTTTTTTTTTTGCCGCATTTAATATTTCCCCACTGTACATTGGCGCATCGCGCTTCCCCCGGGACCCACCTTTATCCTCCGGCTGCTCAGCTGATCTATCACACGGCGTCTGTATCGGTGTTGTGATTGGCAGCCTGGCCGGGGGCTCGTCCAGCGGGGCGGGGTTATGTCTTTATATGCTCGGCGTCCTGTAAGCCGCTTCGCGGCCATCACAGTGCCGAGCTTCTAACATACCAGCACGCCGTCCCTCTGTTTAGTGACGGCTTAGGCAGGGCTGTAGCTATTTACAATATATGCCACTCCTCATACTAGAGGTCCAGCATCAGGCAGGGCGATAACCTAAACCAGCCTCCCGTTCTGGCCATCACCACACCAGGGGTTATTGGCCTCCAGCTACAGCTCTCCGGTGTTAGACACGCTGCTCTGGCGTGACTATTGCCATTTTAGCAACTACTGTTAGTTGCGGTGCTCTACTAAGCCCACACCCATAATCAATGGTGCTAACGTGCTCCTGATGAAGTGTACCCCTCGGTACACGGAAACACGTTGAGCATTCTTAAAAATTGGAGCTGGAATAATTGTGCCATATCAGTGTCCCTCAACACCTGTGGGCTACCAATATTTACCAGTCCAGCACCTATCCAGTTTAATAGTACGGGGATGGTCATGCGCGCGACCATCTTCTGTCATTTAACATAGGTACAGGCGTTGAACATCTCGATCGCCAGTACTAATGTGTTAGTTGCATATATGTGTGAGTGGCAATCACAAGTGGCAACAACACTAGCCTCAGCCACTGTGTATTTCTCACACTTGTGTTTTTGGGCCATAGCAAGCCTATGTGGGACATCACCCCTTATGTCTTTTAATCGAACAATCAATAAATATATTTTTTTGTTTTGTTTTAACGTCCCTCCTTTGTATAATTAATCTGTTCTAATTTGAGGACGTATACCGAGTTATCTTATTAGTTTGTTTATTGGTGAATAATAAATTTGTATCGTAATTATCATAGCTGTTTATGAAAAAAAAAAAAAAAAAAGCAGTGCCCGGAGTGAAACCCGACCCACTATATTCAGTGGGATATGTTTGGCTCCATTAGGGGTCGGTGATGTGCCAAATTTGGCATTTATCTTTGTTATTCCTTTCCTATAACGGAACAGTACAACTGAAATAAATAGCGCAGGTGTTAAAGAGGCCTAACTTCTTATAATGCTATACCCTATCCTAGTGGTACTTTCATAATCACGTGTCATACAGCTGGATTGTAAATTAACAGGTAAAAAGTAAAATACTTGTAATTTTTAGCAGTGCCCCTGGTGCCATATTCGATAAATGACAATATACACTCCTTAACCACCTGAGGACCGCCGGGCGGTCCTCTTACTCTGGCTCGACGCATCGGCGCGTCATCTCGCATTTTTCTTCTCACGCGTTAGGGCCCCTAAAATGCCAGGGCAGTATAAATACCCCACATGTGACCCCATTTTGGAAAGAAGACACCCCAAAGTATTCCGTGAGGGGCATGGCGAGTTCACAGAAATTTTTTTTTTTGCCACAAGTTAGCGGAAATTGATTTTTTTTGTTTTTTTTACAAAGTCTTATATTCCACTAACTTGTGACAAAAAATAAAATTTTACATGAACTCACCATACCCCTCACGGAATACCTTGGGGTGTCTTCTTTCTAAAATGGGGTCACATGTGGGGTATTTATACTGTCCTGGCATTTTAGGGGCCCCTAAAGCGTGAGAAGAAGTCTGGAATCTAAATGCGTAAAAATGCCCTGTGAAATCCTAAAGGTACTCATTGGAATTTGGGCCCCTTTGCGCACCCAGGCTGCAAAAAAGTGTCACATGTGGTATCGCCGTACTCTGGAGAAGTAGGGCAATGTGTTTTGGGGTGTATTATTACATATACCCATGCTGGGTGAGAGAAATATCTCTGTAAATAACAACTTTTTAATTTTTTTTATACAAAGTTGTCAGTTTACAGAGATATTTCTCTCATCCAACATGGGTATATGTAAAAATACACCCCAAAACACATTGCCCTATATCTTCTGAGTACGGCAATACCACATGAGTGACACTTTTTTGTAGCCTGGGTGCGCAAAGGGGCCCAAATTCCAACGAGTACCTTTAGGTTTTACATGGCTGCTCACAATTTAGCCCCGCCCAAAATGCCAGAACAGTAAACACACCCCACAAAGGACCCCATTTCGGAAAGTAGACACCCCAAGGTATTCACTGAGGGGCATAGTGAGTCCGTGGGAGATTTTTTATTTTTTTTTGCCAGAAGTTAGCAGAAATGGAAACTTTATTATTATTTTTTTTTCCTCAGAAAGTGTCATTTTCCGCTAACTTGTGAAAAAAAATGAAATGATACATAAACTCACCATGCCCCTCTGCGAATACTTTGGGGTGTCTTCTTTCTAAAATGGTGTCATTTGGGGGGTATTTATACTATCCTGGCATTCTAGCACCTGAAGAAACATGACAGGTGCTCAGAAAGTCAGAGCTGCTTCAAAATGCGGAAATTCTTTTTTTTGCACCATAGTTTGTAAACGCTATAACTTTTACCCAAACCAATAAATATACACTTATTGGATTTTTTTTATCAAAGACATGTAGAAATGTATTTTTTTTTTTTATTTTACAACAGAAAGTGAAAAATGTCATTTTTTTGCAAAAATTTCGGTCATTTTTGATTAATAGCAAAAAAGTAAAAATGTCACCACCAAATGAAAGCTCTATTAGTGAGAAGAAAAGGGGGTAAAATTCATTTGGGTGGTAAGTTGTATGACGGAGCAATAAACGGTGAAAGTAGTGTAGTGCGGAATTGTAAAAAGTGGCCTGGTCATTAAGGGTGTTTAAGCTAGGGGGGCTGAGGGGGTTAAAATAAACCACACTACACAAGTTTATGGATGAAAAGGCCGCGGTCTTTATTTAAACTCGGGGTTACATTAAAACCATTCATTAAACCTTTGTTAATAAATAAATCATCAGTCCATAAATATCTCACCAAATATGTCCACCCAGATAGCAGGGGGACTAACACCCCCCCCCCCCAAGTTTAATCAGACCGCGACAAGAAATTTCTTCGGGACTTGCGGGCGGGGCGAACTTCTAGCTTGGTCTTCATCCAGTGACTGAAGCGATTCCAGGTGAGCACAAACCTAAATAGCCTGTCTTCCCGCCAAACATTCTGCTCCAATCAAAAGCCGAGATAAAAATAGTCCTCTGCCCAGCAACTGACCCCACTACTATCTCCACCAATTAAATTCATAAAAGTTTTGCCCAACAGCCAGTCAGCAACACCAATCTACCAATCATAAAACAGCTCTGACAGCTGCCGTCTAACTTCTTCTTCTGACTAAAACCCTACAAAAGAATTAGAAAAGAAAGGGGG
Organism: Bufotes viridis; assembly: GCA_033119425.1. Taxonomy (NCBI): domain Eukaryota; kingdom Metazoa; phylum Chordata; class Amphibia; order Anura; family Bufonidae; genus Bufotes; species Bufotes viridis. Next base: position 257,873,476 of record CM065590.1, read on the forward strand.
GGGGGGGGGGGAGAGAGAAAGCACAAAAACATACCCTAATCTCAATGGCACCATGAGGGGCACAGCTTATACGGCCATGCCCCTGTCATTCTATTTCCTAAAATATCACAAGAATGTTTGTACCCAGGACATTATCATGAATGGTAGTGATTGGAATAAACTGATGATACATAAATTACTGCCCCACCACTTTTCCCGAAAGACATTCTGCATTTGAGAGAAGAATGTTCATCTGATATTTGGCACAAAGACAGGAGAAGAGGGGGTTCACTGATGTGGAAAGCGAGGCTGTCAGGGCTGACACATATCTATGACCCTCTGAGGATGACAGCATTTTATTCATACTGAGCTACTTTTCAAAAAGGCCAAGGAGGTGAAGTGATGGCATGACTTAAAGATGCTTGGTGAGATGAATATACATTAAATTGCAGTGTGGCATTAAAGTCCTGTCCCGAAACTCTATATTATTTAGTGGGGAAACTGTTTAAGATCCTTGGGCTGTAAAACACAAGCTGGTCATATATGTCTTCATCTGTTTCTTATATTTCATTTAAATAAAAGGTAAGTGTTATGTTGGGTTTTCCTGGATCAGCATATTGATGGCCTAGCTCTAGAAGAAGCCTTCAATTTCAGATTAGCAGGAGTCTGATTGGCGGGAGGGCTTCTTCCTTGTTCATTTGGCTATCTGCGTAGTAGTAGCATTGCCTCATCCTATCCAGTTAACGGGACGAAACTGCAGTACCCTGCATCAGAAGTTTCCCAAGCTACAGTGCTCACACAAGTGCCGCAGCCCCTTCAAACCGCTGATTAGCTGAGGTGTAGGGAGCTGGACCCCACTGATCTGAAATTGACGCCCTTCAGTTTACCAATTCCAGAAAATCCCTTTGTTTTGTTTTTCTAATATGTGTAAATGTACAAGGTTGTGTACAGCATTTTCCATTTTTACAGTGACCCCCCGTGGTGTTTTTCACGTTTTGTGGCATTGCAACTCGAAATTAAAATGGATTTTTGAGGGTTTTGTAACATTTGTTTTAAACCAAATGTTTACCCCTTTGAAGGTGCCAGATGCCAGATGTGTTTATTGTGACACAACATTTAAAAGGGTTTTCCGAGATTTAAATACTGATGAATATCCTCTCGATAGATCATCAGTATCTAATCATTGGGGGTCCGACACCTGGGACCTCCGCTGACCAGCTGTTTAGGAAGGCATTGGTACTCCTGTGAGCGCAGCGGCCTCTTTGCTCACCAAGCACAGTGCCATACATGGTATAGCAGCTGTGCTTGGTATCGCAGCCCAGCCCCATTCACTTATATGGGGCTGAGCTGCGCCTAGGCCATGTGACTGATGAACTTTTCATCACTAGGCCTAGGGAAAGCTGCGAGCGCCGATGCCTTCTTAATCAGCTGATCGTGGAGGTACAGGGTGTCAGACCCCAGAGGACAGGTCATCGGTTTTTAATTCTCGAAAAACCCCTTTAAGACCATGAGAACTTCAATGTGCATAAGTATTCACCACCTGAAACTTGTCTGTACTTTGTGGCGCCGCCTTTGTGCTGCAATTACAGATGCAAGTCTTTTGGGGTATGCCCCATTATAACAACTTATCCTTAACCCGATTCACAAGGTGGGGCAGTAAATACTTTCACAAAGCACTGTAATAGTAACCTTTGGTTACATTTCAATCTGTTCAGCATCCCGTGCATTAACTACGCTGCCATTAGAAAGATACGGTCAGAGACGGTGTTCACAGTGTCAGCACTTTGAAACTATATATAAAGAGAGTTTAGGTGCACGCTACCAGGGCTGCAAAAGCAAACAAGAACTACAAGTAGCAGCACACTGCTTAATGCATAAAGACTTATGCAAACATTGAAAACATGAGTAAATATAAACTGCATTATTGCTATACTTACTATATAAATATTAGAAACACTTTGTAGATATTTTTGATCAAGAATATGTTGGGCCCATCTACCAGCGACCAGGTGGCTTCTAACAGACGGGACCTACACCAACAGTCTTGTCTTCTACTGGGCTTTTGGCTAGTGCATGCGTAGTTCGTTCCCTGTGCTGATGCCAGCACAGGGAAGGAACATGATGCCGACACTGCGCATGCGCTAGCTCGCACATCGCGAGATTTCGGCGCTCCAGCTCTGTGACTTCGGCCAGCAAGGAGGAGATTCGGAGCTGCGCTCAGAAAACGTGACTCCTCTCCGGACACAGGAGGTAAATCATATGGGGACTGGGTATTGCAGATGTGCTAGCGGCTAGCTAGCAGCCCATGTCCCCAGCTCTATACACAAAATCCTGGTGACAGGTTTCCTGAGCCGATCCAGTAGATTAATTACACAAATAGCATCAATTTTTATGGTACAAACATATGGTAATGGTTTTAGAAATGTTTTTTCTTGAAATTTTGTAACAGAGAAAAAATTTATAGTAAAGGAAAAATATACTTTGTTTTCATAATTTTCATAGTTTTTTCCATAAAATATCTATTTTTTAAATAATATATAATCTAATGTCATTAATGGCACAAAAGAAAATCCTAAGGTGTGAAAAATAATATTAAATATATGTAGGTTGGCTCCGAAATTAGTCGTTTGTAGTTAGATAGGCTCATTGCAAAAAGGGAAAAGTTGGCCTGGTAAGGAAGGGGGGGGGGGGTAAACACCCTGCTAATGAAGCAGTTAAAGAGGATGCTGTATGGGTTGAGTGGAAATGCATTACCAAAAACCTGCATACAGATATATAAAGCTTAAATGACATTTTCATTCTCTCCCAAGTAGTGATTCAAGACATATCTTTGTAGTGCGCCGCACACATTTAGATTGAATGGTGTCAAGAGGGTTTCATTTGAACAGAACTGACCATTCATCATATAACGCTCACATTTCAATCTCCGCTAAACCACAGGGGCTGATAATAAAGCACCTTGTAATACTATTGTGCTAGCATGAAAAAATGCATGAGAGTGAAATATTTTCCTTTAGCCGAAAACCAGCATGCACAATACCGACATTCATTTTGTTAGTTAGTAACTACCTGAATACATTGATATTGCCTTATATCACATAGGTGTACAGTGGTTGATGGTTTTAAATTATGTATATATACAGTGCCTTGAAAAAGTATTTATTCCCCTTGAACTTTTCCACATTTTTTTCACTTTACACTCGCAAACTTAAATATATTTTATTAGGATTTTATGTTACATGTGATAGACCAACACAAGGTACAGGGTATCAAGTATGTGTGAAGTGAAAAGAAAATGATATAAAAAAGTGTAAATAAGGTTAGGGTATAAAAATTATATCAAGCTCTTAACATATCACTGAGCACTGTTCAATCCATCATCCAAAAATGGAAGGAGTATGGCACAAACCGCAAACCTACCAAGACATGGCCGTCCACCTAAACTGGCAGCACATGCAAGGAGAGCACTAATTAAATCAGCCAAGAGGCCCATGGTCACTATGGGCGAGCTACAAAGATCCACAGCTCAGGTGGGTGATTCTGTCCACAGGACAACTTTTAGTTGTGTACTCCACAAATCTGGCCTTTATGGAGTGGCAAAAAGAAAACAATTTTTGAAAGCAAGCCATAAGTACTCCAGTTTGCAGTTTGTCACAAGCCATGTAGGGGGCTGCAAAAGACTTGAGATTGGGGAAGAGGTTCACCTTCCAGCAGGAACATGACCCTTAACAGCCAGAGCTACAATGGAATGGGTTAGATCAAAGCATATTCATGTGTTAGAATGGCCCAGTCAGACTCCAGACCTAAATCCCATTGAGAATCTGTGACAAGACTTGATAATTGCTGTTCACAGACGCCCCACATCCAATCTGACTGAGCTTGAGCTATTTTGCAAAGAATGGGCAAAAATTTCAGCCTCTAGATGTGCAAAGTTGGTAGAGACATACCCCAAAAGACTTGCAGCTGTAATTGCAGCGAAAGTTGGTCCTACAAAGTATTGACTCAGGGGTGAATACAAATGCATGCCTCACTTTCCAGATTTTTAAAAAATTTGAAAGACCATTTACCATTGTCTTTTCACTTCACACATACTTGCTACATCATGTTGGTCTGTAACATAGTATCGCAATAAAATGTATTTTAAGTTTGTGGGTGTAACGTGAAAAAATTTGGAAAAGTTTAAGGGGTATGAATACTTTTTTTTTTCAAGACAGTGTAGGTGTAAATATATATTATATAAGAATACATTAAATGATGTGTCTTATACACGTTTTATACATGTTGCCACATTACTACTTGACTTGGACTTACCTGTGAGCAGGTACTGTCTTCAACTGATCCAACATGGGTCTGCCTAAAAACCTTTACTGGAAGCTCCATGCAGAACTGCAGTAAACACTGCAAATGTGCCTTGGGCAAATGGTTTGTCTACTATTGGTTCATTCATTCCTTTATTACTTAGGCAAGTACAACTAGAAACCTACACCAACATCCTGCCCACCATTACTGACTATTGTAGCAAACCTAAAATTCTCAAATTTTTGCAATGAGTCTTCCAGAGAAATCTGTATAAAATGTCATGCTATGGGTCTACATTTAGTTTATGGTCACGGGCTAATGACCCTTGAGGATGAACTACCGAACTGTAAGTCTATCTTCTCTGTGGTCCATCAGCAACTTTAGTCATCTTGTTCCTTTCTTTTACTGCATTCTAAAAGAAGCTGTGCAGAAGACGTGAAAGCAAAACTGTGAACAGGTCATACTAGTGTGTGCAGATTTAATGTTTGAGGTAGTGTGTAAGTATAAGATGTATGAAGGAACCAGGCTGTACAGTCGTGGCCAAAAGTTTTGAGAATTACATAAATATTGGAATTTGGAAAAGTTGCTGCTTAAGTTTTTATAATAGCAATTTGCATATACTCCAGAATGTTATGAAGAGTGATCAGATGAATTGCATAGTCCTTCTTTGCCATTAAAATTAACTTAATCCTAAAAAACCTTTCCACTGCATTTCATTGCTGTCATTAAAGGACATGCTGAGATCATTTCAGTAATCGTCTTGTGAACTCAGGTGAGAATGTTGACGAGCACAAGGCTGGAGATCATTATGTCAGGCTGATTGGGTTGAAATGGCAGACTTGACATGTTAAAAGGAGGGTGATGCTTGAAATCATTGATCTTCCATTGTTAACCATGGTGACCTGCAAAGAAACGCGTGCAGCCATCATTGCATTGCATAAAAATGGCTTCACAGGCAAGGATATTGTGGCTACTAAGATTGCACCTCAATCAACAATTTAAAGGATCATCAAGAACTTCGAGGAAAGAGGTTAAATTCTTGTTAAGAAGGCTTCAGGGCATCCAAGAAAGTCCAGCAAGTGTCAGAATCATCTCCTAAAGAGGATTCAGCTGCGGGATCGGAGTGCCACCAGTGCAGAGCTTGCTCAGGAATGGCAGCAGGCAGGTGTTAGCACATCTACACGCACAGTGAGGCGAAGACTTTTGGAAGATGGCCTGGTGTCAAGAAGGGCAGCAAAGAAGCCTCTTCTCTCTAAAAAAAAACATCAGGGACAGATTGATCTTCTGCAGAAAGTATGGTGAATGGACTGCTGAGGACTGGTGCAAAGTCATATTCTCCGATGAAGCCTCTTTCCGATTGTTTGGGGCATCTGGAAAAAGGCTTGTCCGGAGAAGAAAAGGTGAGCGCTACCATCAGTCCTGTGTGATTCCAACAGTAAAGCATCCTGAGACCATTCATGTGTGGGGTTGCTTCTCATCCAAGGGAGTGGGCTCACTCACAATTTTGGCCAAAAACACAGCCATGAATGAAGAATGGTACCAAAACACCCTCCAACAGCAACTTCTTCCAACAACAGTTTGGTGAAGAACAATGCATTTTCCAGCACGATGGAGCACCGTGCCATAAGGCAAAAGTGATAACTAAGTGGCTCGGGGACCAAAACGTTGACATTTTAGGTCCATGGCCTGGAAACTCCCCAGATCTTAATCCCAATGAGAACTTGTGGTCAATCCTCAAGAGGCGGGTGGACAAACAAAAACCCACTAATTCTGACAAACTCCAAGAAGTGATTATGAAAGAATGGGTTGCTATCAGTCAGGAATTGGCCCAGAAGTTGATTGAGAGCATGCCCAGTCGAATTGCAGAGGTCCTGAAAAAGAAGGGTCAACACTGCAAATACTGACTCTGCATAAATGTCATGTAATGGTCGATAAAAGCCTTTGAAACGTATGAAGTGCATGTAATTATATTTCACTACATCACAGAAACAACTGAAACAAAGATCTAAAAGCAGTTTAGCAGCAAATTTTGTAAAAACTAATATTTGTGTCATTCTCAAAACTTTTGGCCACGACTGTAGAGAACTGTATGTAAAAGGATTTTGACTAGCTAATGGAAGGATCAACAACATCGGAGGCGTAGAAGGAGAAAATTAATGAATTATGGCATTTTTATTTTGATGTCAGTTTGATCTTTTTTGCAAGAGGTTGCAGCTGTTTCTATTTTGGTGAGGATATGGCAAGAAAAGATTGAAGAGGGTCATAAAGACGATGAATGTCAGGTTTTCAGTGGGCAGGAAAGAATTATACTGATAGAGAGTATGTACCGTACTCTAAATTTAATTATAACCTGCAACAGTGTCACACAAAATACAAGAAAAACAAGCGCAATGATGTTCTAATATAGGCAATGAATACACAGCTGACATTAACCTCTTAGTGACCAGCCTATTTTGGGTGTTACTGACCAAGCGTTTTTCTTCCTTTTTTCATCTTTGCCTTCCAAGAGCTATAACTTTTTTTTATTCTTCCAACTTAGCTGTATGAGGGCTTGTTTTTTGTTTGACAAGTTGTTTTTTAATGGTGCCATTTTGGGGTACACATAACTTTTTTTTCAGTGGCGCGTAAGAATAAATGAGCAATTCTGGCATTTTATTTACGGCGTAGGGCAGCGGTACTCAACTACTTTTTGTAAAGGTCCACATACCTGAGTGTGCTGTAGGAAGAAGGTGCGAGCTGCAAAAAAACAAAAAATAAGCAGGGACATCAGTGGCGTGTAGCACTACATTCATTTTCTTACAATAAGCCACACCTCTAAGTCCACCTAATCTCTTTTCTGCTGACCAAACAGTAAGAATGTCCTTTCAGAGTCCCCTAACAATAATGATGCCCCTCAGATAGTATGATATCCTTTTAGTGGCCCAAAAAGTATGTTACCCCTAAGTGCACCCTTACAGCAGGGTGATCTGTCAGGTGCCCCTCACACAGAATGAGGCCCTCCACACACACACACACACACACACACACACAAACAAACAGTATGATGCACTCTTAAAGCTCCCCTCAGAAAGAGATGCCTCTTATATGTCCCCCACACAGTATGATGCCCCCTTAAGTAGACTCCACACAATATAATGCCCTGTTAAGTTCCCTCCATACAGTATTATGCCCCCTTAAGTAGTCCCACACAGAGTGATATCCCCTTCAAAGATTATCCCCCCTCTAATAATTATACACCCTTGAGTTACGCCCAGCTCCCCACCCAGTTATGCTCCCTTTAGTGAACCACAACAGAGTTATACACCTTTAGACGCCCTCCCACAATGTTATTCCCCCACAGTGCTGCCACTTCAAGTGTCTCCACACATAGTGATGTCCCTTTTAGGTGGCTCCCCAAACACAGTGATGCCCCCCTCATAGATTATGTCCTCCTTGATGGCCCCCTGCACACAGTTATGCCCCCTTTAGTGCCCCCTTCACAGGCCACTTTATGTAGGTCCCCCACCCAGTTATGCCAACCTAGATGTTCCCACACACAGTTATACTCCTTTTGTGCCCCCTCAAACACAGTTATTGCTCCATCAGAGTTATGAACTTTTAGACACCCTCCCACAAATGTCCCCACAACAGTGCTGCCCCCTCAAGTGCCTCCACACATTGTGATGCCCCTTTAGGTACCCCCGAAACACAGTGAAACCCCCCCTTATGGATTATGCCCCCCACACACAGTTATTTCCCCTTTAGTGGCCCTGCACAGTTATGCACCCTTTAGGGGCACACACACTGTTATGCCGCCTTAGATGTCCCCCTCAAAGGGTCATGCCCCCTTAGATGGCCCCCACACACAGTTATGCCCCCTTTACTGGCCTCCACAGGGTTATGCGGTGCCTCCTGTGTAAAAACTCACCTATCTGCTGGCAGTGATATCACTGGACTGCTGGCAGCACGGAATGGTGAATAAGGGAGCTATTCTATTCTATGCAAGTGGATCTGCGTCCTCAGGATGCAGTTTGAGATAAATGCATGACATTTAGCTGTCTGCCAGTTGAGTACCCCGGGCGTATGGGATAATTAATAAATGTCCCCCATAATCTGAATTATGTACAGTTACCCTTAGGCCTCATGCACACGACCGTATGGCTTTTTCAGTATTTTGCGGTTCGCAAAAAGCAGATCCACAAAAAATGCGGATGATGTCTGTGTGCATTCCGTTTTTTGCGTAACGGAACAGCTGGCCCCTGATAGAACAGTACTATCCTTGTCCGTTATGCGGACAATAATAGGACATGTTCTATCTTTGAACGGAACGGAAATACGGAAATGGAATGCATACGGAGAACATTCTGGTGTTTTTTTTGCGTCCCCATTGAAATGAATGGTTCCGTATACGGAACGCAAAAATCAGCCCGTAAACTGATAAAATAATCATTCGTGTGCATGAGGCCTGGATCTTGGCAAAATCAATATAAAAAACCGGGCGAGTATTCTGAAGCAGAAACCACCACGGTTCTGCCTTGGTTTTCCAATTTCAGTGCTGCAGACCTGATCCCAGTTTAGTCCTATAAAACGGTGATAAATTGCAAGCAAACTCCTGCAGCGGTTTCCCTCTGTCTACGCGTGGAAACTGCACTAAGAATGGACACGTCTATTCTTGGTACGGTATGGAAAACCACACTTAAATCTTCAGCTGCAAGAATTGGGATGTGGATTCCCATTGAAATCAATGAAAGGTGGTTTCTGAGCGGATGTCGCGCGTTTTTTTTCCACTCTGAAATCTATGCCAAAAATCCACCGTGTAAACATAGCCTTAGACATAGCCGCCATGTTCAGATTTGTAGATGCAGTTTTTGTAGCCAATGCCAAGAGTGGAATGAAAAAGAGAAGATGCTGTATTTTCTTTCTACGTCTCCTCTGTTTATGATCCTTTTCTGTCTTGGACTTTAAAGACTCCATCTAAAAACCTGAATGTGTAAACCCAGCCTTAAGCTTCATGCACACAAGCATATGTATTTTGCAGTTGTCAAACCACAGATCCACAAAATACAGATACTACTGTGTGCCATCTGCATTTCTTTTGACCCATTGACTTCAGTGGACCACATGGACCACATTTTGCAGACCGGAATTGGACACCTTAAATTATCTGTGGAATGGACATACAGATGCAAACAGCACACGGAAGTCTGTATCTGAATGTCCGTTCCACAAAATACATATGGTCATGTATGAGACCTTAATGTTTTTTTCTTGAGTCTCATTTTTTTGTTATGTTCATGTACTTCACCTAGTCAGTCCGATAATCTAGGATGCTTGATAATCCAGCACCTGTCAGGCATTTAGAGTACTTCTAAGGGACTTTGCTGTTCCAGTGTACTTTTAAAACTTAAAAGCATGAAATTTCGATAGAGATTTGGTGCATGTAAATTTAGTTTCTGCCGATCACAGGCTTGGTTATAATTCAGGCTGACAGTCAGTGATGGGGAAGCCAAGAATTGGGTCAGCAATGACAACATGGATAATTTATACAAGATGAATATCTCCACATTTTATTTTATTTTTTTGTGTATTTTTTTCCTCGTGTTAGAGCACGTTCTGGAAAGATCTAAGATATTGCTTCTTTTTTTTGTTTCAGTAAAAAAGTTAATCCAAATGGTTATTCCTGAGAAAACATTAAAAATGAAATAATACATTAATTCTATCACTATTGGGCAAAACTGCTTAGAATAGAGTTGAGTATAAAGCAGAAATATATATAACAAAAGCAAATGTGCAGCACCACAATAACAGTCAGCAATGGAGTGCCAGCGGTTGTTGGGTTGATCCTGCGTCCCAATGCTTGATAAAAAAATGAGAAAAGTCCACGGCACTTCCAGTGAATTGTGTCTTCTATTCACACCAACGCGACGTTTCGGTCCTCTCAATGGAACCCTTTTCAAGTATATATATATATATACTGTGTGTATGTATATATATATATATATATATATATATATAAATTTCTTCTGAATTTTTAGAAACAAATTATCAAGCGCTAGGTACCATAATAACAATGGAATGTGAACTAATAAAAGCAACATACAATATATAGACAATAGACGAGGGGTGCACAACCTGCAGTCCTGGGCCATAATGTACTCTTGATACAATTCTGTGTGGCCCCAAATATCTGGCCGCAGACACGCTTGTCTCTGTGTAGTGGCTGGTCACATGTATTCCCCAAGTATTGTCCCATTAGATTGGGGTCCTGAAAGTGTAACCAACAACATGAGACATTTATGGTGTATACATTCGTTATGCCACAAATGTATCAGTTTGTACTACTGCTTTAAGTTTTATTTTAGGTCCTTGGGATTGGATCAGTCTGACAGTATAGCCCCTGACCAGAAAAGGTTTTTCACCCCTGCAATGTGTAGACAGCACTTTATATACTATATATCAGGGATCAGCAATCTCTGGCGCTCCAGCTGTTCTGAAACTATGACTCGCAGAATCCTCCATTCACTTCTATGGGAGTAACAAGAAGAGCTGAAAAAGTGTGCATGCT